>CM040424.1:76114949-76429972 GCA_022702705.1 Papilionanthe hookeriana x Papilionanthe teres | reverse complement strand
GATGTTTCTTGGTTGGAGGAGGAGATGGATTTGTGAGCGTTAAGCTTGGATTTCGATTGCTTTAGGAGTTGCAGCTTGCGTGGAATGAACGATTGGGAGCGTAATATATTTCTTCTAAAGTCGGAGGTTAGGGTTTCTTCTAGCTTTCTTTCTAATCAGAGATGAATAATTATATAATGCATTTAATTTAGGCGTTTTAGATTTAAATTTAAGTTAATGAAATATGAAATTTTATAATTGAATTTTGGTTGTATTTCATGAGTAAAAACACACAATTCTTATGTATTTACATATCTTACATCTAAACTTCAATACTTACTCAAATGTTTAATAAATTCAAAAAGATTTATTAATTATGTTAAATATTATAATTGATAGGCAATTTTTAAATGTCCAGTGATTAAGCGTAGAAATTAGGTAAAGAAGAGAAGAAATTAGGTAAAGATGTGTGGTATTTAGATGTAAGCAACACAGATCTTATGTATTTACACGTACTAGTTATGTTTACATACAAGACTCTTACATTTTTAATATATATATAAAAAATAGCATTATTACAAAATATGATAAATTGCTTATGATATGAAGGCTTGATCTGAAAAGTAATTATGAATGTTTGTTCTTGGTGCATTCTATATACATGCTGAGTTGGGATCATTATATTTTGCTTTGTTGGTTCTTGCTACATTCTATAAATGGGTTGTGATCTTTATAATGAGCTGATTTGATTCTCAGTGCGTTCTATACATAAGAAAGGATTGCATACATGTATAATTGAAGCTTGGCTGCTCGATAGGTTTGCAGATTATGAGAGTTTGCTCGTATTTTTCTTGTTTCAAATTGAAGCTTGGCTGTTGGATAGGTGAACATATTATAATTAGGGATTTTACACAGACTAGAGGAAAAATGATCATTTATCTAAAAATAGTTGTAAATCAATTGTTTTCCAAACGCACAAACCAAACTAGTTTGCTTATCTGGATTAACTGTCTATCAGCAACTTATAAGGATACGCAGTTTATCTGGATATGCAACTTATCTGGATAAGCTGGATAAGCTGCAACTACCCTAAACATACTCTAAATTATCATTGTTTACAAAACTAATGTCAATACCACAATTTGGACTGTTTTAAATTTACATAAATGTCCATGTAAAAATCAAATTGTTTAGAATATGACAATTTTAATGGGCATTTACAAACCTACAACATAATTCTTCGGTATTTATATATCTAATATCTAAATTTGCTCAAATGTGTAATATTACATGAAAAATATCACTATTAATAATCTCTACAAGTGGAATATATCTTATCATGCTTAAGTTTATAACATTAAAATATTAAAAATGATGGTGTAAGATATGCCATTATAAGATTTGTGTGATATATATGTAAATTTACCAATCTTAAAATAAGAGGCCATATTTTGTTGTAAATTTTATTATTTAAATGAGAAATTAAAAAATGATGGTAGAAAAATATTTGTTATAAATAATCCATAATTGAGAGTTATTTATGAAAGTTTGCATATTATTATTATATATTAATTTTGGGGCAATTGTATATTTAACACTTAAATATTTATTATTTATAAAACAAACATTTTACTGACTTTTATTTTTTTCATTCAAATATCAATATTCATAATTAAATTTAAAATATTTTTCTTTAATTTTATACATAAATTCTCAACAATTCCATTATAGTATGTTTAAATATGTGAATTCATTGATTAAAAAATTACATTAATATTACTTTGACATAGAATTAAGGTTGAAATGTAGATGTTTAATTAGCCTCATTTTTCTTAAAAAGTATATACACACCACACAACTCTTATATATTTACATATTTTACATCTAAACTTCTATATTTAAATTAATAATACTTTAGCTTCCTAACTTAAGCATACAAATATAATTATTTATTTTTTAAAAGTTAATAATATCAATTTTTTTTACATAGTGTTTGATGTGTGCTGATTCGTGATGGTAGAGTAATAGATTATTGTCTTAGTGTTGCTTGAGAATTCATCACACACTCATATGAAAGAAACAACCAGTAGAGACACCAGAGGTTTTTAAGTGGAACTTTCCATCGAGTCTTACCTCTTGGGCTCGACTTCCATACGTGTTGTACTTTGCCATCGAGTCTTGTCTCTTTAGCTTGATTTCCATGAGAATGGTAACTTCCCATCGAGTCTTACCTCTTGGGCTCACCTCTAGGGATATCGCATCTTCCCATCAAATCTTCTTTATTGGGCTTGACTTGTTGGGGCATGACAGTTTCCCATCGAGTCTTGCCTCGTGCGCTCGACTTTCAGGGGTACTGTATCTTCCCATCAAGTTTTGAAGAGATATGTTTTTTTAGCTAGTCAAAGATAAACTCCTATATGGTTAGGGGGCGCTGAGCTGACATTATTTTGTTGAAGATTGCCCCCAATCTAGGAGTGGTTTTTAAACCTTGTTGTCTGAATAAAATGTGAGATGACTACCCTACCATAGTTGTGCCCAGGATATTAACGTGAACAACCTTTCGAGATTGCAGTGAAGGTTGTACCCAATCTATAAGAAGTTGTGAAAGAATTTGTATCTAAGTAGGAATCGAGAAGACAACCCCACAACAATCGTGCCCAAGACATTGACGTGAACGATCTTTCGATACTGCAGTGAAAGTTGCCCCCCACATTGAAGAATGCTACATGGATGATCTTCAAAATGCAAAGGAAGCTCCTTCACCAACTGGATAATGTATATAATTGAGAAATGAAGTAAGGGATCAGCGTCTCAGAGTTGAAGACAATGTCGAATGGTATTTCATTTCCCACAGACGACACCAAACTGATGCATGCTAGAAGTATTGTGTCGGTAGAGTAATGGATTATTGTCTTAGAGTTGCACGAGAATTCAACACATACTCGGATGACGAAAACAACCAGTAGAGACACAAGAAGTTTTTACATGGACAACCCGAAAAGGCAAAAAACCACGGGGCCTGATCTTGTTGAAGAAATCCACTATAAAGTGAAAATTACAAGTACAACTCCTTGTCCCATAGGCTGAAAATGGTTACAAAGCCTCCCGAGTTAAAACATCGATACATGAATAAACTTATCACAAGAAATTGGTGGCAATCAACGGAGGCCAGCAAGTGGTGGTTGACGATGGCATGAGTGATGCTAGAATTTAGCTCATTCTCAATGCTTCAGACTCTTTCTAAAGCCAAAATCTCTCTTCTCCCCTCATGAGAGGGTGCAATACTATTTATAGAGTTTTAAGTGCAATTAATGCAAAAATATAAACCACTTTGATCGAACGGTCCATAAAATTTCATTTGATCAGACGACGTTTGAAGAACATATGAGTGCCCTAATGATGTTGAAATTGAATGAACTTGAGCTCATTGGTTTCGTCTTGTTGAGACACTCAATTTGATCATGAGCTCACCAGATTTTATATCCGTTTTACCTTCCAAATAGGGTTGTAAACAAGTCGAACACGAGCGAGCCAGGCTTAGTTAGTGTTCGGCTCGTTTATATTTCGAGCTCAAAAAGTGTGTTTGTGTTCGACTCGTTTGCTTAGCGAGCGCAACACTAGCCGTTCACGAACAAAGAGTTTTTTTGACAACCCTAATCACGCACTCATAAGATGTTAAGGATTGGGGAAGATTTAGAAATTAATGTTTATATTAAAACATTATTTGAATCTAAATTAATAATTTTTATTCTATTTTCTTAATTAATACTTTTAATTGATTATAAATCATTGTCGCCTTGTAGTCAATTAAAATTTTTAAAAATATTACTCATTAGGCATATATATATATATATAATTGATGAGTAATGTTTGGAGCCAAAACAAGTAGAACACGGAAGAACAAATCTTGTTTGTGTACGGCTCGTTAACTTAGCGAACGAGCCGAGCACAAGTTTCATAACGAACCGAACACGAGCTGCTTGCGAATAACGAGCAGTTTTGACAGCCCTACTTCCAAATATGCTCGAAAAGCTTTCAAAGTGGTATAATGACTTGGTCTAAGCTTTATTTGACTTCGATTGGATCAAATTCAATATCATTGGGTGTCTTGTCAAATTGGTCAATTTGACTTTAAGCTCGTCAAAATCAGACAAATGAATGAGCTTTTATCAAACTTTTAATATCATTTGTTCAAAATATTATCCCTACGACATGCTCCGAGATTCATGGCAGAAAAAAATTTCTTAAAGGCCTGCAAGTGTTAAAAGTTTGGGGTTGAATATGTAAATCTAAAATTTAGATGTTTGTGTAAATACATAAAGTTATGTGGTATGTGTGTAAATTTCTCCATTGTTTGTAAGTTATTCAGTGACCCATATGCCAGTTCGTCAAGCGTGGCATCGTTCGGGTTGTGATAGATACCAAAAGCTTCACTTGCCGTCTCCCTCCGATACGATGGATGCTTCAGTTCTGAGGGAAGAAGGGAGAGAGATGGAGGCGCCGGAAATCGCCAAATTCGCCCGAAATTTCTCGGTGATGGTTAGGGTTCAGGGCCCTGTAAGTACTACAAATCCTCCGACTGCCCACCTTTTTCATCACGATCTTTGTATCTCTTTGTTCTTTTTTGGTGTTGTTTTCTTATTGGCTCAACTTTTTATTGTTTTTAGGATCCAAAAGGGCTGAAAATGCGAAGATATGCTTTTCATCTTCACCGGTAAGAAATAACTAACCATGTACATATCATTACTGTGACTTTTATTTCTGAATCTATGTAACGGATGAGTTGAACCCTGGGTGTAGGAATTTATTGTTTTTGACTAGGAGTAATTTTATTGGGAAAAAGATAGATGTAGGTGCTTGCATGCTTCTATGACTCGGAGGAATGCGTGTGCGCTTTCTTTCAAGGTATATTTTATCCATGCGGAAATAGTTTGCTGAATGATTAAATAATATTTCGTATTGAAAACACTATTAATATAATGGAATCTACAAAAAAAGGCTGGGATTTATATACACACCACATAATTCATATGTGTTTACACATTTAACGCCTAAAGTTTGATATTTACTTATACAATACTTTGGAATTTAGTCTTTATTTTATTTTGATTTCTTGAACTCATACTAAGTGAAACAACATGCATTGTTCGAACTACACTAATGTTAATGTTGATGAAGTTCTTTCTTTTTCCCTTTTACTATAAGGACTTATTCAACTCTACATTGATTTCATTTGGAGCATTTATCAATCTCAAAAAGGTAAAGGTCATCACAAAAACGGATATTTCAGTGATTAAAAGCTATTTGTCAATAACTTATTTTGATATTTTGATTCTAGTATGATGGGGTATGTGAGGAGTTATGGTGGCATCTAATATTAGATAAATCTTTTTTCAAAGATGTTGAATGTTGAAAGTGATTAATCTCAATGGTCACACACTTCTCAGATTGATTTTCTAGCCTAAATTGATTAGAATCCATTTTATTTGAATGCCATTAGTAAGGGACACAAAGGGGGTTATCATGTTCCACAATCCACATAGATTTTATGAGAAAATTACCTTGAGTTTATTTTTTAGCATGGAAGGTCTCAATCATGCACCAATTATTAAAATATGCTTTGTTTTCCTCTGGATGCTAAGGAGCTTTATTTTGAGCTACTTGGAGGTCATGAAACATTAATAGAGCTTCATATAAGTTCTTATGTATGTTCTTCAAATGTGAGAGGACAATGCAGTACATTGATTCCCTTGGTTGCAGCCTATTTCGATGAAGGAAAGATATCCTCATTTTTCGATGAAGGAAAGATATCCTCATTTAACAATGTCATCTTACCTTTATCTTTGGCAGATAGATCCTTTGTTTACTGAGGAGTTTGAACTCTCACTTCCAAGCTGAACTTGGGCTACTTCCTTTGATCTTGATTGCTTTGACGAGGAATAACTCTCAAAATCTATTCCCCTGGCAATCTTGGAGGATGGAATTGAGGCTTTGAAATCACCTCTCAGTTCTACACATCCCATATTCAATTTGAATTCTGGCTAAAAATTGTTTTTTGTGTGAAGTTCAATATATTTTTCAAGGTGTCACCTATATGTAGGACCTCGCGTCAGACTGTAAGGATGATCTTCTCCATTTTTTGAGAGTGATGTTGGAGAGATTGTTGAGACTATATGTAAATGATGGTGCTGCCAGAGTTTTTTTCTTGTGGAGGCCATGGTTTATCAAGTGTTTGGCTGGAACCACCTCTGATCTTGCCCCAGTTAAAGTTTCATGGTTTGTCAGTGCTATTTCCATGTATCCCCTATCACATGCTAGAGAAGGGACTTGTTGGAAAATAGTTGAAATTTTAGAGATAACCTAACTTATTTAAACCAGTAGTTCTTAAACATTTTCTCATAATTTATCCAAATTTATATTAAACGAGATTAGCATGTTGCCATGCAAGCTCTAATCCACTAGATTGTTGATGAATTTGTACTTCTTTGTTGAGCAGACCTGGAAGTAGAAACACTTGGTTTCTGATTTACCTTGAGCTGAGGAACATGCATGGTTAGAGATTTCCATTAACACAATGAACGTCCTCAAGCCGCTATGGTAAATTCTTTGCTTTCTTTTTGATGATTGTCTCCTATCTGTCATCTCAAGAAGGATCTTTCTACATTGTTTCTTTTTGTGTTGGCTTCAGAATACTGTGATTTCCCCTTCTACTTCTTCATTAGACAGTCTTTAAAGGTATAACAATGCTTAATTGAATGAATGATTACCCCTTGATGTGGGTAGTAATTGGGATAATAGGTTTTATCAACTTTGGCTTCATAGACTCTGGCAACTAGAAATACTCTTTGAGTGCTTGATGAAACAATTTCTTCATATTATTACTTGAAATGAGTATCCTTTTTATTTTATTTTGGAGAGACTGGAAGTTGTGCTTCCACGATTTGTAGCTTGCTTGAGTTTCTCGCTGCCCATGGGAGTGGGCGTAGATAGATTGTTTCCACCAAGTGTGAGCTTTGTTTGAGGCTTGGATGGATTAGCCACCACTTGCTTTCCCTTATCGATATTATGACTAAACGTGATATGCACTCACTTTTCGTGGCATATCAAGCTTACTGCATTTTGACTTCTCTAGGGTGGAACCAACTATTAGAAGTTCCGATTTATAAATTTAATCACTTGGTCCATTCAAAAGTCATAAATTAGTCCACACGTAAGGGCAGACCTTGAAATCATTTGTATTCTCTTTCAAATGCTGAACAACATGCTCTTTTTCCATTTATTGTTTTAGTTCATTCTCATATTATGCCAAAAGTTAATTTTCTTTTATTTGATTCCTACCTTTTGCATTTCTCTACGAGAATGTTGGCCATAGGTGGCTTTGCAGTTGCACTGGTGCAACACTTTACAAACATCCCAATTAACTCAACAAGTATTTTGATTGATTTGTTAGAGAGCCCATCATAAAAAGCAATCTCATGAGGTTATTACTGCATTGGAATAATGGAGATTTATTCTCCCAATTTTTTGCATAAGTTGTCTTAAATGGGGTCAAATGCTACCTTTCTTGTCATTCACATTGAATGTCCATGGTCTTGGAATTGAATCCAGTTTTGGATACTCTTGTTCACACTTTATAAATATGAACAACCTTTGCTCACTAAGTTCTTTACATAATTTGAGATTACGATGTTTTGAGTTTTTGTACTAATGTGCATTGGGCTAAGGAAATATCGCGAAGAACATCCTTTCTCTCTTTTATTTTCTTCACTACCAATCAAAGTGGGATCAAGTTCTTAAATTTGATCTTGAGGCTTTAGAAGAGTTTAACCCTTTATGTGAGAGGTAGACGCAACCACATATGCTTTTGAGTATGCAGTGCACATACTAGATGTTTGCCAACCTGCTTGACCATACATATAATTTCAATATCCATCGATTCTTCTTCTTCTTTATCTAAAATCTTTGTGATGTCTTTAGGAACTTCCAATATTGATTAACGTACATGATTTCATTGGCCATATAAATTTAACTTGACTTTTTTCTTCATTTATTCCAATACAAAGGTCATAAAAGGAACCTTAAGAAGGGATTGCCCTCATCTTTTGAGGAGAAGAGAACACTCAAGTGTGTTGACCATAATGGTAGGAATTTTAGACAATTAACCCGGTGCATATGACTAATTAATGCCCATATTTTCACCATATAGTGCTGAGTCAATCTCCCGGATTATTGTCGCAGTTGGCTGTCTCTTTATTCAGTTTTATATAAGTCCGTATAGACTAGCCTTCAGCTTTTCTTTGTGATTTTTTTTACTTTAAAATTATAGGAATATTGTCTATCTTTGGATGATAATAACACGGACTTCTTTTGAGGTTTCAAAGTTTGGCAAGTAAAGGGAGTTGTAAAAGGGTTGGCAGGTATGAACTGCTTTAGAATTGAAAATGCTTCAGAAAATTACAGAAACACTATACAGAAACAATGAAGAGAAGCTCTCTCTCACATACCCTTCTCATGTCTCACATACTTAAGTGGTTCTCTGGCCCACTTTTATGTAGAAGGCTACGACGTTGTGAACTCCGAACATTTTTTTTTTTAATGTTGGGAGGGGAGCAAGTGCAAGGTGACCCTTTAGCATTTGAATTGAAAATAATTTATAAATATTTGTTTTTCTTTCAAGTTAAAAGGTCCAAAATGATCCTGCTACTATTTGTGAAGAACCAAAATGATTCTAGACTATATGAAGGACTCAATTTAGTTCCTAATCTAGTGAAAAAAAATAAAATTGTCCATTCATTTAAATTAATGAAAATTGAAGTTAATCCTATCAAAAAAAGATTATTTTTGGAATTTGTATCTTCTTTTTGAATGTTTTTAGCAAATCTAATTTCCTATTTTCTTTATTTCCTCATATGCAACTGACTTTGTGTAGACTGTGGAACAAATTGATTTTTGTCATAAATATTTTTTTTTAGTTTAATTCAACTTTGGTGGAATGCATCAACTTTTTCTTTTTTTTTTGTTCCTGAATGTTAAAGTTTTAAATTTGTACATTACTTTTATTGAAATCATTTACTTAGAAAGAACACTAATATATGTCAACTGTTTAAAGTTTCGGTATCTTGAACTTCAGTTTTAGATGCTTTTTTTATGACAGTAATACATGACGACTCTCTTACAAAATATCCCAAACTTAAAAAGAAATCACAATTGGATTGGAAAAATTACCTTTAAGGTAGAAAACAAATTTCTTTGATTCCCTGCTCGTACATTGTCTCGATTTGCACCTATAACAAGGTTGCCAATATATCAAATACCTCATATTAGAAAGGAAAAAAAAAAAAAAAAAAAAAAAAAAAAAAAACTAACAATGAATTGCATGTCATTGTTGCTCGGGAAGCTTTGTTTGCTCCTCTTTATTACTGCTCTTGGGAAAGCGTCGTCCGTTCCTCTTTGTATCTTTTGCTTGGGGAAGCTTTTATGTTGCTTCTGTAAGCTGTGGTTGACCACTAGGCAGTCTCGAAGCATGCATAGTGGGTGGATAAGCTCTTCTCTGCTACTCTGTGTGTGCGGGATAATCTCCTGCATGCAGCCATTCTCGTCCTTTTTCGCGCCGACTTCATCTCGTGCCTTGTGCTCCCCTATCCTGTCTTTACTAAAGTAACAATATTAGCAGTAAGGAAAAAAACCCATTTTACCATAAGAGTTATGCATTGTCCATTTGAGCTCTACGATGATCCAATGGCTTGGCCATCAGCTTTAACCTCCAATTTGGATGACTGGCTTATTTTGGTCCCTGTTTAAGTGTCATGGTACTAAATTGGGATTTAGGCATAATCATGGACTAAAATGGTATCTCACAAATAGTTAGGAACCGTTCGGTCCCTTTTATTTCCTTTAATTGTTATTCCATGCTTATCTGAGAATGTTTGTTTTTAGCATTGATCTTGGTTTCCCAATACATGCAGTCTCATGAAATAAAGCTTTTAAAGACGTCATTTATGTGCATGCCGCCCTAAATTCATTTTTTTTTGAACTAAGACATTTCCCGTATTTCTAGTTGAGATTTTGTTTGTGCATAAAACTTATAATATGGAGCCTTCTGAAGGTGATGTAGATTAGCTTTGCAATGAAAACTCGGCAGTTAAACTTAACCAAAAAATCAAATAGAGTTAGGAGAACTTTTTTAGTTATTTTTCAATTAGTTATTTGGTGTAGGATCTGAACTCAAGCACTGAGCTAAGTTCAACTAACAAGTCTATGAACATTTGTGGAGTTCATGAGTGGCTGGATAATGTATATTTACTCTCCTTTGATAATATCTTCGGCCTGTTCTGATATTCTATGACGCTTAATGCAAAACGCAGATTTTTGTATCTTTATAAGAATCATGGATGGGTCTAGTCAATGATGAATTTTAATGAGTTTCCATTGCATATCTGCTGTCAATTTGGATAATCTGATTGATTGGTTTCTCAGATCAGGAAAGACTACTATTTCTGCATCTGGCCTTCTACTTTTTGCCAGTTCACTTGGGCAAAGCCCAAGGATCATGGAACACATTTTGAAGAATCATCAATTTTCAGGTGCTGTAGTTATAACAGCTGCATCAGTTGTTCAGCCGTTCCTTATTGCTGAACATAGATCCAAACTTACCCAGGTTAAACCAAGAAACTTGTTCTGTGATTCGCAAACTATCAACAGTTTGATTATTGAAGGTTCTTTATGTAAATTTTCTTTGCAAGTCTCACGCTGGAAATGTGCTGGAGCTTTCTCCTAGGTTGATTCATGATACATGTATAGATGTTCTTGTGGAGGTAAGCGATAAGTGCAATCTAAATGATGAAGGTCGCCATTTAAAGATTTTATCTGATATTTCATGACTATTTAGGGAAACAAGGCTGATAATGGCCATGGAGGACCGGATCAAACTCCTGAATGGTTTCCAGCTAAACTGTTGGCAGTGGTATTTTCTATTAAATTTGCACTTTGCATCTATATTGTTAGATTTTTTATTGCTATCTTACATTTTAACTCATCTTATAAGTGCCTTTATGAATTTTGAGAACTTTTTATGGATCCATCATGAAAGGACTAATTTTAAGCATATAGTTGAAGGGTTCTAATTAGGAACTTTGAAAAAGTGGACCAAGGTGAAGCCAATGTGATGTGGGGCATCAAAGGAAGTGGGCTTCTCCCACGTGTTGACCCTCCTTGTGTGGGATTACTGCCTCCTTATGAGAGGGGGTCCACTCCTAGTTATCCTAGTGCTATTTATTTACTTTTACCGTGTTTAAGTTGGCATTTTTATCGTATTTCTATCTGGGACAGTCGTCGACGTCTCGGGCTTTCTCTTCTAGCGTTATATCCAATAGTTGAGTGGTGCTCCGAGTGTATCTCACTTTCAAGATAGTGATTTTCTTCCCTCAAACCCTTCACATCACTCCTCGCTGTCCCCGTCACCCTTTCCATGCTGCAGTCGCCCAAGGCAGTTGTGTTTGTTCTTTCTGGTAGTTTTTCCCTTCCCAACCTCCACCCCTTCTCCTGTCCTTGTCGTCCTCTTGTAAAACCAGCAGCCAACCACTCATTTGTTGTCTCCTACAACAACCAACCTTCCCATCCGCCCCTACCATTTTCAATCGTTGCCTACATGTCGTCCAGTCGTCCCATACTTGTTGTCATCCCAAAACCACTACCCAAAACCTCTTTTGTTGTTGCTACTACCATCCACCAGTGCCCATATCGTCATCCCAACCACTTGCCGCCCCTTTCAATCCTGATAACCGACCATCGTCACCCATGGATCAAACCCTAGTGTGAGTTTGTGTTGTGTTGTTATTTCTTACTTTCGACATGTGATCGTAACTTTCTATTTGTATTCATCAATAATATTTGGTTTTCCTATTATTATTTGGTTAAACTCTGGGATTATTTTGTATCAGAGCCAGCTTAATTCTAGTTCTATTCCAAGGTTTATCTAAATCCATCAATACATAACCCAATCTCCACCCGAAAACCCGTCCCTTTGTTCATTTTTCAAATCAACCCCCAAAAGATTATCTTTTCTATCTCCCGTACACCCCAATCTACCTCCCAAACCTAGCCCTAGTCACGCCATTGAGGAGACGATTACCGAAAAATTAATCGGCCGAAAATGACACAATGCTACTTATGAGAAATCTACAAAGAGATGTTCAAGAACTCATCTTTGAAGCGGTGCAGCGGGACATTCTTCAACTATAGTAGAGGTTTGCTACCTTGAGAAGACAACCCAAAAAGGTCATTTGTAGCCACAACAATGATTCGTCATATCAAAATGATGAAGTGAATACCTTTCACAAAGCATTTTCCAGTGTTGAACAAATATACCATAGATTTGATATATAATATTAGAAGAAAAGCCAAATTTTGGAGTGCAGGGTGACTTGCCGTATTTTGATGGCCACATGTATTTGGACGAGTTTATCAAGTAGCTCCTAGTAGTGGAATGTTTCTTTGAATATCGAGACATCCCATTAGATAAAATGATAAAACTAGTCGACATCAAGTTAAAGTAGAGCGCATTGTTGTGGTGAAAAAAATTGAATCATCTATGCCAACAGAAAGTGAAAAGCATTATCATTACCTAGTTCAAGATGAAACGAGAGATGCATCGCAAGTACCTATCAGTTCATTGCAGATAGAACATGTTTTTAAGGAAATATTATCAGGTGACCCCCACATCTTACAGATAAAGTTCAATCCAAGGATCAAACAACTTGAGTATACCAAGTTGGACATTGATGCGGATCCTAGTGTTGCTGATAAAATTACTTTTTATGATCCAAAATATGTTCCCAATATTAAATATTCACTAGGTCTTAAACGCAAGTATACGTATCGCTCATGTAATATAGAACTCTAATGAAGTCCTAAGTATCAATCTCACAGAGAGAAAATAAAATTCTACTAATATTAAAGAGGCTTTAAAATATGATATGAAAACTACTAAAAATATTAGTATGAAAGCAAAAGATAAATTTTGTAATGCAAGACTATTAGAACTACAATTACTATGCTAATTATTTTAAACTTCAAAGTTAAATCTAACTCAAGCAAGCAAAATGTTTATAACTAAGGTTTCAAATTTAAGAAGTATCTTTCCCATTTACAATAAGGTTATAGCTAGTGAAAAATAAAATTTATTATTAATTGCATGTAATAAATAAGAGCAATAATATTCTTTAATCCTCTTTACGAGCAACAAAGAACATTGACTTATTCAGATGTTTCAAATCTAAATCCGTGGTTAGGTTGGGAAGATATAAGCTGTCTTCTTAAGCTTTACTTCCTCTCACTTGAGGGCTAACAATCTCGCTTTAGTTTTTAAACACTTGAACTGAATTGAGGATTTTAGTCTGTCAACCTAAAATCACCAATTCTACACCCATCAAACAATATTTCTTTATTTATTTGCACTTAATCCAATCGACTTACTCTCTTTCATGACATTAAATGTGATTTCTACTTGAATGTTGAAAGCATGGCCTTACGGGTTCATATGTTTTCTCATAAATTTTAACTAATTAATTGGCCGGATTGAAAAGTAAATTAAGTTCAAGATTTGAATAATCACAATTTAAGAAATTAATAACATATTCAAAGCATTTATTGATTTTTCACATCATTATGTCTCATTGTAAAAGAAAAAACAAAACAACTACTCAGAATTCATGAAGAAGAGATAACAAAACATGAATTATATATAAAAAAAGTTTAGACAACACTAAAGTGAAGTAAACAACTTATCTTACTCTCCTTCACAAACAAATCCCTTAAAATTCCTTTGAATCACTTCCTTCTACTTACAATAGTATGCGCCCCTCTCTAAGGATTGCAATGAAGAAGAAGTCTCACTTTTTCTTTCCTTTTGCAACTCTTAGAGAAGAATCTCTCTAAATCTCTAAAAAACCTAAGTATGGAAGTTCTATCCCTATTTTTCTCTCTTTTTTTCTTTTCGGCCTAACATGAGTGTTAAAATAATGTGTGGTCGAAATTCCAAGAGTCTCCATATGCACCCCTTCAAAATCCGTATAAATTCAATGCATTTTGATGAATAACCGTCCATTCGGCGCCATTCACGCTATTTCAGTAATTCTGGCGTTGTTTGGCGCTTGTTCTGGCGCCAGTGCAATTTTTTTTGCATATTTGCTCCAAGTTTTGATATTTTTGCTCCTTTAAGCCCAAATATCTAATTTGAATATACCTTCATCAAAAATATGAAAATACCGTTCTTTAAAGAGTAATATTACCAAATATCATAAAAAATAAGCATTAAAAGTATATGAAAAATCGAACATTTTTTTGGCGTATCAAACATCCAAGCCGACCCACCTCGAGGAGAAACTGATTTAAAGTGAAGAACATTTGGAGTTAACCAATATTCTTAAATCCGTCCCAACCAAGAAGTACGTAAAGTGCCACAATTTTAGGTATAGTGTATCATATTGCCTAACCAAAAGTAAGGGTTATTTTACTGACTAGAGAGCGATTGAAGAAATAGATGATGACATAAGGGTGTCAAAAAGACTCGGTGTTCATGAACAACTCTTGTTCAACTCATTAAGTAGCTCGTGTTCAATTCGTTCGCTAAGCAAATCATCCAAACACAAACAAAGACTTGTTCTATCGTACTCGGCTCGTTTTGACTATATATATATATATATATATATATATATAATTTATGAGTATTATTTTTAGATAGTTTAATTAACTACAAGGCTACAATGATTATAATCAATTTAAATTATTAATTAAAAATATAATAAAAATATATTAAATTCTATTTAAATAAATACTAATATAAATAATAAGATTTAAATCTCACCCCTACCCTTAACAACTACGTGACTAAAAATGTCAAAACGGCTCGTTTGTGAATAGCTCATGTTTGGCTCACTAAACAAACGAGCTGAACTCGGAAAAATTTTTTGCGCTTGATAGATTAACGAGCTGAACACTAACAATTATATTTTTAAACAAGCCGAATACAAGCCAAGCCTGGGCTCGCTTAAGCTCGGCTCATAGACACAGTAAACATTGAAGAAGGTGATGACTCAAAGGTGTACCTTCTTCCAACTGACGAGGGAGAGATGCACATTATTCTAACCTGAGCCCATGAGAGAGCTTCAATAAGAGTAACATTAGTTGTCCATGAGAGTTATGAGTTCGGGAAACTGACCCAGACACATGACAATTCTAAATAAGAGAATTTTAGAATTTTCAAATATAACCTACCTCTTGAATTGCTCCTCTCGATGAAGGTCTAACATGTCAGAGATGAGAAGCTTTCAAGCTATTTCTAAAAGACCATATGAAATAATTTGGATATTAAATTCAGTTAAGCAGGGTAACCACCAATAGATGGTTAGACAAGCGGGATGTACCATAATGTTGGAAATTGCCTTAGAAACTTTATGAGGAAGAACATCCTACTGAGATCCCGTTCTTCCAGATTAGAAGAGGCCCCTCTTGAGTGGTTACTATTAAGAGTTATCTAAAATGCCACAAATTTTATTCTAAAGTTAGTTACTCAAGACAAATTTGTCTATTGGATGTGCTCGACTAAGTACGAGAAGTGAAAGAAATGAATTATAAACTTAATAGCTCGAGAGTCACTTTGTGAAAATCTACATCTACATGCAACTCAACTCATGTTATCCTAAAAGATAATGAATATTTATTCTATCAGAATGTGCTTAAGAATGATAAGGCTTGCAAGATTGACTTACCGAGAAGTTATAGTAGCTCGCCAATCTGACGAGGGGAGTAAAACAACGCAGGCGTCTCCCACATCTGTATTGGACGCGACTTTGGTCTGACAGCGTGGACCGGTTCAAAACAGAACTCAGAGGGTCAGCTGACCCTACTTGCATGGGATTACCACCTCCTTGTAAGAGGGGACCCACTTCTAATTACCCTAGTGCTATTTATTTGTTTTTGTCGTGTTTAGGTTAGAGTATTATTATGTTTATGTTCGGGATAGTCGTCAACGTCTCAAGCTTTCCTTTTTATGGCTATATTCAAGGGCGGAGTAGTGCTCTCCGAGGTAGTGATCATCTTCCCTCAAACTCTCCACATCGCTTTTGTCGCTTCCTGCTGCCCCTTCGCTGCTACAACCGCCAAGGACAGTTGTGTTTGTTGTTGCTACTACAGTCCACGAGCGCCCGTATTGTCATTCCAACCACTTTTTGCCCCTTTCAACCCCCATCACTGACCACCACTACCCCTGGATTGAACTCTAGTGTGAGTTTGTTTATTATGTTGCTGCTATTTCCTATTTCAGTTGTGTGGTTGTAACTCACTATTTGAATTCATCAATAATATTTCATTTTCCTATTGTTATTTGGTTAAACCCTTGTATCACGATCCCTTGACATTAGGATCAGAATATAGATAGATGGATATAGTGTGTGTGTGTGAGAGAGAGAATATTTAGTTGAAGTGCATGCATTGAATTTTGCTTACATTGTTGTTACGTGTGCATGTTAATTTTAATTTTTGTTTCATGTACAGGCATATTTTTTCTTTTTCGAGAAGAATTTTTGCTTCTTGTGCAATTTGATGTTGGTTTTCACCTCTGTTGATGACCTAGGAGTCTTTGTTGGATAATTGGGCATTTCGGACGTGTCAACACATTTTGTTTTGCGAAACAGGGGAGAATCAAGTGATATTGATTTATGTGATGCCTATCAACCTGTTTTTGCCCAATAGTGCATTTGTTCGATCAAATTGGTTGCAAGATGGTATTGAGGTCAACAAGGTTTCAAATTTTGTTTGCTAGGTGGCAAGACTAAGAAAAAGGTTATCGGTACTCTCTAAGATTCATGGGATTACAAAAAAGGCTCTATAAAAGAGAGTTTTGAGGATATCCTCCCCTCATAGGATCATACTGTCTCTGATGATGTCATAATGTCATCTTTAAATTCGTTTCATATGGCAGTTTCTCTTAATTGCCTCATATTTTGTTCATCTCATTTACTAATTATAAAAACTTGAATGAGAAAAAAGTGTTCGCATGTCAATGGTGATCTCTCGTCATATCTAAGATTGTTTCACGACATAGCGGCAGTTGAGGACGTAAATAAGTGATTCATGTGAGCTGCGTAATAAGTGATTTCTGTGAGCCGTGAATAAAAAGGAACAAGTAAACGATTGAGACATTAAATTTCAGTAAATAAGCTAAGTTGTAAGGCTGCTATGATTTGCTGTCATGATTGAATATTAGTGATTTTTTATTGTATAACTGAATGAAACAGCTTTTGCTGAACAAGAAAAGGGAGCATTTACATACACATACCACGCAATTCTCATGCATTTACTGAAAACCTGAACATTCAAATTTACATGCATATTATTCATCTTTAATATCACATCAAAAATACCACCACCACTGCCTTTTTAAAAGTAAAATACACTTTTTCATGCATAGGTTTTTGACACCAATGTATTATAAATGTAAATATAAAATTTTGGGTGTTATATATGTAAATACAAAAGAATTGTGTGTTAGGTATGTAAATTTCCCCCAGAAAAGGCTCTGATTTGTCCTGAGTTTGATTTGCGATTTCTGAAAACAATAAGCATTTTTTGCTGTATTGCTTAAAGACAATGATAGATTCATGAATGATTTTGCTGTAACAAAATCACAGCTCCATAAAATATTACAGCTATAACTGTCTTGTCCCATATGAGTTCTCAATTTCATCGGAATTGAGGCTAATTGATGAATTGTAGCATGTTGATATTTTTCATTCTTATGGTTGAATGAGGAATGTGATGTTTACCGAGTATTTCTTGTTTTTCTGAATGGTTAGCAGGGAAGTTTTATAACTAGAGATTTTAAATTTAGCATGGAATGGGGGTCTTTGATTTTTGTAATTTATAATAACCAAGAGAAAACTAGATGGAGATCTCAAGAAATTCAAACTATATTAAAAGAACTCGAGTAATTGAATTGGACAACCCAAGATCATTCCCTTACTCTTTTTTTTCCCCATATTAAACGAATGGCTTAACTACAAGAGAAAGGGGCTTTACATCAACACCCCATCTCGAAACCATCAAAACAACAATTACAAAAAATACTTTACAATCTACAACACAAAAAAAGCCAGCCCCCTTCAAAAATAAAAAATAAAAATAAAAAAATAAAAAAGACAAAAAAAATTTTAAAAAAATAATAATAAAACTCTTATAATCCTCTTTATACAACTTGACCATAACAATTTGCTTACAAGATAGTTTTTGTATATTTAAAATTGGAAGTTGCACAAATATAATTGAGCTCTTAAAGAATAGCATCATGTGATGGAGGCCTTAGGCTGGGATGGCAATTGCTCTTTTAGAAATTGTCAAAGCTAGCTCCACAATGAAATATATACTGTTGAAAACAGTTATGGGGAGGAGAAATTACTTGATTTTATTATTCACATGCAGGGTGTATATATAGAGAAATTAATCTCTCCTAATTTACAATCTTGCCAAATATATGTAGTCTAAATTAGAAAAGAAAGTAATTGTGAAATATAAAAAATATAGAAACATAAAATAGGAAGGGAAGCAAACTAAGGGATTTCCAATGATATCCCCAATCAAATCTTTTCATGACTTTATAAAATAGTCGGCTGGTTCCCCATGGAGAGGAGCTGAACTTCTCATCTTTCCACATGTTGAATTATTTTTGATAGACTATCATAAAAATTGTGACAATTAAACATTTGAATTGAATTATAAAATTGTATAATTGACCTTTTGACAAAAAATTATACATGTCATTTAGTACATCTACAGTACCAAAATTGTATTTTGAAATATTTAAACTAAGCATTTGTCGAGGGATGCAGGTGTTGGGAGATTTCACGAAATCGCATGATTCCTCGCGATTTTGCTTGATTGTTTATTCTCGCGATTTTGCAGGATGTGAACACCCCCGTGATCGCATGATTGGGACAAAATGCGTTGAATATGAAATTTTAGTGTTTTTCTCCGTTTTTAATTTTCTTATTTTCCAATTAAGTATTTTTTAGTACGGAACTATTTATATGTTGTTATTTTATAGTTTGGAGACTTTTGATTTGTTTTGTGCGATTTAGAGATAGAACCTTTGATTTCTACCATAATTGAGTATTTTATTATTTTTCCTTTACAAGTCTTGTGGCTATAGCTTGTGCAAGAACAGTTGACGAACCTCCTCGACAGCTGTACCTCATCGTTTCGACGCTATCTTTTTTGTTTTCAGCCCGGATAGCCATCATATGACGCTTATCCCCATTTCAAACATCGTCAAATTCACCTATTATCTTCTCCTTGCCATTTCACAATCACCTCACCATTAAATCCCCTTCTAAAATATCTTCTAAGTGCCCTAGAACGGTATCATTTAGTATCAAAGCCCGACAAACATTAAATTTTTTGTAGGGTTTTCTCTTTATTTGTTCAAAATTCTCAAACTTTCAAAAAAAAAAAAAACATTGCACCATACCCAAATCATTCATATCATAATTCCTAGCCCCAATCCAAATTTTCAAAAGCGAACTCCTACCTCCAAAATTTCACCCTGAAGACGTATCCAGGAGTGTACTATGGAAGACGTGCAAATAGAAATCTATCAATCACAACAAAGGCTTGCCGTCTGTAAGTGAAGAAAACTTGGTGAGGTTATCCAAAGCCTCCACAGTGACTCGTCAGATCGAGAGAAGGAAGTGAATCCCTTTCACCATATTATTTCTAATACAAAGAATCGCTACCTCGATTCGACATGGATTATCAGAGAAGCTAAGATCTTGCAATGAAGGTGGATTTATCCGATTTTGACGGTTGCATGGTTCAAGATGATTTTTTTGATTGACTTCAAACAATGGAGCTAGAATGTTCCTCAGCACTAGATTTAAATTTATAATCATCAAACTCAGGAGACGCTTCATTATGGTGGGATAACCTAAAGCGACTTCGACATTTGGAAGGAAAGGGTAATATTACTACACGATCCAAGATGAAACGAGAGGTGCATCGCAAATAACTTTCCTCACATTATAAACTATATATATTCATAGGACTTCATCACCCCCGCTAGAAAGATTCTTCTGCAGAGGTGCACACAGTCGATTTTGACCAATTTATGTATGTTGTAGTGCGGCCTAGTGGAGCCCGTGCAGAACACCATAGCTCGAAATTTGAGAGTATTAAGATTGTCCATTAGTAATGTGGGGTACAACTACAATCCTAGTAGACTTTTTAAAATATCCATACCCTAGTTCTAAAGATGGAACAACATTAATAGGTCCACACCTCCCTCCAAACAGAATTCAATCACTGGATCAAACAACATGCATACACTCAGTGGAGCACACAAGCCAACCCCAATCAGAGGAGAAACCCCTGAGAGCGGAGAAAAGGTAGAGCCCGCCACTACTTCCAAATCCATTATAGCCAGTAAATGCTTCAAGTATCATGATTTTGGCTATGTGGCGCCTGATTTTCCAATTGTCCAAACAGGAGGGTAATTTTTTTCACCAAGCAGGGAGCAGTTCAAAAAATGGATGCTGTCACGGAAGAGGATGAAGATTTCAGAGAGGAATCTCAACTTCCAGTCGATGAGGAAGAAACACTAGTTGTTCAAGTTGTACTCTTAATAGAGACTCCAACTGAATTAACATCGATTATTCTAGATGGTAGTGAGTTTTAAGCTGTTGATATCAAAAAAGGAGCAACCCCTTTTGTAGGAGTTGTCAGAAAAATTGAGTGACGGTTTGTGTCCTAGGGTGGCTACCATTGAAAGAAATTCAACATGCTATAGATCTCACCAAACAGGAGGGTAATTTTTTTCACTAAGCAGGGAGCAGTTGAAAAAATGGATGCTGTCACAGAAGAGGATGAAGATTTCAGAGAGGAATCTCAACTTCCAGTCGATGAGGAAGAAACACTAGTTGTTCAAGTTGTACTCTTAATAGAGACTCCAACTAAATTAACATCGATTATTCTAGATGGCAGTGAGTCTTACGCTGTTGATATCAAAAAAGGAGCAACCCCTTTTGTAGGAATTGTCAAAAAAATTGAGTGACAGTTTGCGTCCTAGGTGGCTACCATTGAAAGAAATTCAACATGCTATAGATCTCATTCTAATATTTGTTCTACCAATCCAAATTGTCTATGGACGCGACCAACTAAGTATGAGAAGTTGCACAAGCATGTTATATATTTGATGAGTCGAGACTTGACTAATGAGAGTACCTTTCTATATGTAGTTACAATTTTGATTGTGCTTAAAAATGTTTGTTGTGAGACTTTCATAGACATAGGAAAATGATGATTTTGTTATGTTGGTGGTGGATCAATTCCAAAAGCCTCGTGGGAAGAAGGCAGAGCTTCTACTTAGGGAGAATGACTCGGAACGCGGAGGATGCTAGTGACGCAAGAGTTCACGAACCGTGTGATTCCGCCAGATTTGCGTGATTGTGGAATCCGCAGGACTGCTAACAGTTCCTTATCACGTGATTTGGACATAACACATTGAATCTCGAATTTTAGGATCTTTTGTTTATCTTTTTTTATTTATTTTTTGATTTCTTTTCAATTTTCAATTTTTCAATTAGGTATATAGTAGGGAACTTTTTATTATATGTTAGTATTTTTTGATTTGGAGACTTTTTATTTGTTTTGTGGTTAGAGATGGACTCTCTGTTTTGTGTATTTTTTTCCTTTTGCAAGTGGCACGTCTTTAGCTCGTGCAGGAATAGTTTGCAAACCTCCTCGGCAACAGTACTTCATTGTTTTGATGCTATCTTTTGCTGATTTCAGCCAGGAGAATCGTCGTACAATGTTTATCCTCTTCCAAATGACGTCTTCTATTGGCTTCCCCTTGCCATTTCACAACCACTTGCCATTAAATCTTCTTTCAAAATACCTTCTAGGAGCCCTACAACTATACCATTATTGTTAGCAAATCATCACCCCTACAAAACTGTAGAACTTAAATAGCTTATTGGACAGTATCATAGAGGAATTAGTTAATTTAAAAAAAAACTTCAATTGTTCATGGGCATCATCTAATTGATAATTTAGAATTATATTTATATATATATATATATATATTTCTAAATTATCAATTAGATGATGCCCGTGAACCATTGAAGTTATATATATTCAAAATACTATATACTTCTTTCCATATTTTTTTTCTTAATATATGGAGTTTAAGGGTATTAATGTATCTCTCTTCTAGCTTGATCATGCTATTACACTTTCTTAACTTGCCTTTTTTGAATTTTGTAAATCATTATTATTATTATTTAGCACAAATAGTTTTTTTTCCTGAAGTAGTTAGAATTATTTCTGTTATCTATTTCTTCTTTATAGGTTGATGTCCCGGCTGCTTCGGATGCCCTCCTGTCACTTGTTGGAGGCCAATTTTCATTCGAAGCTTCGTGGTCATTGGCTCCCTTCAACAGTGCGCAAACTTCAGAGTTAGATGGATTTGGAAGAGAGGTTAAGCTAATCACTTTATTTTTATGTGGACATTCACATACATACCGCCCAATTCCTATGTATTTACATGCCTAATGCCTAAACTTCAACTTTTATATTTACACTGCCCAAATCTTTCAAATCACATCAAAAGTACCACCATTTTAACTTTTATAAAGTGAAATGCTTCATGCATAGGTAAGATTTTATGTATGTAAACATTGAAGCTTGAGTGTTAAATATGTAAATACTATGTTAATCTTCCCCCCTTTTATTGGTATGATTTCTTTTGGTTTGGTGCAATTTATTACCAGTTTTTAGTCAATATAATGGTCGACATTTACACCTTGAGAAGACTACTTTAATTTTGATAATTGTGCATGCTGTTTTTGGAAATCTTAAGTCTTCTTTCTGTTGCTAGTTTAACCATTTTTTTTTTATTTCTATTTAGATAGTCTCCTAATCTGTTTAAATCTCGTTTCTAACCTATTTAGTCTGCTTAATTAATATTTTATGTTTTTAATTATCAAAGTGCCATGCATTTTCCTTTAGAGGCTATTTGAAGCTTTTTGGATTATTTATTAATCTCCTATACTTATTAGAATTCAGTTGTCAAACATTCATGACTTCGGTTGTATTAAATGCTATTTGGCTATGCCATTTGATGGTTTTGAATCAAGTAGTGTAATTAATGGATTTTCATGTTCATTTACTAAATTAATGTTTTTTAAATATTAGTTTTTGTATGATATCCTTACATAATCTTTACAGGAGTGATGAAATGCCTTCTGATTGCGCTGATTAAGGGACCATCTGGCATTATTTTTTTTTTCTATTGTTTTTTATTTTGTTTTTATTTTTTAAAACATGTTTGATTAGTATAATTTTTATATATTTTTATTTTTTATTTTTTATTTTCAAAAATAAATCAGCTTATTTTTAAAAACACCTAAAAGATATTATGAGTGTTTTGAAAAATAACTACCACTACCAACACATTTTAATTCAAAATAAAACATAAATTGGACAAAATAAAAATAAAGTGATCCTAAAGGAGGCTAGATTTCTTAAAAAGTTTTGATGTTCTCTTTATCTTCCATTAAGATTTAAGTTCAATTTTAGCTATTATGCATGGTCATGGATTTAAAAATTGGATCTTGCTGGTCAGTTCAATCATAAACCTGTTCTTCGACTAGTTAATCCAAGTTTGATATTGCTTCTGCATGTAACTGTCAGAACATGGGTTGAACTGACGAACCAGACAGAGATTTGATGAATCGGCTTGTTCTAATATTGATTAATTTTTGGCCTTTTGATTTTGGCTGGATGGATAAAAATAAAATATTTTGATTAAAACAAAGAAAATAATTAAAATTTGTATACTTATTGACGCGGGGATTCCACTCCAGCTACGGATCTTCCTGCCCGCCCAACACTGGTTCACAGACAGAGAGAACTGGTCCAATTAAATCTTGGGGTCGAGCGGCCTAACGGGACGAGCGGCATGGGCGAGCGTTCTGATGGGACGAGTGGCCTCTTCCCCCTGCCTTTCCATTTTAGTGTTTTTCTTTCTTGTATGGATTATATATATGGCTGTTTTAGAAAATTAGGGCTGGTTCTATGCTGGCTGTGCTTCAGATTGTTGTTGGAGTCCTCTCCTCTCCATGCTAGGGTAGTATTTGACGACGGGTGGTGCTTCGGCTATATCCCACTCTAAGGTGGTGTGTATTTACCTCCATTTTTGACTGTCCAGCCCCCTCCTCCTCCTCCCCATAGCCTCCGGCCACTCCTTTCCCCCTTCCCAACCTCCGCTGCCCCCTCTCCTACATTTACCTTTGCTGTCCCAACAGGTCACCTCCCAGCCCATGCTGACCCCTCTCTTACATTTATCTTTGCTGTCCCAAGCCTCCGGGTCACCTCCTTACCCCTGCCGCGCCCCCTCCTGCAATTACCTTTGCCATCACAGCTCTCCCAATCACCTACCAGCCCCTAACAATCCTTCTCATTCCCTTAACTTTGCGCCGACATCACCACCACCCACAGAACTCCATGTCTTATCCTAGCTAGACATTAGTTTGTGTTTGTGTTTCCTTTCCAGTTGTGTCGAATTGTAGACCTATTCTGATATCAATAAAAGCTTGTGTTGTGTGTTCCCGCTGATTTTCTAATTAGTTCCGGTTTACTTATATTGAAAGAAATTATTATTTGATCTATTTCAGAGTGGAGGTGATGAGTCTAGAAAGGGCATTGTTTTGGAAGAGTCAAATAATCCTATTCTGCTGGCTAAGTCGACCACAAGGATTGCTTTCCTTGGCATTTCAATTTCAGATAATAAGGTACTTCTTTTCTATATTGGTCTTCGCTTAAGAATCTTTAGTTTTCTTGACTCAGTTATTGGCTGGGAACATGTAATTTGTTTTTCCATTATCATTCATTATTTTAGTTGGAATTACAACTATTTGCATATAGCTTACTGTAATGGTTTTCAGGATGGTCTGTTTTTAAAAATATCGCAGCATCAGAATAGAGGTGATTTGATTGTAGTAATGGGTTCTCCTTTTGGAGTACTCTCACCCTTGCATTTTTATAATAGGTAAGAATCTTGCACTTCTCATTTTCTTAAACTATCTTCTCTTTTTTCTTTGAATTTAGCATAAAGAATAATGCCATTGTGGTAAACAGTCTAATCTATTCCCCTTTAAATTATTTGTAATTGCTTGTTGAGTTTTGTGCATCGTCGTTTAAGATGCCTGCTCATCCCATCCTTTTTTAAGGGGATGAATATGTTTGATGGGGATGTGCCATGCAAACTTGAAAATTTTTATGCGTTTTTATGCTGTTTAATTTTGTTGTTTTCTTTCTCTTAGTTCATTTTATGTAAAATATGCATATGTTGATAATAGCCGTATTAAGAACGGATTGTGTTCTATAGTATTTTGATTACTTCTTTAGAGTGCTGCGATCATTTACATTTTGCTTCAAATGAACTTGAAAGAATTTGAACAGATCCGAACAAGAACTCTTAAGTTATTTGAAAACTTGCAAATGAACATGACATGACTTCTTTGCTATGCTTGTAGAACAACGACTAGCCTTTATCCCACTAAGTGGAGTCTGCTATATGAATCCCTTTTCCCCCATTGTGTTCTGTTGAATATAGCACCTTAATTATCATTAATAAAAAGAGGGGTATTTAAACCCAATTAAAATAGAATCAAATAAGGAAATAAAAACACAATCAAAGACATAAAATCGGAACAAGAATAAAAAAGAAAATACATAATAAGGGTAATTAATAAATAATAATGACTATGGAAAGCATAAATCTAATGCTCCTCAAGTTGAAGCATAGATGTCAATCACGTTCAAATCTGATTTGAAGTCATTGAACAAAGCGAGGAATATTCTTGGTGATGATATCTGCTAGTTGATCACTGGAAGGCATAAAATGAACAAAGATTTCTCTGGACTCAATCTTTTTCTTAATGAAGTGTGTCAATCTCCGCATATTTGGTACTATCATGTTGGACTAGTTTGTGAGCAATGCTGATGGTGGCCTTAGTATCACATAATAGCTGCAGAGGGACGGAGGTTGGCATACGAAGTTCACGGAGCATGACGTGTAACCAAATGACTTCACATATCCTGAAGGACATGAACTGGAATTCAACTTTAGCATTGCTTTGGACAACCATAAACTATTTTTTCTTTTCCACGGACAAGATTTTACTCATATAAATGAGCTTTAACGACTGCTACTGCAATATACCAGTGTACTTATTGAGACTTGATGTTGGGATTCGGTAAGCCTTGCATATTTATTTTATGCTATTAAAGTTTTTGATGTTTAATTTAGTTGTCGATTTTTAGTATTTTTGTTTCATGCCCGATTTATTAGATATCTTTGCTAGAGTGTAGAGCAAACCTGATTATATATTAAGCATATGTTTACCTATTTTTATGGTCATCATAAGCAAGAAAATAAAATGTTTGTTGTTAGATTTTTCTCAAGAATTCGATACATCTTTATACATGTGAGCTTTCTGGAACCATCCGGTGTGTATTTTACAAATCGTTTCCCCAGTGTGTTCTAGACATGTTTTTATATTTATTAACTATTTTTCTAGAATTTTTGGAGTTATATATTTTAAGATGTGAATAGATTTATAATATAATTTATATTTAATAATATAAAAAGTTCTAACATTACTTTTATATACTTTTTCATTAAAAAAAATAAAAGCTTCATAAATATCAAGTTCCACTTATAGGAGATTACATGCATTTCTACCTTTCCCTTTTTCCAAACCACGAGTTGTAGAGAGAGGAAACTGGTTTCTAAGGCAGACCCGATTTAGTCCATCGGACCAGTTGGGGAAATTGTCCAACTCTAGGTAGGACACTCTTAATTTAGATTTCAATTTTGTTACTTTTTCATAAAATTTTTGTATTTTATTTGCCGAAATTTTGTACAAACTCAGATCTACGGAGATTTATAAATTTTTCACTGCACAACTTTTTAAATGTTGTATATTAGACTGTATTGGACATATCGACGTAAAATTATTTATTTTTCGCCAGATATTTTGTGTTCTGTAATATTTTGTATTTTTTGACACGTACTTTAATCTGATAAATTTGCTATAGAATAAGAGACTTGAAATATTATTCTGAATATTTTGTATAAATGGTTTTGTAAATTTTTCTTAGTGATATGTGTAGATTTGTTTCCCCTGCAAATAATTAATTGTCTACTCATATGTACCATTGTCTATAGCATGTTGTAAATTTGAAATGTAAAAATTGTTACCATTTATATGCTTTTGTATCAAAATATGTGCTAAAAATGATAAAAATTAGGGTAGTTGCAGGTGGTTGTGATTGAACGGATGTATGTTATATGCAATTAAATGGAGTGATAAGGGATTTTGCACCCATTTAATTATTCATCTGTGCGTTTAATACGTCTGAATTGATGTGAACAAGTGGAGGTACAAGTTGAAGTGGAATTATAAGGGGCTTATAAGAAATGTGAACAAGTAGATGTTTAAGTGAAAATGGAGGTATAAGGAGGCGAAGGAAAAATATTAAAGTAATTTAAATAAAGAATTGAATTTGTTCGTCATGCTATTTCCCGAACTTATGATATCATGTTGCTGATACTGTTATTTAGCATATGCTTATTGCAATAATAATTTTTTGTACTGACACTGTGATAGACACTACGTGATATTTTAGTTTGTTGGATTTATTTACATCGAATACATACTTAATTTTTTAATATTAAAAAATATAGTAGATTTTGAGTAGCCTGCTGAACTGTGCTTGTTCACCCCTGTTTTACGCACATGTGTTGTTTTAGGGAAGGGTAAGACATGTTGAATAGAGACTTTTGCATTACTTGTGAAAGCCTGATTTTAGTTATGTCGGTATCTTAGATCTTTATTTTTGACAGTCATGGTGATATTTAGTTTTTTTTTATGATAGAGATCAAACTATGATTGTTGTATATATTCCTTTTGGTATATAGTACTATGATTTGAATAATTTTTTGGCGTTTTTATTTTGCAAAACTTGATGATATTAGTGGCTCTATGTGAAACTTGAAGAAAAATAGATAAATAAGATTCATTCTAAATAAGGCTTAGGTAATAATTTTTCTGCTATGACCTCGACATGAAATGACCCCCTCGATATGATGGGTTACATTGAGTTGGGTTGTGAAGTGAGCAATACCCCGAGGTGGAACGTCAATCATGAACCGACTCAGCCCAATCAGCAACTGTATAAATAACAATTGACCGAGATGTGTAACGAGAGAAAAACAAACTTGAGCCTTTAAATAGTGGAGAATCCAGTGGATAGTTTAGAGATCGTGCTCATAGGGATCGTGCATGAATTGACTCACTGTACCAGCTGTGTGGCATGCTTTGGGCGAGTATGGGCGAGGTATATGAGTTTCTCCACAAGACGCTGGCAGTGAGTCTTGTTGACAGACACAACATTGGGAATGTCAGATAATTTTTTCATTAGGATCTATAAGGACAACCTCGAGTTTGCAGAGAAGAAGATTGTTCTTTGTCAAGAGATCGACGATATATTTGCGCTGAGATAGGCAAATGCCCTAAGGTGATCGAGCCACTTCCATGCCTAAGAAGTACCGAAAAGTTCCCAAGTTCTTTATTTCAATGGACTTAACAAGAATGAATTTCAAGGACTCTAATGTTGAGAGATCAATACTGGAGCTCTTTACCTATAAGAACAATATCATCAACATAGACAATAATAATTGCTACCTAACCATTAGAGGAATGCTGGAAGAAGAGAGTGTGATCTAATTAAGCTTGAATAAAATCATGGCCCATAACCACCTTTGTGAACTTGCCGAACCAAGCCCTTAAGAACTACTTTAGCCCATAGAGTGACTTTCGCAGCCTGCACACTTGCCCTTTGAAGATAGTAGAGTCAAAGCCAGGAGAGAGACATGTATACCTCTTCTATAAGCTCTCCATTCAAGAACACTTTCTTGATATATAGATGGAATAAAGACCAATCGAAGTTTACTGCAAGGGATGACATAACCCAAATAGTGTTTAACTTGGCCACTAGAGCAAATGTCTCTTTATAGTCAACTCCCTTAGGTCTATGAGTACCATTTGACAACCAATTATGTCTTATTGCATTCAACGGATCTATCAGGGTTGAACTTGATGCTGAAAATACATCGACACCCTACAACTTTCTTACCCTTAGGAAGATCAACGACATCCAGTATGGTTCCGTTGAAGGACATTCATCTCCTTCATACTATCGTTTTTCAGGCTGGATTAGCAAGAGCGACCTCAATGGTAGCTGAGATCTGATTGTTCGTCAGGGCAGTGCCAAATGCTCTGTAGATTAGTGATAAACTGCAAAAAGAGACATTTTACCATGGAATAGAGGGAGCATGTCTGATTGCACCTTGGAGAACTCACCTCCTCAATCGAATGTGGGGTCATGCTAAGGTTGTCACCCGGTGTGGAGTCAAGATCATGTAAGGAGGTGGTGGGTTCCAAAGTAGAAGCATTGGAATGGGTGTGCCTAGTGTAGACATGGACAGTGGGAGGAGGAGATGGTGCATTCATCAGATTCGGGAACTCACCAGATGGTGCACTCACCGGAAGAGTTTCAATGATAGAAACACTTGGGGGAACATCCATAGTAGGATAACAGATACTGTCTAAGAAACCAAGCTCTTCCTTACATGGATCTGAGCTAGGAAAATATGGAACACTTTCAAAGAAGAAGACATCAACACTTACAAATATTTTTTTTAGTGGTAGGATCAAGACACTGTTACCCCTTTTGAGTGACAGAGTATCTAAGGAAGATACATTTTATAGATCTGTAATTAAGTTTACTTTGATTGGGGGGCAGTGTTCCGAACAAATGCTGTGCATACAAAGATCATGCAATCTCATGTAGAGAAAGCTTGATTGGTAGGGAAGCATGATATCAGGACGACTAAGGGGGTCCGAAACTTTTAAATTTTAAAGGAGACTCAGTTTATGAGATAAATGATAGTGTGAATGACATCGTTCTAAAAACGTTTCGAGATATTGGAATAAAACATAATGAAGTGAGCAATGTTGAGGAGGTGACGCTTTTTTCTCTCGGGTACTCTATTTTGTTGAGGAGTGTCCATACACGAGTTATGGTGGAGGATGCATTCACTCAAAATAGAGTTGAAAAACTCACGATCATTGTCAGTTCGAAGGATTTGAATAGGAGTTTTGAATTGAGTTAAAATAAAGGCCTAGAAGTTTTGAAAGGTGGTAACATTCGATTTGTCATCTCTCAAAGTAAGGAATCATCTTTTATTGGAGTAGCTGAGAGTGCTAAAAGGTCCCCATAAGTCACTGTAAATGAGAGAGAAAGGAGCGGATGGAGTAAGTGTGGGGTGGGTAACAGACCCAATGTGTTGGCTGACATGTTGCACAAGTAAAATTAGAAGGTTTTTTTTAAAACATCAAAAGATACAAATTTTGTAAATATTGAAAATTATGATGACCTAAACGATAATGCAACATAATATGACATTCAATGACTAGAGATAAGCTACAACTTCTGAGAGGTGTGTCTGTACTCTCCATGCTCTTCTCTTGGAAGTGATAGAGTCCGGTTACCATCTTAGCAATTCTGATCATCCTTCCCAAACGACGATCCTGAAAAACACACCATCAAAAGAGAAAGTAGCAACACAATCAACATCATTCATCAACTTGCTGACATATAGCAAGTTACATTGCAACTGAGAAACATGTAAAACTGTCTCCATAATTAGATTGGTTAGTATAATCGACCATTTACCAGTAATGGAACTACAGAAACCATTAACAATTCCGACTGTATATTTTCCAGAGAAAGAATAGTAAGTCGAGAAAGTTTTCTAGTATCCAATCATATGATTCGTTCACTTGAATCAATAATTCAAGAACTAGAGGAGGAATAAACTGTGAGTGCCATAGGAAGAGTACCTTGTAAAACGTGGGAGGTCGACAGACCCGTAGAGACTTGATTGGCTCTAAGAAGCTTGATCAATTATCCATCTGGATTTTCAGTGATTCGGAGGATTCCAGGATGTTCCGGGTAGAAGTCGGTTGACTCATGGTAGGATCGACCGTCATCGTGAGACCCTTGGTGGTAGAGGATTTGGCCTAAGGTTTGTAAGTTGGTTTACCATGAAGTTTCCAACATTTGTCCCTAGTGTGGTTGGGTTTGTGATAGTAATCACAAGTGGGGTGATCGGTTTAAGGTGACATGGACGAGAACTGAGCACTATTTGAGATGAAGGCGGACGATTCAGCTGGAGTATAAGTGTCGAGCATGAAAAGTCTTCTGCTTTCTTCTTGACGAATCTTGGTGAAAGCAGCGCTAGTGGAAGGAAGAGGATCCCGATCAAGAATACGACCTCAAACTCCATCAAACTCTTTGTTAAGGCCAGTCAGGAATTGGAATATACGATCATTTTCTACAATCTTCAGGAGGAAGGATAGGTCGGCCAGTGAATCCCAAATGTAATCATAGTATAGGTCCCATTCCATCTACAGTGCAAAAATGTTATTATAGTACTGTGTCATGGTCCTTGACCCCTATTTTGCTTCCCGAATCTTCTTAGATACCTCATAGAGTTGGCCGGATTTTCTACATTCGAGTATGTATCACTAATAGCCATCCAGAGGGCACTAGAGAAGGGAGGAACATGTATGAACGGGTCTCTATGGAGTCTGTTAGCTACGACATGACCATGGAGTTTTCTACTTCCCAAGCTTCACCCTTTGTAGACTCATGAATCATACCATTGAGGTAACAAATCTTCCCACATCATTTGATGAACAAAAACACAACTTGGGACCATTGAAGTTACTGTCGTTCAACTTATCGGTTATGATGAAGAAATTGTTGATTTTCGGTCCTCCAATATGCAAAGTAGGGAAGGTTGGAGTTGATCCTCCGGTAGAATCAAGAACACCTTCTAAAGGTGATTCGGTGTTGGATGAATCCACCATAATTTTGACAGAGCCAAAGGATTTGTTGTGGTTCCGAGCCATCGATGAATTCTAGTAGGGTCCCGGTAGATGGATACAACTTCAGGAATTCAGGTATCTGTAGGATATCTTCAGGAATTCAGATACAACTTCCTATAGAAACGGCTGACAGGTTCAGCTGTTGTTTGGTATCGGCAGGGGAAGAAATAAAACACCGGCTGTTGGAACTTCTTGTAGATGCGGCTGTTGGGTATCGGTAGGGAACCACAGAGGAAGCTTTATAGAAACAGAAGATTAGCGACTGTTGGAACTTCCTGTAGAAACGACGCTTGTAGATTCCTTTAGGATCAGTGACAGTTGGAATACAACAGGAAACATCTGCAGTAGGAAGGAATCACCGGTTGTAGGACCAGACAGAGGAGACTGGCGGTTGCTAAAACCATAAAGGAGGCTGACAGCTGCTGGACTTGGGTTAGTCTCTGATACCGTGTTGAGATTTGGAATATAACAGCTTAATTCTCATTGATAAAAGGAGGGATATTTAAACCCAATCCAATTTCAATAGACTCAAATAAGGAAGGAAGTAAAAACACAATCAAAGAAATAAAATCAGAATAAAGATAAAAAAGAAACTACATAATACAAAATAAGGGTAATTAATAAATAATAACAGATATGGAAAGCATAAATCTAATATGTCCTATTGTGTTATGCTTGTAGAACTTATCATGAATAAATTGTAGACTAAATGTATGCAAATTATTTTTGTTTTAGATTCACAACATGAACCTAGTTTGCAACCATCACCACTAGATTGACAACAGGTGCTCGTAAGTGGGCATAAGGCGAATGTTAAGCTTTTAAGGAAACCCTATACACTTGACGATGCTCCTGTGCAAACAATTGAATGTATACAAGTGCACTAAAAGATACATATCTTTTAAGAGAGATCAAATCATAAAAGTAAATTCTTACACATAGGCTTTCATTAGGGCTACTATTGAATCTAGCATTTTACAAGCTACTCATAGCTCGACACTATTATAACTTACTCATAATTCTTTGATTAATTGAACAAGCTTGAATATTTCTATAAATACTCAATGTTAAATAAACAAGCTTAAATAGCATTTTGCTCGATTAGTTTATAAACATGAATAATATTCTTAAAAGTTTTTGAACTGGTTCGTTAAGAAGCTTGACTAAGACTTGATATATGTAATAACTAAAAAATAAAATAAAGGAAAATAAATTTTAAAGTATTAGTGTCAATTTGAAGGGAGGTATAGTTTTAAGGAGATGAGTGTACCATTCGAGCATAGAAGCGAACTAAATAAGATGAGAACAAGATCAGGAGACGAAGAAGGGCGAAGAAGAAGTTTTGTGTTTCTCTTATCGGAGATTCATTGCCCTTTGCAGAAGACAATGTTGAGGGCTAACTATGTGAAGGAGAAGAGAAGCTACGAAGCAGAGAGGACTACGAGAACTTTTGTTGAGTGCAAGGAATGTTGTTTTGATCTCAGAAAGGAGAATAAGGGTTGACGTTCCAAAGGTTTGGAGGTGTTCCATGCTAAGTTCTCTGCGTTGGGGACGGGAGCATCGAGAGATTTCTCATTTGGGAGATAGGAGTTCGAACTCTAGTTAAGCAGCTCTGTTTGTGTGGGAAGGAAGCATCCGCGTGCAATCAAATCAAAGGAGTAGAAAGGGCTATGAGCGTGTCCTCTGCAACGGAAGGAATTTATACGGGAGACCAAGCCCCTGGTTTGTGAATTTTTGATGTGGGGAAGGCTAAACTGAAAGCTTATAAGGGGGTAAGTGTTTGTAATTTTATGTTTTAATTTTATAAATTATTTCAATTAAAATGTTATTACAATATATTAAACTTTATGAATTAATTTCTGTAATTTAATTGGGACTATTACTTGAATTAAAGGACTAATAAGATCGAGATAGGATGCAAAAGAAGAAAAGATAAGGAGATAAATTTAATGTTTATTTTGTAATCATTTATAGTTAATTTAATTATAAATTGCTACATATTAATTTAAGAATATTATGAAATACAACCAGATGAGAAAAGTGAAGTTGTGAAAGTGAATTAAAAGATTTAAAAGGAATAATTTCATAAGGTGAAATCGAAATGAGCACTCTTCCTTTTGATTTGTAGTAGCATTTTTTAACCTATTGCATTGACTGTTACTGCGTTCTATAAATTTAACTGTCAAGTTTTATTCTAATTTATATATTCTTCTTTTTATTTATACATGATACGAATTTGCTATTGAATTTCTTCATTTTTCCTGTTTTCTCTGGTAGTTGGGCACATGGACTCTGCTAGAATTTTGAGGCAAGAATCTTAAAAGAAAAAAATTGCTGTTTTGCTGAAACTATGATTAAAAACTTCCTATGTTTGTTTAAATTCAAATGTGTTGAATGGAAACTTGTAATTTTATATTAGTTCATTGAGGATTCTAAAGATTTATTTATTTTGGACTTTTTTGGGTATTGAATAAATGAAGAAATTGTGTTTCCTCGTGATTCTTTTGTGAGCTGTTGAGTGTGAATTGTTTGAGTGTTTCGCAAATCCTATCGATAGTTTTTGGGAGATAGTTCTCTTTACAGCACCATGAGGCCCGGTTAACTTTCTTTCTTTTGTTCTTGTTTTGTACTTTTTTAATGGTTGGCGTGTCTTTTGTGTGGATTGAAATTTTGTGAAGGTTGATGTGAGATTTTTTTTTTGTGGGTCCGAATTTTAGTTGCTCTTCAATTTCTTATGAAATTTCAATTTTAGATCTTGGCGATTTTAACAATATCATTTAGAATGAATGTAGCTTCTTTCTTGATTTTGCATCAAAAGGTTTTGATCTTTAATAATTTGTGAATTGTTAAACTTTTTTTTTTTGTATTTCTTTAGTTACCTCATATTAGGTTTGCAATAATAAACTCTCTCTACATCAGTGGAAGGGATACATGTTTGGGTAAAATTTTAGTTCATGCTTGAGATTTTTGAAAACCTCCAATAAATATGCGAGATCTATGATAAGGGGCTTCCAATGGAACTCGCATATCAAGGAATTGATTGCCTTGAAGGTGTATATGTATCTAGTTGACATGCGTAATGTTATAAACTGGATCTCATATGGCATAAACTTGATTCTTAAACTACTATGCTAATATATTGCAATTTCAGAATTTTCAGCAAATTTTGAGATTATCATTTCGTAATCCGTTGCCTTTAACCAAATCTAGTGTAGTGCAGATGATCCCATAAAGATATTTTATGATACTTCTGTTCTTCAACCAGTATATCTGTCGGAAACTTGGCGAACTGCTGCCCTTCTGGTTTGGATTGTGGCCCTTTATTGGTGGCAGACATTCGTTGCCTTCCTGGTAAGGATTCTCATTTTTCTACTATTCTCTTTGTAATATAATTATTACATTGAAATAAATTTTCATTTCGGTTTTTCATTCCAGGAATGGAGGGTGGTCCAGTTTTTGACAGGCATGCCTCCCTTGCTGGTATTCTTACGAAGCCTTTAAGACAAAAAGGGAGCAATGCAGAAATCCAGGTAAAAAAAAGCTGTTCAATCTCAGAATTTTGCAGTTTTTTTTTATTTTTTTTTTATTTTTGAGAGGGGACATTTACATACCTACCACCCAATTCTTATGTATTTACATATCTAACACCTATATTTTTTACATTTATACCACCCAAATCTTTCATAGCACGTCAAAAGTACCATCATTTGAATATTTGACAAGTAAAATACACACTTTCATGCATAGGTAAGGCGACGTGTATGTGAAAATTGGAGTATAGGTGTTAGCTATGTACATAAGTAGGAACTGAGTGCATGTATGTAAATCTTCCTTTTTTTTATCCAAATATTATTCTTAGGCAGCAGTGTATGCCCTTGACAACAGTTCGCAGTTACTTGGAATGCAATAGCTAGCATAGATACTAAGAGTTTGCCAGAATCTCAGAGTGCTCAGTTTGGAGAGATTGGAAGAACCGCATATAAAAATAATATGGCTTCATCAGACGAATCTTCTGATTATGAATCGCTGAAATATTTGATCAGAAGACCTGTAGTTTTTTCTCCGTCATCTTCTTCCCTGGAAAGGGCCATCTCTTCCGTTGTACTTATTGCAGTAGGCGAGGGATCATGGGCTTCAGGTATTGTTCTCAACAAAAGTGGCCTCATACTCACAAATGCTCACACCTTGGAACCACGGAGATTTGGAAGATCTCGGCTGGGTTCCATTGAGGAAGCTTCGTCTCTCACTGAACCAGGGATTCATCTTCCATCAAGGTTGGGAAGTTCTGACAATGGCGATGGATCCTTTCCAGGTTTTGGACACCATAGTTCAAGAAGAATATCCATTCGTGTAGATTTTATGGAACGAAGAGAGTGGTATAGCGCTCAAGCAGTTTATGTCTCAAAAGGACCTTTGGATATTGCCTTGCTGCAACTTGAATCTGTTCCACCTCATCTTTCGCCAATTATCCCTCAGTTTACCAGCCAGTCTGTAGGTTCAGTTGTTTATGTGGTTGGTCATGGTCTCCTAGGACCACGGTCTAGTGAGTTCTTTTACTTTATTCTGCTTATCAACAGAGAAAGTATTCTTATATAGTTTTGTTCATACTGATGCGCTTCTTTTTGACAATGTTATTCTTTTTGATAATTTCAGATGTTTCATCATCTGTTTCGTCTGGAGTTATTTCAAATATTGTCCTGATTCCTGATCCAGTTCTCAAAAATGGATCCAGCAAAGCTGAAGCAGCGAGAACAAGCTTACCAGTAATGCTACAAACAACTGCTGCTGTTCATCCAGGAGCCAGCGGTGGTGCTGTTGTTAATTCAAATGGTCGCATGATTGGCCTTGTAACAAGGTATGTTAGCTAAGGGGCCTATTGGGATTATTTTTGTTTTTTATTTTTTATTTTTTATATTTTGTTTTTATTTGTTATCTTTATGTTTTGATTTGAAATAAAATATGTTCAGCATATTTGATTAAGATATAATTATTTTTATAAATACCCTGATCATTTAAAAGTTTTTTTGAGATGTTAATCTATTTTTAGAAATAAAGAATAATTTTATATATAAAAAACTTGCTAATCAGGTATGTTTTAAAAACAAAGGAAAACAAAAAAAAAAAAAACAAAAAACAAAATTGCTCCGAGACAAACGAAGTTTTCTCTTCCTTGAAATTGGATCACAAACTCAACATGCGCACAAAGCAGGAATTTAACAAATATATGTAGAACTTACATAAAGATAATATGAATGATGGCATGTGTAGAAGGAAAATAGGGTGAATACTATAGGCAGGAACTAAAGAAGAAAGTATCATCAATATGAGGATCGAAGAATGAATTGAAATTATAAAAGTTTTTTCTATAATATATTTCGAATATCGTAGCTCTATCAACTTGAATACATATCAACTAGCTCTAACTTGTTTGGATTGAAATTTTGAAGTGAATTCAATGCCTTCCTTCGTAAAAATATCTTCTAATTGTTCAGAGTTGGGCACACAAGGTGTAAAGATCTTATTTGATGGTACTTCTCAAATAGATTCTTTCATGAAAATAGAATAATTAGCAATGTAGATAATATGGTTTTCTTATTTTAAGATCATAGGTTGAGAAATTAGAAATCAATTTTCCCAAGGAGTGTCTTGACACATAATTTTACAAGGAGAGTTTCATGACTATATTTTGCCTCTGTGCTTGATGTTTTTACCTCATTTTATTTCTTGCTCTTCTATTTGATCAAATTACCTCCCACAATGATAAAACAATCGGATTCATAACAACAACAAATGATATAAACTTGTCAGTCTGACAATAAGATTAATTTTTATACCAACTGCTGATAAAGAGAGAAACCTCTTAAAACATCTCTTTATTTATAATTTTACTTGTACCAAGATGAGTATAATAGACCTATGACCTGACAAATCAATTTCTTCAAGAATATAAGTTGCATCCATTATTTAAGGCATTGGCACTCCGCCCTGATTATGGGCGAATCCGATACCCAATACGTAACAGAATTTTAAAGTTAGTACTTTTACTCGACCACCTTTTATCGCTCTCAATAAGAAGAATGTCATCCATATAGACAACTAAAAATAACAAATAAGGTGTGATGACTGACTTTAGACAAAAGATAGAGCAAGCCGTTGAATTAATGTGAAGGCTGACTTTAACAAGAACTTTCAAGATTTGTTGAATTAAGATTGTGGACTTTATTTCAGTCCATTGCATGACATTTGAGTTTTAATATCTTGGTCCACCCCCAAGAAAGATACCCTGCAGTTGCTCCTTGTATATAGCTTTAGAGAGATTTTCATAGTACATTCATTAAAGTAAAAGTGTAGCTAGTGTGCTTATTGTCTTTCATTTTTGTAGAGAACTATTGCATTTTATGTGATTAAAACTAAAATATTTGTCTTACAATGTCCTTTGCACAAAAGGAAAAATAAATAAATAATTTTTTTAGTTTCGTCCTTGAGCTGGTCTCCAGGTTTAAGGAAGGTTCATTTGCACTCCAAACTTTTGTTATGTCTAAGAACCCTACATGATTAACAAACTGAAAATCCCCTTTAAATCTTACATCAATTAAAATGTTATATTAATCAGTATAAAAGTCCCTCTCTTGCACGGAAAATTATTCTATGCAGACAATGTACGCAGCGTACGTGTACGGAATTCTCAAATAAGCACTCAATAACCACCTAATAACCTCGATCGTGTATTTTAAAATTATCGGGAGGTTATTAGCAGGTTATTGTGGTATTATTCCGAGTAATCAGGGAATAACCTCCTAATAACGCTCCAATAACCTCCGCGGTTTTATTTTATATTTTTTATCTGTTATTCGGGGTATTTTGAGGTTATTGGGGGTTATTGCTCAAATAACGCTGCAATAACTTCCTAATAACTTGTCAATAACCTCAACAGTTTCATTTTATTATTCGGTGGGTATTTGGAGATTCCGTACGCAGCGCTGCGTACATTGTCCGTATGAAATAATTTTCTCTCTTGCACAGCATAACTTAATAAACATTCATCAAGGCGAATAATTACTCTTTTGTGATAGTTCTCTTTATTTTCACATCATTTTGCTATCAGGTTTAAATTCTTCAAATAAGTATAATTTATTTATTTTTCCCTATTTTCTTTTCCAGTAATGCAAGGCATGGGGGTGGTACCATTATACCGCATTTGAATTTCAGCATACCTTGTTCCGCCTTGGAGCCTGTATTCAAATTTTCAGGTGCCGAAATTTTATTCACCCTTTGTTTGTGCCAGTCTAAATTTCATTTATATTTACACACATTCCACACAATTCTTACGTATTCACATATCTAACATCTATACCTATGTATGTAAAGATGTATTTCAGTTTTTAAAGGTTAATGATGGCATTTTTAATTTGATATGAAACTTTTGGGAGGTATAAATGTAAAAGGTGAATTTTAGGTGTTACATATGTAAATACATAGGAATTGGGCGGTATCTAACATCTAAACACTACGTTTACATTTATACCACCCAAATATTTCATCACTATTTTAACTTTTAAAAAGTGAAAGGCACCTCTTCATGCACAAGTAAGGTGTGTAAGAATGAAAGTTTAGGGGTTAGATATGTAAATGCATGGGAATTAAATGGTATTTATGTAAACTTTGCAAATAAATATGATAAATATAAATCTAATGTGAAGATCAATTCTAATCTCATTATGTTTCTTTGCTGCAGAGAACCAGGATAGATCAATCTTAGAGATTCTAGACAAACCAAATGAACTGCTGTCTTCTGTATGGGCTTTGGTACCCCCAGAATCAAGGAACCAGCAGCCTGAATTAGAGAGTAAGAACTACAGAGAAGGAAAAGGTTCACGTTTCTCCCAATTTCTTGCGGAACAGAATGCAGATATTGCTTCATTGAAGGAACTAAATCATCTTAAGAAAATTAATATTGCTAGTAAGATATAACAGAGTAGTTGTGATGTTGTTTGTATTACAGATATACCTTATAAATTAGATGATTTAGATATATACCATACAATTCATTCACATAAACTTTCATATTTACATGTGTGGCACTTTGGTGTAATAAATCTCTAAATGAAAGGGTGTATGATGGTGGCATTTTTTTATGTGATATTAAAGATTTGACTGCTATGCATATAAATATGAAAGTTTGGGTGTTAGATATGTAAATAAGTAAGAATTGTGTAGTATGTAAATGTCCCTAAAAGTTACTGAGATTATTGTCATGAAATCCTAATGTGTTTCTTCTAAGCAACTTCCAGTCTCCGCCCCCACCTCTCCACAGCCTCCTCCTCTCCACATCTGGAAAAATTTGCGTACGTATAAATTACTTACGTAATAGGTTACAATGAGGTTATAGTGAGGTTATTGGGAGAGTACAATGAGGTTGTAGTGAGGTTATTAGGAGAGTACAATGAAGTTATTGGGAATAACCTATTTGTAGCTTGAAAGGTTAATAGGGGTCACAGTGAGGTTATTAAAAAATAACATCTCAATAACAACACTGTATCTTCCCAATAACTTCATTGCAACCTCATTGTAGCCTATTACGTATGTAAATCTGCATATGTTTTATGTACACAATTTTTTTTCCTCTACAGCACCTCTCCTAACACCTCTTCATTTTATAATTGGGGCAATTACATAAAGACAACCGGAAACTTCTTAGGTACAAATCAACCATTCTTTCGGTCATTTTTGAAATTCTATCTCATTTGGTTTGGTAGTTCAAAAAAATCACCAGGGTTATTATGTAAATATCAATATTTTGGATGATTTGTGTGCAGTTATCCCAAAAATAAAACAACTCAATCAACATGATGCTAAATTTTTATTATCCTAAAGAAATAGGCATGTTGAAAAAAAAATTTAAATATTTAGATTTGTAGATTAGAAATTCTCATTTCATTTTTTGATTATCATTTGTTGATAAATATATTGAATGTATAGTAGATTAATAGGTAAAAAAATTAATTTAATACTCATAAAATCACAACTAATAGAAATAATATCAAGCAAATTATGTTAGCGTTGAATAATTGATAAATATTATAAAGACAGTCAGCACTAAGACCATTTGTTTAATCATTAATACTTTATTTAATTAGTTTGGATAGACAGTAAGACATATGGTCAGTAATAAAACTACTTATTTAAATCATTAATAACCTGTATAATTAGTTGGGATGGACGGTAACACAGTAAATCAAATGCAGGGGTTTCAAAATTCAAGGATTTGATGGTTCAAAATTGGTGCATTCTAAATTAGTGAACTTTAGGTGAATTCCAAAAACACTGTAAATTGCAGCCTATTCTCATGCCACTGTCTTCGCCCCCAATCATCGCCGCTGCCAATTGTCTGTCGCCTCCTACCCCATGCGTCGCAACCACCAGTCGTTACCGCCGCAATTACTCAAAATTATTGCATACGGACAACGTACGCAGCGCGCTATGAATAACATCAAAATAGAACCGCGGAGGTTATTAGGAAGTTATTTCAGCATTATTTGAGTTAATGCCCCAATAACTTCACAAAACCCCCAATAACAGATAAAAAAATATAAAAGTAAAACTGTGGAGGTTATTAGGGCGTTATTAGGGAGTTATTGGGAGTTTTTTTGAATTAATGCCGCAATAACCTCCCAATAATCCCGAATACACAACTGCGGAAGTTATTCGCTGGTTATTGTGGGGGACAACATACACAACGCTGCGTACGCTGTCCATATGCAACAATTTTCCCGCTATTGCGGAATGAATCTTACAATAAATAAAAAATCTCATATTTACTTTGCACCAAGCCAAGCACCTTCAAAGTATTTCAGTAACACTACATTCACTATTGCAAATAGCCCATAAATTGTTACACAAATATCATGCACCCCACATGATGGCATAAAGTGTAGCAAATAACTCATAATTCATCACTGGAATTGACTTACAAAGAAAGAAATTAAAAGGCAGCGCAAGCAACAACAGACAAGGAGGTATCAAAAAAGCACCTACAAAAGTCAGCCATGGTGTTCACCCATCAAGCATTAGGCTGCCATCTCCATCATCATCTTCTCCACCAAAGCCATCCTCCTTCCTTAACCGGCCACACACATTGCACTCAATCACACCTGATGGAGCACCCTGTGGTGATGGAGGCAGGGGAGCCATTGTCCCCCCACAATTTTCTCGCTCGCAGACATACCTCACAAAGAAATAAGCATGGGGGAAATCATCATTTCCATCACCCCCATCCTCACCAATCTCCTCTTCCATGTCCTCCTCCCCTTCCTCATCCTCCTCTTCCATGTCCTCATCATCCTCATCCTTCCAATTTTTCTCCACCTCACATCTATCACAGCTGCAATGAAATCCATAATCCTCTATCAGCCTCTTCTGCCTCTCCTTGTACCGCCAATTTACAGGAAAATAGCTCAAACACACCTCTCTGCCCGCCGGAATGTCATGAATTGCCCTCACCGTGATGTGAGTGTTGCCTTCTCCATCTCGATCAAGATAATCAAAACGGCAGGCATTGGGCAGGCAATCGTGGTTAAAGAAGGAGGCATTAGGGTAAATCCCATAGGCCCTCACCGTTCTCTCACCACCATCCTCCTCCCTGAACGGCTCCATGAGACCAAAAGCGTTCCTTCTATCCTTCGCAATCAGCATGGCTATGACTTGTACAGAGAAGCCGGTAAGAGGACCAAGTAGTGAATGGAGGAAAACAGCATCCTGCTGAACTGGGGTGGCATCGCCACCATCTAGGGTTAGCAGGCGGTGGAAGTTGGCAGGGGAGGTTGAGGATAGGTTGGAGGCGGCAAGAAGGAAGTAGATCTGAGCGTGGAGGTCGGGATTGGAAAGGGGCGGTAGTGCGGCGAATGCACGGCAAATGGAAGGGCAGTGGCATGAGGAGAGGGCGGCAGAGAGGCAGCGGTTTGTGCAGAAGACAGCGGAGGGGCAGAAAGGACAAGGGAGTGGGGCGGAGCGCATGGAGCGAAAGCAATGGAAGCAGAAGAGTGAGGTGGATGGGCGTGAGGAAGAGGAGGAGGAGGCGGCGGCGGCGGGATAGAGAAGCAGAGGAGAGTCTGTGAGTAGAATCTCGCCGGGATTGATGTGGCGAGAAGCCACGAGAGCGCGACCACGGCCGGGTATGTCAGCTAGCTTCACGAGGGGTTCCGGAGGTGGGCTCTCCGGCGACATCATGGAGCTTTCTCCGCCCTGACCGGCCACCGACGGCGGCGGATTTGCAGGTGAAGGGCGCTCGCACTCAGCTTCTCTAGGGTTTTAGGGCGTGTAAACTGAAAAAATTGCATCTTTACGGGTAAAGTGCCGACACGCTATTAAGAAAATAAATAAATAAATAAATAAAGATGTATTTTGATACGAGTTTCTTGTTGGTATTGAACAATTAGAGCAATAAAACAAAAGAAAAAATTGTGGAATCCTAAAAGCCTATGAGTATTACAATCACTGGTGATAAGAGAGATGTCGGAGATAATAGGAAATATGTTGTTTATGCAGATGTATATGTGACAAATGTATTTTACGAAAAAATAAATACATGTAATGTGTATCATAACATTTAAGTTGACATTAAAGATGATTAGTATTTTGTTACGTAGCTTTGTCCGGTTGAGAAAGTTATAGATTTCCTATGAGAATAGAAATCTCACATGAAATGCAACAATTGATCAATCTTGTATGAGATACATGGATAAGTCAGTATATGTTCACATTTTTAAGTTGTTTCTGGTAACACTTACATTTAAGTCGAGCGCAAGCAGTGTGTTGACAATGCAGTAGTGATGTTATGATTCATGTTGGACACATAGTCATTAGTCGTTCTGGTATTGATAATATTATGATGAACGATTGGTTTACAAACGAACATGTCTAAAATTTTTTGCACTTTTAATAGAAAACGAGAAGATTAAATCACCAGCACCGTACAGATCGCTCATATATGTGTTGCCACTACATTGGGTAATTATACAGTCAACAGTAAATTGTAAAGCTAACGTAATTTTTATATGTATACTTCTGTAATTATGACATTTTTATCCTTTTTTGCAGGAAATAAAGAGAAAGACAACTTAATATTCGTAGAACACATCACCAAAGAAAATGTCAAAAATCTCAACTTACACCAATTCTTATTGTGAATAATTATTTTTTTATTATGTTCATACTTTTTTGCATTATTTGACACATTTTAATTATACCTGAAACTTTGCATATCAAATTACTTGTTAAAGATGTTGGGAAAACTTTATGGAGCAACCCATCAAAATTGTCAGTTGTTACGGCTAAAGGCATCCCTGCTTAAATGAATAATGTCGATTGTGACATGTTTGTATACAAGTATATTGAATAATTAGTAGGCATCGAGAAAGTTAATTGGAACGATAAAATGAACTGGCAGGAAAAAATACCAAAATTTAGAGCTGAATTTGTATATGAACTATGTGGGCGATGTCTGCTCTGAAACAGTTTTTAAACTGATTGACTGATACTATAATGATTTAAAACTGATTTTACTTTGATTGTAACTATTAGTTCTACAACTGATACACGTAAAGTCAAATGTTATACTGATATTTATGCATCTCTAAACTTTCAATGCACCTTAACTTAAAATTATCTAAAAATATTACATAGCTGATAAGAACTTATAAAATTGTGCAAAACAACAAACACGATGTCGCATTTTTCATCATTATTATGTTATACGCTCTTTATGAAATTCATTATCAGGCATGTATATATTTGTGTGGATGGCGGTGCACTACAGGGTGTATACAAGTATTGCTATATTGCAGTAATCATGAGGAAAAGTTTAAGATTGTAACAATAGAAAATTTTTGATGATGTTCAATTTTTGTTCTATGCATGCATGAAATAATCCGACATTGTACACAATTTTGTGTCTCATGGGGAAGTAACTAGTTCTTGGTTTGATAAATGTTCTTTCTTCTTTTCTTATATTAAAAAATAGGGTTTAAGTTAGATACAAAAATATATTCTCTTCGCTTTTTTATTGCTCTCTTATTTTTCTCTCAATACCTTTTTAATCTGGAATTAGATATTTCCTCTGGGCACATCTTCGTTGGGTCATTTAATTTTACATTGCATTCTTTAATGATTGATTTTTTTTATTCAGTTGTTGCTTAAACTAAGGTGCTCCCTCACATAATATGCCATCAACATCGACGGATAATTTTTTCAATAATTCCAACATATATTGCTCATCTTCTTCACTTTTGTTGTGATTTTGTACTAATTTGATATGAAATTTATGGATGTGGGTGCGAAATATGACGTCACTTGAATAATCATTCCTCATTTATGCATCTTTGAGATATTTATATCCATAAACGTAATAGATGCCCATTTTAGCATGAACAAACAATCACGATATGAGATATTTATCGGGTATTTATGTTATATTTTTCAAGCTGAAAACTCGTAGACAATGGACACATAATAACCTCACTATTTCAAATTTTTTTGCAATTACAACTTATTTGGAATCAGACTTCTCAAATTTAATAATCTAAAATTTTTCTATTCCCTTATTATCTAAATTTTAATGTAAAATTTTGAAGTACTATTTGCAAAGAATTCCACAACAAGACCACATACCCCATGTAATAACACTTCCTTGAATAATGAATACAGTTTCCTTGAAAAAGATGAAGCTGCCTGCCACAACACTGGGCTGATTTTAGCAACGCTAGCAATTACGGACCGAGCACATTTGAAATCCTCGTTCTTTCATCTCCATGCTTTCATGATATTTTCAAGTCTCAGAAAATAATCGTTAATGGAACATGTCGACTTGGAGATATTATGGCAAACATTATTTGTGGACTCACAGTTTTTGTGTCGATAAGATTCTTATTTCAAATATTTCTTTATTAAAATTTGTTGACCACTTATATCTAATGTTGTATAAGTAATCAAGTCTAACGTTGTCGTATAGATTTCCTTTCTTATTCATGCCAGCCCAAATTTATTCGGACTCCTCTTCAGAGCCTTGTTTGTAGAATAGATCATTGACTGTCTTGTTACCCACAACACAATGAACTTTCAAAGGAAATTTCTTATAGATATACCGCTGACATAATCTATAATGTGTATGTGACAGAGAATCTTCTATAACTTTTGTACTTGTTTGATCATGATCAGTAAAGATTGTTATTGGATGCTTACCATTCATAATAGGAATAAATGTTTTGAATAGCTAGTTGAGCAAGTTTGTCGTCTCATCCAACAAAAAACCAACTCCGAAGAAAACATTTTATCAATGATGGTTCATGCCAACAATAGGAGCACAATATAAGTTATATTTATTCAGTTTATAACTTGTATAAAAAATGACATCTCCCAGGTAGTCATAATCAAGTCTAGATCACTCCAAGAAAATACTTATCAACCTACTACTCTCATTAATTTGGAAGTCCCACGCAAACATACTACCTTCAGTTTTTCTCTTCGTGAATAATTATAATAGAGAATTAGTATCACCATTTTCAATTCTAGCTCTCCTCTTTTTTGAATGAAATTAAAGACATCAAGATCTTTTCGTACTTGCAAGTTTTTTTACTCTGTCAACTTCTGTAGCAAGAAATTTGAATGCAGTCGTAGCTCCAATCCCTAATTCAGTCATCGATCAAAGCACATCTACATTGATTTTGCTTATTTTTTGTTGGAAACGTAGAAAATGTTTATCACCGTGCTTCGCTAAAAAGTGACTATGACTTTCTAAAAAAAATTTAATTGTCCAGTTACCTTCAACATCAACTTCATATCGAATCTTTGTTGGACAACCAGTCCCGGTGTCTGCTTTTTTGAACTTCCCTGTGCTGGTAAACTTTAACTCTTTCTTAAAACCAGTTTTACCAAATAAAAAGTCATTCAATTTAATTTTTCTTGAATTTGGCCAAAAAATGTTGTGGTCCTTTCAAATAGTAAATCCAACATAACGTGCTTAAGCACAATATAGATTATATGTTTCTTTTTCATTGTGTATAATATTGTCAAGCAATTTATCATCAATTAGATCATTACCAATATTTCTTCTCTTGCAAAACTGTAGATTTATAAAATAGTTTAAATATGATTAAGTATGGAAATCACAAAATTATAAGCACAAAACCTAAAAAATACAACCCTAATACCACAAAATAACATCATAGTTACATAAAAACACTTTAAAACAAAAAACTTCATAAAACACCACTAGAATATCACAACAGAACCGCCACAATACCACCAAACTAACACCACAATATAATCATGATACCACCAAAATAACCACACAATATCACTGCAATAACACCACAATACAACCACAATTTCACTCCAATAACACCACAATACCACAACAATAACACCACAATACCACCACAATAACACCACAAAATGAATAAAACACAATATCAATACAACCACAATATCTCCACAATAATACTACAATATTATCACAATAACACCACAAAACCACCACAATATGAATAAAATATAACCTCGATCTCACCTTAAGACAACCACAATACCACTACAATAATATCACAATTACTATAATATCACCAAAATAATAGGACAATACCACAACAAATTCATCACAATCCCTCCACAATCCCACCACAATACTACTATAAAAATCACTACAACATGAACAAAATACAACCTCAGTCCCAACTCATTACAACTTCAATCCCAATTCATTACAATTTTTGCAACGAGTTGTTTTCCTGTAATCTTTCATATAGTTTTTAGTCGGATTGCTTGTGCTTGGACCATTTGATCGTCTCCTTGTTTGTCTCATGGCTTAGTGAATTTGGCCCAGTTGGCTTGACTAATTCGATCAGGTGGCCCTCATGATCTTTTCGCAAATGGCTCACCTTGATTATACTTTTCCCTTGTAGACTGTTAGATCTTCTAATAATCAGTGCAAATACCTTTTTTATGTACCAAAATGATTTAACAACATTTAAAAAATCCATTTTATACAAAAATTGTCTAGAATGAATTCTTTTAATGATTTTTTTCCTCAACTATTATCATTGTTTTTATTTTCTTTTGCAATTAATTTTTTTTATAAATGAAGAGAAGCTTTTCCATAATATATGCATTAATATCAAAAAAATTACAATTAAAACCAATCTTACACCTCCAAAATCTAACTTGGTTGTTCTAGCACTTATAAACTCTCAAGGCAATTGCCCCCCCCCCCCCCCCCGCCCCCGCCTTTTTTTTGAAGCGTGAGTGCTTGAACTCGGTCATATGGTTTCTTATACTTTATTTTTAATAAAATAGTCCATGTTCGAGCACACATTTTCACCTCTTGTTATATTTAAGTGCTAACAAACCATCAAACATAAGAATCATTTAATATTGCAAACCATGCCTTCTACAATAATCTTGGAATCCGTTAAACATTCTAATTGCATAAGAGAACTTTAAAAGTTTATTACTAATCATAGACTAAAAGCATTGGTAGGGCCTATATCATACAATTGCTAAATAGTAGCAGACCATAGTCTGATAAGCATAATCTACCCTTCATATTGATATTTTAGGACACTTACTAGCACACTTACTTACCTTCCTACAAAGGATCCAATAATTATGGCGGACCTACCATGTAACAACCCAAACTCTTGCCCATCAACATATTGTCCGTTGCGCTCAGTATTTTTAATCAAAACTCATCCACCATATAGATATAAATCTAAAGTGGCATCAACATACTCAAGAGGTGACTCTCATAATATAATAATGTCTCATATAGAGTACAAGGGTAGCTTCCATAGCATAGCATAACAATTTATTTTATATGACACCCAGTTCCCATTTTTAGGTCAGTGTAATGCTTTGATACTATTTGTATAGCTCAAACTCTCAATCATCGAGGTATTGTTTATCTCGGTCTAATGGCTTCACTATTTTGTTTCATTAGTGTAACTTCACCAGTGGTCGCCCTTCTTAGGAGTGTTATTGCATGGTACAATTAACTTTTGAGTTTTTGATGAAATTTCGACCATTGCATCGAAAGGTGACTTAATTTTTGAGAGTTTAGCTTCACTCTACTTAAAGGTTTTCACTTATAACTCTATCCCAAGTCATCCTTAATGCACCATGCTCTAAACCTAGCCTAATCCAACCCATAACATAAGTTCTCTTATTGGGTTCAAACTACCTTTGAAGTTTCTAAAAAAATTTGAATAGTAATACAAAAAAATACCTTAATAATTATTAGTTCAATTTCATTCATTTAAGGGGTTTCAAATCAATCATGAAACTTTACCATAGACATACTAAATACATAAGCCTATGGACAAAAATAATAATCTAAAACTAAACTTCCAAACAACTTCCTCATTAAAAATGATGATAGGAAAAGAAACTTCCGCGTAACTTCCTCATTTAAAAAATTGACTTGATAATTAGTTATATATTAAATACATCATAATTACATGATCTTTTGAGCGTACAGTCCATTATATTTTCTCTATTACAATTACTAATAAGTCATGATTAATTGATTACACCATTATTTTTTCTTACATAAAATTTCTTTTTCGTATTCCAGGATAAAGCTGTAAACGAGCCAAACTTGAGCAAGTTTGGGATTGAGTTATGTTTAACTCGTTCAAAATTAATTCTATTTGGAATTTTCCAGTGTTCAAAATTGCTCGCGAACATCGTGTTTATGTTCGACTTGATTTACATATTCTTATTCGTGTTTAGCTCAAAAATATATATTATTGTTATGTCCGGCTCAACATTGACTCATTTAAATTAATTATACAAATAGATATAAGATATTGAATTAGAGCTTGCCTCTAAAATTCTAACTTAAAAAAAAATTATGCTCCATCTTAGTACCTCACTCAACTAAACGCTACTTCACGAGCTGTTCTTCAAAGATCGAGTTTTTCGACCGCCCAATCCGGTACACGGGTCTTTATATCCATTCCACCCTCCCTCCTCTCTCAAGCAAGCTTGCGATAGAGATACACAGGGACAGTGATGGCAGAGGATGGTAGACAACGTATAATGGTGGTACAGCCGACGGCTGCTAACCCCATCGCCCAAATACAGTCCCGGTTCAAGGAGCTGGAGGCTGGATTCCGTTCATGGCTGGAGAAGCAGCCTCTGCCGGTGGAGGCAGCTGTTGTTACCAGCACCGGCGCAGTCCAGGGTGCTGCTATTGGCGGCCTAATGGGTACCCTCACATCCGACATGCCTTCCAGTTTCCCCTCCCCGCCACCACAAGCAGCCGGGCTCAACCCCCAAGCCATTTCTTCTCTCAAGCAAGCGCAGGTCTCGTACTTCAACTTCACAGCAAGAAGGTTCTGTTTTGTTTTGTGTTTGCAGACATTTTGTATAGACACTCTGTTCATTTTTGTTGATTTAGGTTTTTAGGTTTTCCTTAGATGCCATTAGCTTTTGCATGATTTGTGAAGTAGGAGGCGATGACGCTGTTTTGTTCTACGCGCTTTGTATATTGCTGGAGGAAATTTTAGGATGGATAATGCTAGAAGCAAATCTCTAGATATCTGGTCAGTTCTAATTTCGGCACAGAACTCAGGGGTATAAGCCACCCAGTTCTTATTTATTTGCATATCTAACACCACAACTTAATTTTTGCATTTATACCAACCAAATCTTTCATATCACATAAAAAAAACCGCCTTTTTTATTTTTAAAAAGTGAAATACACCTTTTTCATCCATAGGGAAGGTGGTATGTAGGTAAAAATTGAAGTTTTGGTGTCAGGTATGTAAATACATAAGAATTGAGTGGTATGTATGTACATATCACTTTAAGAGATTCCGAGGTTGTTAAGTTTCAAAACTATGTGAGTGCCCATATATTTATTTTGATTTAAATCTTAGAAACTGTTGGGATGGGAGTAGGAGAATCAGTGGATTGAGGGCTTTGGTTAGATTTGTGGTTGATTTCATTGACTGTTTAATGGCAACTAATGTTTAATAGGGCATAGTAGGGTTTAACTGGGCTTGTTAAAGTTTACTTAAGAGTAGTTATTCCAAACAATTCGTGATTTTTTAGAACCTTATTTGAACTTAGAATAATGTTTTACTCCCCAATATATACCCAAGAAGTTTGGGGTTTTATTGGGGTTTGTTATCCAAGCTTATGTAGATGACCCTAAACATAGGTGGATATGTGGCCAATGTTTTTTGATTGAGCCATTAGATTTAAGCCACACGCCCCAGTAAAATCCCACGCTTTTTCGGATATTTTTTTTTATCAGAGCTACCCTTAAATTTATTTTGGAATGAAGTTATAATAGTCTGTTAATTGCATTGATATTCTATTAGTGGTTTAGCCCTAATTAGATTATTTGGACTACTAAGAATATTGGTTAGTATTTAATTTGACTGATTAAACGACTCTAAAAATTGTTAATTAAGTGTTAATAAAACATTAATTAATATAGGGGCATTATAATAAAACACCAACGACATAATTTGTTTCTTCCACTCTAAAAACTGTTGATCAAAATTCTTTATACTCCTTTATTATGAAAAAAGGAGATTAAAAACACATCATTTTGGTTCCTATGGCTGGTATTGCCAACCCAATGCCCTTATGTATCATGTTCTTTATATGATCAGCTTCAATCCTCCTATCTTGTCAGGCTATTTGCACAATCATGTATCGTGCGAGTGTAAGCCCTAAATAATAAAACTGGCAGGATGAAATATCAAATAACAATTTTCTCAAAATTAAAGCCAATCAAATAGGATAGTTGGGAGGTCATTTGAGAGGTCCTACTCAAAGTCTGTGGTATCCCTTACTTCTTCGTTCCTTTGGATTCCCAAAATAAATTGTTTCTATTTTGAGTTGTTCCTTTTTTACTCTCATGTGCATCCTTGAAAGCCTAAACTTTGAAATTCTTGAAAGCAGAACCACTGATCTTAATCGAGATTTTTTTTAAGTTACTCCCATCATATAAAATGTAATTAACTATAGGGGCTTGCACGTATAGGAAACTTTAGAACCCAGGTAATGTAAACCTTATTTAATCTTTTGTAATAAATAGGGAAACGTGTTGATTAATTTAATGGTTCCGCAGACCGAATGAATACCATAAATTTTCTAGTTTATTTAATCGAGCTCCACTATTCAAGTTATGTGTCTACCATCCGGATAGATGAATTTTTTGCGGTGTTGTGCTCGTTTAATTCAAACTATTGAAAGTATGGTATCTTATCTTATTTTTCAAAAATTAAAATATTATTTTCAAAATGACATATAACATAATACTTTAAATTAAATATGAATTTAAATCTTAAAAATCGGCCGACAGGAGGCTGTTTTTTTTATTTGGAATATGGAAAACTTGATTTGGGAGCAATACAACTTCTTATGTGAAGTAACCATTTCATGTTTGTTAATCACATAACTGCAATCTGAACAACCCTTTATTCTTTTATAGATTTAAAGATTATGGAAGTTTGTTGAGAATAAGTTTAGTGAAATTGCTCCTTTGGACAAATCTTTGTTGCGCTGCCCAGTAAATTTGTGTATTTAATGGTTAATATGAGCTGAAAATGCTTTGCCTGCCATTTTTTATACATTGTTTTTGCTGTCGGTATTCTTCATTTCTTCTGGCTTGTGCAATTGTGAAAAGTTAATGGTTTACATGAATTACAACCTTTTAGAGGAGGCCCCTTTTCTGCTGGGTTATTTTGAAAAGTTAATGATTTACATGGATTGCAGGCTTTTGCAGGAGGCCCCTTGGTACAAGCCCGTAATTTCGCCGTCATGACTGGTGTAAATGCAGGTATTTCTTGTGTCATGAAAAGGATCCGAGGGGTGGAGGATGTCCAAAGTAGGTAAGTTCAAACTTAATCAGAGGTATTTCTGGCTGTATTGAATATTTTCTTTCCTTTTAACCTTTAATGGGGAATTTAACTGAAATGCCCTTAAGTTGTTAACCTTTAATATAAATTTGGGAGTTTGATGTTTAAATGGGAGTTTGGCGAGCATACCCTCAGTAATTACTAGCTCTTCTAATCTCTTCTTTTCATTTTAGGGATTAATTGGGAGTTTAGTTGGAGTACTCTCGAGCAGTTGCACCTTTAATATAATTATGTTGAAATAAACGGTTCCTATTTGATTACTATCTGTATATTTTAAAGATTATGCATGCCTCCATAATTAATCCATTCATCACTTTGCTGTGTGCAGGGACTGAATTATATTTTTAGAGCCCATGATATCCCTAAAACTTGCACATATTAGCATTATTAAACGCATAGACAGTTAAAAATGCATTAAAAAGCATTAAAATGCTAATGCTTTTTTTTGCACATGGGAAAATTTCGATATAATGGTTGCAACTCTAAAAATTATAAGAATAATATGTTTAAGAAACATCATAGCTATGGACATAGATTCATAATCCACTCATTTGCATCACAAACAAATTAAATGTCAATCCATATTTTTTCTGTTAATCTACAGCAAACGCAAGCTATTGCTTATTATATAATTATTTAAAGTTTGTCAAAAGATACACCACCAAACAAAACTGTCAAGGTATGGTTTGCTTGGTCATTCTAGAAAGCACTCTCAGCAGTTTCAGAAATAGAATATATATACCATTTCTAATGCGGTATTTGCATAAATATAAAGTCTAGAGCTTACTTTAAATTGAGGTTTCCATAATTGAAAATAATTTTAGTGATAGGCCTTCATATGTGAAACTGCTATCTTCTTCTCGGTTTAAGGTTGTGGGCCTCTTTTGGTCACAACTGACAATAATTTACCCTTCACACATAGAACCATGCTCAAGGACTGCCATTGCGCTTGGAAGACAAGCCTCTTGCTGACATAAGAAAGGGTTTTAAGTATATACAGCTTTGGCTCTTCACAGAGCTACCTAAAATTGTAACAAAACTTTTGCTTACAAGAGTTTGCTGCCCAGTGACTGTGCAATGGTCCAATCATCATGCCCTTAAGAGTACGGGTGTGAAATGAGCCACTCAATCCATTCATGTCCATTTAACTATGTCCTCCAAAAATCATGAGGATCTTGCTAGTTCAAAAACCAACAAGGTTTAGTTAGGCCAACATACAATAGAATGCATTTCTTCAATAAAAATTAATATAAAATTTCACCTTTTTTTAAATATTTTAATTAGCATCATCTCAAACATGTTCAAGCCTTTGAGCTTGAGGGTTGAGCTTGAAAATCATTATGAATTGATTTTGAATTTGAGCAAAAAAATTTTTATTAATTGGGTTAGTGATACATTAAATAGAATATTAGTTGGTCTTTTAATTGGAATTTGGTTAGTTTTATGAAAGTTTATGGAAGCCACTTTTTAATATTGCTTTTACTTTTTTTCCAAAAGAAAAGTGCGAAGAGATATGATAGGTGATTAAGAAAAAGAGTCATATTCTTAAAGAGGCAAAAGTTAAAGACTAATAAGGCTTATTATGATGATTATAAGAAACTTGTAGTCTTGTTAGGAGGTTTTTGAGCTAAGAAATGGCTATTTTTCTTTGATTTATGTTGTAGGAATAGTAGAAAGCCAACTTACAAGAGATCTTGAGAGTTAGATGCATTAGAAGTATAATAGGTTCTTTTTCACATATGATGGTATTAAGGATTTTAAAAATGCTTTTTTTGAGAATTTATTATATGAGAGTTTTGAGGAATAAATTATTTTGAAAAGGTTTTTGTACAGCTTTGAAGACTAAGATGATGCCAAATGTTTGGAGAAGAATAACTTTGATATTGATATTAACAAAAAGATGCTCAAAGTCGTGCTAATATAAAGAAATCAAACTTTTGGGTTATCCAATGAAGCTATGCATGAGGATAATAAAGCATACACATGAAAAATGTTACATTTGCTTTAGAGAATCAATTTAGTTTTTGGCTAGGAAGACTTACTAGGGAAGCAATTTTTGTGTTGATACAATTAATAGAAAAATATAGAGGAGAAATGATCTTTATATTATTTTTATTGATTTTGAGAGGCTATATAATTGAGTATCATAAGAATTGATTTGGTGTATTAAAGAAGAAGGATTTCTGTAAAGATATGTTGAAATTATTAAAGATGTGTATGTTGGAGCATGGATTAATAATATATTTGTTATGAAATGACCAAAGGAATTCAATTATATCAGGATTACATGAAGGATTGATATTTGACAATGAGTCCATATCTTTTTTTAATAGTTATGAGGATTCTTACAAATGGTATAAAAATGATGCCTTAGCATATGCTTTTTGTAGATAAGATTTTGCTAATTGATCAAACAAATGTTAGAATATGTAAAAGGTCTGAACAATAGACAAAATATTTAAAAGATAAAGGCTTAGAAATATGTTATTTTACTAGTTTTTATATAAATAATTAACAATCCATATTATTTAAAGATAAAGTTATACTTATATATATATATATATATATATATATATATATATATATATATATATATATATATATAGTGTCGCCAGCTGTGAGTTGCTGGTAGAGCAGTCTCTTTGAAGGTCCCGAGTCCCCTTAGGCCACGAGTTCGAATCCCCCTCTGGCCAGTTTGCCGGTATTGAGGGTGGTCCTCGAATATTTAGGCACGTGGATATATATATATATATATATAGTGTTGTGGATTTATTATGCAAAAAAATGTTGATATAGAAGAGGATATAACTTAGTGTTAATGTTCAGTGGTTAAATTATGTAAGCGTCTTTACAATAAGAGGATATCATGGGGACATAAATTTCAATTAGATCTTTCTTGTTTTATGGATTCAAGTTTTGGGTGGTAAAAAAATGGCCAGATGTTAGTTAGAGGCTGATGATGATGAGAGTGTTAAGATGGATGCATGTTAAAATTAGTAAGGATAATTAAATAATGATTATAGTAGAGTAGTAACTCAAGGGATGTCATTAAAGACAACATTAGGTAGACTAAGGTAGTTTGCATATGTACAATAAAGGATATAAAGTTTACCTAGTAGATAATTTGATAAGCTTTTGGGAATTAGGAATAAAATATGATATGCCTAACTTAAAATTGAGAGAATTGTTTAAAATAATGAGGGAAGAATATGTTTTACACCCGAGGCAGTACTTAAAATCAACAAATATAAAACATAATTCATAAAGCCGGCCATAAATATTTGCGATAAGGCTAATGATGATGGCTATTTCTATTTTATTTAAAGCAAGTTTTTGAATACTTCTGTGAAAGAAAGACACAAATTAGGCTGCCTATATCTTCAGATCAGGATCTCAAGCTACTTGCATGTACTACCAGATGGTTCAAATTGGTTGCCAATACTGTGATAGTGGTTCTATATGGATCCTTGCTCATGGTATATGCATGACACTCACTTGTCACTGGTGAATTATTTTGGCGGCCCATATCCGGATTCTATTTTGCAACATGATGTTCAATTTTCTGCACTTGTTGAAGGTGGACTTGGAAATTTAACTTTATTATCTCATTTTTATATGAGAACTTGTAACTTTCATCATCTTGTTTTTAATTCATTTTGATTTTAATCATTTATATGCTATGAAAGGAGAAAATTGGACTGTCAGAATTATATATTTTCATTCTTTATTTGGCTTGTTTTGAAATAACAGGAACCATACCTATCCTAATTGTTCCTTTGATTAATGATATTGTTCTTGCAGCATGGTTGCAGCTTTTGGTTCAGGGGCAATGTTTTCATTGGTGAGTGGAATGGGAGGCCCAAATCAGGTTGTCAATGCTGTCACATCGGGATTATTTTTTGCGCTTGTTCAAGGCGGCCTTTACAAGGTTTGGAAGCGTTAACATGAAATACTTAATAATCTGATTCTTAGCGGCCTCTTTTGACTATATTTTGATGGATTGCAATAATCATAAAGGTAAATTTTATTCTAGAGTTGGGAATTAGCAAGTCCCTGATAGCAAGCTAATTGTCTTGAAAAGTATAATGTTATGAAGGACATGTGAAAAAATTAGAAGTTTTGTGGAGAAATTATGATGAATTGTTTATTGAATGGTTATACTAGAAAAATGGTTAGAGTGATAGTTATTCAAAATAAAGTAAAGGGAAGTAGACTTTTGTAATTCAAACATTTACAACAAACGATAGGACGTGTATTCAATAGATAGTAGATAAAATTAATGTTAAAGAATTGGTAGAATTAGTAAACTTAATATAACATCGTTATTAATTGTTCAAATTAATTTATGAAGAATAGATTTTGGAATTCATAAGGCTGTTCTTAAAGTTGGGATTAGGCTTAATGATGATGAGATATAGTAATATCAGCAATAATAATAACTGAAGATTAACATCTAATAGGCTTATGTGATTTAAAGCTTTAGATGACTAAATCATGATTTAAAGGGTCTATGTTTTATGTAGCTAGGCATATTTTTGAAATTTTACTGCTAAACCCTTAAATTGTTGTGTAATTATGTTTCCCCCTCATTTGAAATTATAATTCCACCACCACTAACATATTTTCCAGTCCATTTTTGTATGGCTGGTGCTTTTATGTATTTGGTTTTTTTTTTTCGTAAAATTATTTATTAACGTTGTGTTGTTCGTGTTTATTTTTGGCTGTCATGCATGTGAGGTTTGCTTATTTTTCTGCGGTTTAGGTGATTTGGGATGTGAGGTGAAAGTGGTAGAATTTTTTTGTGACGACTATGTTGTTTATTATATATCTGCAAGCACTTGTCTTCTTCATTTATATATTTATTTATTTATTGTTCTTTAGGCCATTTAGAATTGGTATTTACTGAAATTTATGTCTTGGCGATCAAACCTTTTCTTTCTCTTGCATAATGCATTTATGTCCGCAAATAGAAATATAACTAGTGCTGCATGTTGTGGTTATATGGAAACTTAAGGTTGTCAACAAGGGAGTAAATTTGCTTATCCTGACTTGGTCCTAAACATTTTTTCTATTTGCACTCACCCAGTCTTTTATTCAGAAAACTGTCTCATGCCAAATATTTTTAAAATATTTGATAAACTGCCTGGATTGTATTTAGTTCAAAGGCTGAAGGCAGATTTATTCCGATATTACTTGAAAGCTAAGCAGATGCTGTGAAAATGGTGATATTGTTGAAGTTTACACACACGAGGGGGATTCAGAATTATTAGCAGTTTTGCATGTATAACGTTAAAAGTTCTAAAAGTTTTTGAAGAAGATATTGAAGATTCTATCCTTAAAGGAGAAATAAATCTGTATTCACGATAAAAAAAAATGCTTTTATAAAGAGAAATACGTAAGAGAAGAAAACTGAGATATAATTTTGAATTGAATAATAGAAAATACTAAACTGGTTTGGGGGAAAGGATGGAGAGTGGCGCTACAAAGATTGCTGAAATTTATCTTAGCTCATAAATTTTTAAGTTTGGAGGGAGATAACAAGATAATGGTGGGAAATAAAAACTTCAATCTTAATCGGCTGTTAATTTAAACAGAAAACTCAACTTTTGAGGAATAAACCTCGTTGGATTATCCCACAATTTCTCAGGTTGAATATATTAGGAATATTGATTTTATGCAGAAAGAACATTCTGAAAGTGTTGTATTCATTCCATCATCGGTTGTTTGCAGGTTGGCCAGAAGTTTTCACAGCCACCTGCTGATGATATTTTTTACAGGCGAACCAGAAATATGCTTACTAGTCTGGGCCTAGAGAACTATGAGAAGAACTTCAAGAAAGGCCTGCTCACTGATAACACTTTACCTCTTCTCACAGACAGGCAAATACTAGCTTCCCCTGGCTGTTCTGCAATATACTGTTTGCTTTGTGCCCTTTAGGGATCACCTTTGTTTCTCATTTTCTATTTTTTATTTTTATTTTTATTTTGTTTATATTTAAATTTGAAACAAAATATATTTGACTATTTGATTAAAGTCTTGAAAGTTATGTTCGAGTGTTTTCAAAAATATGTTAATTTATTTTTAGAAATAAAAAATAAAAAATTGTAGAAACATGTTTTTAAAAAATAAAAAATAAAATTGATCACAAAACAAAACCGTAGTGATTGAGTTGCTTTTTTTTACATATTTTTTTGTCTTTTTTGCACCAGTGCTCTTAGAGATGTTAAGATCCCTCCTGGACCAAGGCTTCTCATTCTAGATCACATCCAGAGGTGTGTAATGAACTGATCTTAAGCTTGGATTAAACTGAGAAATGCAATTTTTAAGTTCATAATTGCTTTTTTTTCTTTCATTTTTTAATGCTATTTCAGGGACTCTGAGTTGAAGAAAGAAAGGTGATGAAGTTGGAGGTCATTAAACCAAGAATCAACTGGAACAATTATTTAGAAGTGAAAGTCACCTGGCACACAAGTACTTGTTTTCTTAAGTTATTACCATGTATGACTTCCTCTTGAGACTTGTTTTATTCAGCATAAAATTTTATTTAAAGCAATTTGGAAAAAAAAAAAAAACTTGTCCAAAAAAAGAGATAATATTTCCAAACTCATATTGATAATGTTGAGTTTTTTGGTCATTGAATTTAGTAAGATGAATGAAATATATCAGCAGTCAATTAAATTTTATATGACACTCATTTCAACACAAATTCAGTCTATCGAACTCTTCTGATAACTCTTTTATTTTGGTTGAATTTAAGCTGTTGGCTTGAGATCGGAGAAGATCAAATAGAATGCCATTGCTTTTGTTTTAAAGAGAGTTTAGAGCTATGCTTTTATACAGCTAGTTGCTATTATACTTATGATTTTTACTGTTATAGGCGGTGTTTGGTTGCATCATGGTTTTACGTTAAATAGAATTTATCAAATCTAGTAAATCCGATATTGTGCTACATACAAGAAACTCGCAAGCAACGATGGAGGAAATCCCTTAAATTCGTCCCACAATGGATTTTAGTAAATTTGGATTTGGATTTACGTCGTAAACGAGATAGAACAGGAGAAATTTTGATTTAACGGAGCGTGAATATATTTTGCATTTTTTTGGTGTTTGGTTGGATTTAACTTAAATTCATGTGTAGATAGATAAATATAACAGATTAAATCTGATTAAGCAAATTTTAGGAAGAACCATTTTATTTAAGTTGAATTGGCCAAATCAATTGGAGTTATGCATTCCCAACATATCAAAAATGGTTCTTTTTAGTTTTCATTCTTTCAGGGAGATGAGATTTTAGGGCAAATACCATGCTGGTCTTAAAAACTGCGCTTCGCATTTTAGGGTTTTAAATTCCTCACTGCAATTCTTTTGAAGAAGATTTATGAACATTACACTCAATTCTTATGTATTTACATATCTAACATTTAAACTTCAATTTTTATACATATCACCTTAATTATGGATAAAAATGTATATTTAACTTTTTAGAAGTTAAAATAGTGGCACTTTTTTTTTATGTGATATGAAAAATTTGGGTGTTTGAAATGTAAAAAAATAAAATTTAGGTGTTAGATATATAAATTAGTAGAATTGAGTGGTATGTATGTGAATGCCCCTTCTTTTTATTAGCTCAAATGTTCAAATTTAAGGTTTAAATTCTTCACTTAAACTCTCTTCACTGGCTCAAATTTGATTTATTTATGTTTTTAATGTCTTCAATTATTTTTAGGGAAATTTACTTACCACACAATTCTTATGTATTTATATGGCTAAAACACAAAGTTTGATATTTACATTTAAGTATCCCCACAAGACCCCTTATCTTGTATAATCTATAGGTAAGTAATACCCCAAAGGGAGCTTATGTGCCTCACAACAGATGTATTAAGACTCCAATCTATGGCTCTAAAACTCAATGGCTCTTGTCATAGCAAGTCTACTATCGACGTTCTTTTAGCTTGTTAGAGGTAAGCACTAAAATGTTAATGATCATTGTAGTTAATGGGTTAGAAACCATCTTGTATGTTTATCAATTTATATAGAGGCCTCTAGGTCGTGTTCAATTTATTTGAATTAATGGTTGAGATGTTGTAGCTTCCCTTGGTCATGACACTGTTGCTTCTACAGTGCTGCGGACACAGTACAATACCGTGACCCAACCTTTTTTCCCTTTCCTTTTTATTTCCTTCCCTCTTCCATGATTCTGTTATTTTATTTCCTACATATTTTATGTTTGTCTTTTCTGTTTTTTTCTTTTCCTAACCATTACCTATTCTATTTAAGTTGTCATTATATATGTGTTGTTGAGTGCTTTAGGAGGCAGTTTTTGATGACTGCAGATTTCTAAGTGCTGCTTTTGAGGCTTTCTTCCCCTCAAGGGGGTTATATCTGATGGCGAGAAAATACTCCGGCTATAATTGCTCTTAGGTGGTATGCTATGTGAAGTATGATGAGCATAAAATCAAATAGACCACACAAAATCTAATATAATTTAATACACAAAAAAATAATTAACATGCTTGTACTACATAACCATCAATCATGTGATACTTAGATTCATGTAGAGAATCATGTCCATGTTCATATTTCATATTATATCTTTTAGTAGTACAAAAACAAACCTAAAAATGTAGAGCATGTTATATTATTATATTAGAATGTAACCAAACAATGCATGAACATCTTTCACACCATTTCATATATAACTAAGTTAAAATTTGCCATGAACAATCAATATGTTGTGTGTGTATGTGTGTATGTTTGTTTATACATATATCCTCATATCATATTTTGTACTATCATAAAGAAAAAAAAATTCATTGAGTTGCCCATTCATTTAGAAAGTTTAAGATCTTTCACATGATATACATTACATTTTATTCATAGTAATGACCATTATCATTCCCAAAATAACTTACATTTCAATCATAACATTATATAGCATGAAGCATGGAATAGATATAGCCATACATTATTATGTTGCATGGTGAGTTATATGCAAGCTATATTAGCATATAGTATATTGTATGTTACATATCGAAAACATATATGAATCATGCAATACCATCTCTTCTCCTACAAAGTATATAGGTCAAGGTTTATATGATCATAACTGTATAGAACCCCAAACAAGTTATTTGCTCAAAACAATCACATAATCATTGCATTCAAAGTCATATTTACATCTTCAAGATAGCACTATCACAACCTCTCTCCACATTGCTATATATGTTTACACATAGCAAAATGGTTGAAATCATGGAGCATAATGACAAAAATCCATAGGAATGAAATAAGTGATGAAAGTTTATATTTGAAAGCCAACATCAGCTCGTCAAAATTGTAAACTATCTAAGTATAAAATATGCCCATAAAATAGTCGCATTCGAGTATGAAAACAATCAAACGCAAGCAATACAAAACATAATGAAATGATAAAAAACTTTTCTTGTACTTACAAATGAAATCATTTGTGAACCACATAAAAAAAATAACAATAAGCACCCAAATGAAAATAATTATTTCAATTATTAAAGCATTTGATAATAGTTCAATAAGAATGGAAGTCGTTTAGTAAAAATAAAATGAAAGGAAACAACTAGTAAAATTATAATTTCCTAAGAGATTTTAATATTTATAATCGATATTATCAAACATTTAAAAATCCAACTAATAATACTATAATTTCCTAAGAGATTACTAGCGACTAACTAATAATTTACTGACTTGCACGCTCTACGTATAAGCATATAATAGTTTTGCAGATTTTTAACAAGTGTTGTGTAAATAGTATGATCATAATAATTGATATTATAAACATAATTATTGCATAATAGAAATTTATTGTAACTGATAGAACATACAGGAAAAAGTAATAAAACTACAAAATTCAATATTTAAGTATTTATGTAATAATAAATCGAGACAAATATACATAAATTTTAAAAATTTATATTTTAAAAATATAATACAAATAATAAAGATAGCACTCTTAATAATGAATGGTATATTCATCTTCTAAAAAATTAGATTTACCCATCTCTTGTTGAGCGAAATGAGACTCATATTTTATTTCAGATTCAACCGACCTGTGCCACATTACAAAGAAGGCAACATACTCACGCCCTTTAAGGGTGTGGTCATGCTTATGTTAGTGTACATGCACGCAGGGTTAGCTCATCGGCACTGAGCACCACAAAAGACTAGCGCACGGGCACCAGGCATGGGTGCGGGTGCGGGTGCGGCCTACACACATAATTGGTTTGCCCTAGCCATAAAAATAATTTTTGGAATGAGGAGAGACAGTCTTGGACAATTGGAGGTAGCTCCCTTATACTTCTAGGGAGTCTTATGAGTGTTCTAAGCTTCTCTTAGGGTTTTACTTGGGAGGAACTTTTAGAGCATTTTTCCTCCTGAGTTTTGGAGAGATTTAGGGTCTCTTTGGGGCAGCTGCATATTATTCTGATAATTTGATAATCTGCAGATTATCAAGATAAGCTGGCTTGTTGTTTGGGGGAGCTTATTCAGAACAGCTTATTGGCAGTTGTTGGTAAATAAATGACTGTTCTGCCCTGTATTGTGTGTGGAAGCATATTTTTTCATAAATGATCGATAATGATGAGGACAGTTGAGAAGCCTGAGGTAGAGCTTGATTAATCCCAGTCCTCGCAAGATTAATTTAAGTCTGATTTCGATCAATTTATGTAAGAAACCACGCCAGATCTTTGATTAATCATGTCATTAAAGTCAACCCATCCAACTAGACTCATTTGAACTCATACATAGAACCTTAATATATTGGGACATAGGAAGCAAAACTTGGGTTGCCATAAGTCTCAGTTGAATTTGATTAGGTTGCAAACAAATGGGGCATCAATGTCTTTGGGTTTCATTGCCTAAAATTGTTGTTTACAAAATAGGACAGAGTAATATTCTTGTTCATAAAATCTAACAAAAAAGCCCCAATTGAGCTGAAAATTCATCGCACACAATGCATTCAACAACCAAAAAACACCACTTCAGTGATATAATTCAAAAACAATTATTCAATTTCATCATCTGTTACCTGTCCCTTCTCTCCCACAATAAGCATCTCATCCAGAATATCACCTCCGAGCTCCACAAACTCTGAATCCGCTACCATACTTTTAGGAGCCTCGTCGAGAATCATGCAGTCCTCGTCATCAGACACATCAAGTGAAGCTTCCGGCAACAGGTCATTGCATCCACCATCTTTTCCCATTTTTTCCCCGCAGTGATGTACCCTAGATTCCTCCAAAATCCTTAAGTTGATGTCTTCATCCTCATCCGAGCTTACACGTGATCCTCTCCACTTTCACACGTGAAGACCAACTGCAAGGTGTCATCGGCAGCGAATGAAGCTGAGGACGCTGCCGGAGAAGTGGAGAGGATCACATGTAAGCTCGAATGAGGATGGAGACATCAACTTAAGCATTCCAGAGGAATCTAGAGTACATCACTGCGGGGAAAAAAGGGGAAAAGAAGGTGGTTGCAATGACCTGATGCCGGAAGCTTCACTTGATGTGTCGGATGACGAAGACTGCGTGATTCTTGACGGGGCTCCTAAAAGTATGGCAGCAGATTCAGAGTTTGTGGAGCTCGGAGGTGATATTCTGGATGAGATGCTTATTGTGGGAGAGAAGGGTCAGGTAACAGATGATGGAATTGAATAATTGTTTTTGAATTATATCACTGAAGTGGTGTTTTTTGGTTGTTGAATGCATTGTGTGCGATGAATTTTCAGCTCAATTGGGGCTTTTTTGTTAGATTTTATGAACAAGAATATTACTTTGTCCTATTTTGTAAACAACAATTTTAGGCAATGAAACCCAAAGACATTGTTTACGACTAATCAAATTCAACTGAGACTTATGGCAACCTAAGTTTTGCTTCCTACGACTCAATATATTAAGGTTCTATGTATGAGTTCAAATGAGTCATGTTGGATGGGTTGAGCTTAATGACTTGATTAATCAAAGGTCTAGCGTGGTTTCTTACATAAATTAATCGAAATCAGACTTAAAATTAATCTAGCAAGGACTGGGATTAATTAAGCTTTACCTTAAGCTTCTCAACTGTCCCCATCATTATCGGTTATTTATGAAAAAATATGCTTCCACACACAACACAGGCAGAACGGTCATTTATCTACCAACAGCTGTCAATAAGCTGTTCTGAATAAGCTCCACTAAATAGCAAGCCAGTCTATCCTGATAATCTGCAGATTATCAGATTATTCAGATTATCAGAATAATCTGCTTATCAGGAGATTATAAATAACAAACAAACCCTAAGCCGCCCCAAATGAGCCCTTAGTATTTGTATGAGAGGAGATCTTGGTGTGAAAGTGATAGAAGGTTACTCAGGTTTTAGGGTTGTAACTTTTTTTTACATTGTTTGTTTTTTATTCTCTATGAGTCTATCCCTAGACATTTCTTGTGCTTGCATGATTATGTGAATGTGTTAAAAATCTCTGTGATCTAAAACTTCTAACTGTTGCCCAAAAGAACAATTAAGTTAACACACAGCCTCTTAATTGAATAGACTTAGTATCATTAGCAAATTATAACCTAAAAAGAGATTAGAGGATTCCTGAGAAATGTTGTGTGGTTAAAGCCGACTTAACCATAATAAGTGCGAAATAGAATGCCTCTTGAAGGTCCAATAATCAAACTTCCCAATTAGAATTTAAAACCAACTTAAATGAATTACAAATGATAGCATATAACCTATATTACTTTAACCCAATTATGTTATACTTTAGCAGCAATAAGTCTAGTTTAATTTAAATTTTTTTTTCTTTATACGTTGTGCCAAACTCCACCTAAACTAATTATTATCATTATAGCATTTTAAATAAAAAAATTAAATTTTATCCAATAAACTCAAGGAACTTTGCTAATATGCTAAATAAAGCATTTCTTAATCTAAACTAATCTTTAAAAATTTAGTGCAATTACATAAGTAGCACTCAAAACATTGCTATTTACAATAATAACCCTCTTTTATCCGTTCTCAAATTCTCAAACATATATCAAATTTCACAAGAAATCCCTAACTCATCCTTCTCAATTTTTAATGCTTATAAAACTTACTAGCTTTATAAATTCTTCAAATATATCTCAGATTCTAAAATGATTAACTCAAAAGTACAAGTAACACAAAAGAAAGTCACAGTATCAATAATCATCAGCAGCAGATCATTGGAATAAATAAGCTCAGATTAAAAATCAGTAACAATATTAATCAGCAGCAAAACTGGCTATTGCATCCAGCTTTTTGTTTCTGAAGAGATAAAAAAGTTGATCCCACCACCCACCTGACAGCCCATTGCAGGAAATAAAGGGCCTCATCTCAGTATCTATATATAGAACACTTAGAACATCACCCAGTCCATATCAACAATCCCATGCAGAAACTGCCACAATTTGTTGCACAAGTCGAAACCAAGCAGTTTAATGCAAAATTTTGGGACAATCGAGAGAAAAAAAAGAGAAGAAAGAGACCTGAAGCATTGCAACTCTTATATAGGTGGCGGTGGCATCCGTGGATGGTTATAACGATTTTCCGGTCGGCTTGGAACGGCTCTCTCGTTGTTGGAGCCTCCTCTTTGAGCAAAACTTCCAGATTGAGGAGCTGGATTAGGGTTGAAGGGACCCCACCACCGTGATTCCCCCTCGAGTGGGATCCATGGAAGCGGAGCGAAACCTTCTCTTCCCCATCCATAGTACCGATCGAAAGCCCTACCGGAATCCTGCAGACTCCGGTTTGTGGAGGTGGAGACAGAGAAGCCATGGAAGCCACCTATATCTGTAGAGGATGAGGTTGAGGTTACAGCTACTCCCCTTGGCCTGGATCTCCTGTTTGGGGGGAAATGGGAACTTTGGGGGGGCGAAGTGGATATAGATTGATGATAGATATGGTTCGCATTGCCTCTAGAATGGGTTCTAACTTCACCATGTACAGGGGGAGCTATGGATCCAGTTCTTAGATTACTCGCACTGCGAGAGGAAATAGACCTTCAATATTTAAGAATGGATTGGATTAGATGATGCATGCAGACCTTCATTAACTGGCATCTTTAACTGTACTATAAAAAGTAGTAGTAATTCATATATCTACTGAAAAAATCGACCTAATTCTCTAGCATAGCCATTCAAATTGCTCATAGAATGCCCAAAAGTTAACTTTAATTCAAACCACATTACTAAGGCCATTTCTGTTATGGTTAAAAACAAGTCAATTGTAAAAACAGTCCCCTGACTAATAATATTAGGTCATTTGAATCCTAGAATTTATAAAAGTGCTAAATTAGTCCCCAGACTATTTTAGAATAGTCATCACTGGAGACTGTTTCAACCCATATTAAAAGAGGCCTGGAGACTAAATTGATACTTTTATTAACTCTATGACCCCAAAAAAAAAAAAATTTCAGGAGACTATTTTGACAATTATCTAACTAAAAATAGAAATATTCAAAACAAGCTTACTTCTCCAGACTCTGAATGGTGAACTAAGTTTTCAGCTGTTGACGCTTGTCTATAATACCTTTGCGGTGTTAATTCTACTCATAAATATGTTGAAGAGAGACTCACCCATGAGGGGGATGAGGATGAACGAAAGTTCCTATTCTTTGTGGATTGTTTGTATCATTTCTCGATAACATCAGACGATACTGAAATGTAGACTGATCAGAATTAGCAGCCACTGGAACAGGAAGTGGGGGTGGTTGCTGCGGCCAGTTCTGACCTGGGGGCTCAGTTAAACTGTGAAGGTTGTGCACTTCAGCTGGTGGTTGTCCGCCCAGACCGGTTAGATGCGAGTGGAAATGAGAATTTTCAGAAACAGAATCAGAAGAAATGGAAGGCTGAGAAGACATAGGGTGATGAGGAAAACCATGCAGAGCCTGATAAGGGCAAATATGGGAGCTAACAGAAGCACTTGAGTGCTCTCCAAATGAAATAATACCCAATGGTTCATGATCTTTTAACAGAGTATGGATCCAAATAAAAAATGAAAGAAAAAAAAAATCAGAAATACGTCTAAATAAGTAGAAGACAACGAGTCAAATATATACAGAATCAAGAAAGAGCTTACAATAATTTGGCTGTGACTCCATATCCCTGCAAGAGAACAATAAAAAACCAATTAAGTTCATATGCTAGCAAGATAGGTCGTGGCAAAACCGTTGTTGTAGATTATATTTTACCGAAGGCATTTAAATATGTAAGAAAAAAGCAATTTATCATAAAATTTATATTACATCATAAAATGTTTTGAAAGTCAAACAAACCGCATATGTAAAAAATGATTTAAGTTTTAAGTTCAACATGAATGTCCAAGAATAAAGAGTTTATGAATTTTAGAGCTAAAAAGTTTACCTTCCAAAACCTAAAAAAGTTTACATGCTGAGTAAGCATGTAGTCTGCTAAAAAGCATGTAGTCAAACCAAATAAAATACCAATTACTAAATAACATTAAATTAAGATATCAAGGAAACATTAAGAATGACCTTATGGAGTATAATACATAGCAATCAATATTTTACCCTTTTATGTCAGTCTACAAGCATAAAAAATAAATTGTTGCCTTCAGCCAAAAAAAAAAACCGTAATAAGAAATTTCTCCCTTGCTGATGCCTAGTCAATGTTGCTACAAAGGTACTTAACCAAGCCATTAATAACCATTAAATGAACTCCATCAACATTAAAAAATTGTTTTTTTAATTAATTTAAATTTTTTTTCTTTTTTTCTTTACATACATCACTGGAATTTTTAGACCTTTTATCTGCCTTGTTGGTAAAGCAATCGTTTTTCTTAGACAAATAAGAGCCCACACCTATCTTGAATAAATTGCAATTAGATACTTCTGGTCTTTCAAAATGCAGCGCCAAGAAACCAACAGAGAGGAAGATATGGTGGTAAGCTGAAGTTCTGGATGTGTGAGAGAAATTACATTAAAGAACGGGAGTGGAGGAGTGAGGTTAGGATGACATGAGATGGTGAAGAAGAGCAAAAAATATCTGGATGAAGAGAAAGTTGATTGATAGAGGGTGGAGCAGAGGTAGGGATCAGCAGAATGAGAAGTTTTTACGAAAATTAGGAGAAGACCAGTATTTTGGTCATTTCAGGTTGCTCTCTCTACTGATCCACGGAAAATTCGGTGTACTTGTTATCAAAAATGAGATTGCATCAGGAGGCTTATCAGCACAGTCAAGTGAAAAATGCCAGAACTACTACAGTGAAATAAAAAGCCTTAACGCAGATAGTTGACGCTTGCATGTCACAGCTAACCACTAGACCAAACTAATGATTTCATAATACAAAGGACATAAATGTTATTTTATAATATTTTTTAGATGAGTTAGCCATAAGGAAGATTTGACGTAGAAAGGAGAAAATTTTTAGGAGGATTCTATTGAGTATCCTAGTAATGGGAGGAACGCATTCAGGAAAGTTTTATTTTATATGAAAAAGCCGCCCAGTAGGTCAACATTTAATTTTTTGTAAAATATTTTTTATATTAAAAAAAATAACGGTACTTTTTTCATTAGCAAGAAACATCTACAGTTTAGGATGCATGTAAATAAACAATTTCATATGTTTATGGATAACATTTCATTTAATAACAAAAATGCTGCAACTTATGGAATTCCTTGCAGAGATAAGAAGCAACGTGATGTATTTTGAAGTCTACAAAATTCGTGAGCTCAATAGTAACTCTATTAGTCAAGAATCCTCAACATTACAGCAACAATAACAACAACAACAGAGCCTTAATCCCAATAAGTGGGGTCGGCTACATGAATCCTCTTTCTCCAGTGCATCCTATTTAGTGTAAATCATCAACATTACCTTCCATAAATTTAATCAATTTTGTTCGCCAGTCAATTATTAATTTCATATGTACTATTTTTTAAGTACGCTAGTCTACTTATAAGCTAGAAAGGCTTTGCTGCTATAAACGCCTAACAGAAGTACAATGATATACTTTTGGCATTTGGTCTCTGGTTAACAAATATAGCCAAAACATTCAAATTTTTAGACCTTTCAACTATTAATCTGTTATTTTAAAGAAGCCAGAATTCTTTTTCAGAGCAGGTTAAGTAAAAGCACCATTTAATTTTAAGCAGCCCTGAAGACCTCACAAGAATACAATGTCACATTTGGCATTGAATCATTGATTAGCAGCATATAAATCCAAATTATTCAATCGCTTCTTGAGTGACATGTCACTTTAAAATTTAAATAAGCCAGGCTTTTCTTTTTCAGAGCAGGCTTTAATCAAGCCCGCAATTAATTTTATGCAGCTATGAAGAACTCTCAGAAATCCAAGCTTGCTTTTGGCATTGGTTTCCCAGTTAGAACAATATAAATCCAAACCATCAAATTTTTTTAACCCTACAATTACTAATGTATTACAATTAGTTCACCAATCTTCTTTTTGTACAACAGACAGACGGTAATCTATTAAATTTTTATTTTTTGAGTAAGCTTTTTGATTTTTTTATTTACTAGGTATTGCTTGAAGTTTAATTGGCTTGCCTATTTAACCCATAATTCGCTACATTATTCCTTGAGTCTGTAGAATTTCAACAACTCCCCAGTCTTTACTTCCCATCATTTCCACTAACTTATCCATATCTCTTCTTTCTTCTTGTAAGCAAGCCAGTTCATGCTCGCCTGCTAGTGATCTTCTGCTACATAACAAGTAGGGTGGTCTAAGTTCCAGCAATCCCTCCCCAGCACAATCCTTCTATAAAATATTAAACTTAATTGTAAATTTCTGAACATAGTGCAGTTATCTATATGCCATGATTGAATAGTTTTTCTATTTTTAAATTGCGTTGTAAGAGTTTGTGAGAGTGCTTTCATTATTGATTTGCAAGATCACTTGGAATAAGTAAGAATTCAAGAATAATGCTCCGATACAATAATGACTTGAGGATAGCAGAAAATTATAGCATCATATATCGGGAGGCAGCCACTAAACTATACAAGAATCAAAATGCAAGGCCCCATATGTGTTAGACTTGAATCAGAGAAGGCGTAGTATTGAGATGTGAGTAACAGTTGGTTAGTTGGGTGCCGTGAGCCGCATGGAATTGGGATTGCAAATCATGCAGTACAGTTTCTTCCTATTTTTAGTTCTATTCTTGCTTTTATTTTATGTCGTAAACAACTTACCAAAACCAAGATCAATATAACATAACCTGTCTAATTGTATATTTGTAATATTTATCTCTACGTACAGTCAATATATGACCTGATCTTCTAGTAATGTTGATTTAATTCTTAATTTCAAAGTCTAAAAATTACAGATTTATAGTTGAACTTTGTTTGAAAAACCGGATCCCTATTAATCTTAATATTTGTTCCAACTTCCACATTATTTTTACGGTGTCTTGGTGAATAGAATTATTCCATCTGTAGGACAAATGCATCAAAGAACTTAACTTTGAATATCCTTTTACAATGAACAATAAATAAATAAATAAATAAAAACTACTAGTACATGAAATTTCGTCAAAAATATTAGCCAAACAAACTACCTCAAGATCTCTCACAAATCACCAGATTCTAAAAAGTATATCATATAGACCCAAAACTTTACCGTCAATATTCTTCAAAGCTACTCCATTTTTTTAGATCAATCAACAATATGCTTCATAAATATAATCTTTATGCTCATCTAAAAAGATTTCTTCTTAAAATTTTGATATAATAACTTCTCAAAGTAGCAATTTCATCTATCTTTGGCATCTTCAACTCTAACAACATTATATTATCTTTGCTTTTATACATAAACTTGCTCAGAATATCAAATAAAAAATGGCTTCCTTTGCTCATAAAGATGCACTTATGAATGACAAAATACATATTGGGTACTTACACGCCCACAATTCTTCTGTATAACACCTATGCTTCAGTATTTATACATAATACTTAAATCTTCAACATCATATAAAAAAATGCCATTATTATTATCCCTTTTAAAAGTTAAATACACCTTTTCAAGGATATGTTGTGAATTATGCCACTAAAGTATAAATATGAATATGTATGTGAGTGTTTGTGTAAATATTAAATTTAAGGTGTTAGATGTATAAATATATAAGAGAAGTGAGGTATGTATGTAAATTTTCCTATGTAATTTTATGTAGTAGGTCGGAGGTCATCTATCCCATCAGTGCCTCCCTACAAATAGAAGTAATATAATTCTATTTAGGCCAAAAAATGATTTACGGATAAAAAAAAAAACTTGTTAAAACAATATGCAATACCTGTAAACCAACTCAAACAGATTAAAATCCTACAAAATAATTTTTTTTAAATAAATAAAAAAATTATATTTAAAAACGTCTGATCTAAATTACAAAAGAAAAAATCTGCAAGATGTCTTTAATGAAATGAATGCAATAAGAGGAAATAACTTCGTAGTAGTCAAAAGACCTTACTCAAATGATGATGTTAGTTGTGTAAATCCATCAAAAGGACACCACTGATATCCAAGAGGCTGCAAAAGAATATGAAACAATTGCTGCATTAGTTTCCAATTGGAATCAAACGTTTCTAAAAATTACAAATAGTCAACATATAAAAGAGCTTGATAAGGATAAACAAATCAACCTATAAAGCATTTAAGATCTGGATAGTTAAGAATTGATACACCATATAAAAGAGCTTGATAAGGATAAACAAATCAACCTATAAAGCATTTAAGATCTGGATAGTTAAGAATTGATACACCACATGAATGAACACAAATCAAGGCTCAAGTATAAATCAAAAAGTCCAAACTAAACATAGGTCAGACTAATCCCAAAATTCAAATCGAATTTATTTAACTAGAATTTTTTTCAAATAGGTGGAAATTATCCTTTTGTATAATTTGATTTTAAAGTTTCAATTAAATGATAATTATTAGAGTTCAATTCAAATTATAAAACTTATTTCTATAAATAGGGGTAAGGATTGATACTCGAGGTAACCCAAATTATAACGGAAAAACATATATTATTACTGAAAGCAAATAGGAAGTTACAACTAACACACTTGAAAGTGAAAATACAACAACAGACAAACAAATAACTAGTGTATCCAAAGGATGGTGGTGGTCAGTGAGGGTTTGGAAGGTGGTGCGGGGGTTGAAAAGGCAGGTTCGTAAGCAGAAAAAAGCAAGATGGGTGTTTCCCCGATGTCGGATAACAAGAAAACAGCAAGGAGTGATGTGGGAGGGCTGTCCGGGGTGATGACTGCAAAGATAGAGGGCTGAAATGGTGGCGGCAGCAAAAAGGAGGGGCTGGACAGCAGCGAAATGGCTGGAAAGAGCAGTATGGGGTGGCAGCAACACAGGAGGACGGCCGCAGCAAAGAAGTGTTGCTGCGGCAACGCAGTTAGCTGGAATGAGGGAAATGACTGGCTAGGCAGCTGGAACAACAGAAAACATCCAGGAACAGCTGTTCAGGTGGAGGCAGCGAGCAGGAATAACAGCGGCAGTGGTGGGGAATGCGTGGGACTGCGGGGGGCAGCAAAGGTAGGGCTGTCCCAGGGCTGCGGCAGCAAGGAGGGTTGCTGAACAATGAAGACAGGTGGCTGGAGTGAGTGGCAGCAAGGTGCGAGTGGTTGGAAATAATAGCAGCAGGTGGAGTAGGTCGTGGCTGGCGGCTAGAGTTGCAGGAAGACAGCAAGAGTGTTGTCTGGTAGTTTTGGCTGAGAGGAAAGGCGGGGGCGACGACGAAGAGAAGGTTGAGAAGTATGGGAAATCAAGGATAAATATCTCTACTGGATTGACATACAACCGGTGCACAAGTTGATTCTGGGGAGACAATCACCACCTCGGATGAGTTAAAGCTAGAGCATCTTCTCACCTTCGAATACAGATCTGGAAGGGGAATATCGGTAGTCGACAACTGTCCTGGCAGATACACCAACAAAACTAAAAGCTTAAACATATGAATAAAGTATATAATCCCTGGATAATTAGAATGAAATTTACGGCAGAAAGGAGACGTCCAATCCAAAGGAGGGAGCTTGTCAGCTCTCCCTATTGCTTGGACCGGTCGGTCCAAGCGCTGGAGTTGTGAAGACCACACAAACATGCGTCCCGTGTCCGAAGTGGAAAAAACTCTCGCAAACTGTGTCAACCGCTCCCGCGCCAAAAATTTTATTTTCTTTAGGTTATCTCCATTATTATGAATTGAGGATAAATAATTTTCCCTTAATTCCCTCCTCTCCTCTAACTAAAAGCTAACTCACAAGAATCCCTATTTCCTGTTTTTTCTCCCAAACCTCAAAGTTTCTTTCCCATTCAGAAGTCTCTCTCAAAATGGCATAATTTGCTGGGCTATCTGACTCTCTACCATAACAAAAAGTAAATAAACCACGTCATCTCATAATTGATTTGGCTTAAACCAGTGAGATCCTTTTTAAATCATTTTCCCTTGATTCCATATTTATTAATGTTTCTCCCAAACCTCAGTGTCTCTCCCATCCTGATGTACCTCTCATGATGGCAGAGTACCCAAGGTTATAAGACTCTTCTATAACAACCAGAAAATAACCAAGTCATATCAAGCTTAGTTTGCCTTCAACCAGTGAGATACCTCTCAATTCTATCCAAAATCAAGCAAATTGCAAAGGTAGAAGAACTGAAGAATCAAGAAGATGAACAACGACAAATAGAACTCTAACTTAGTATGATAACCAAAATCCTGAAGGTAAGCATTAACGCATTTCAATCTGCTCTCATCGATTTTTCAATCCCTCTTCTCCAAGAAAAATCAGCCCAATTCCTTACCATGAGGAAAACATTGTATGGAAAGCAATATACTGCATATGCATTTCTTCATGAATTAACAACACGCTTACAGAGAACCTTGTTCATCCAAGTGAAAACGGTGCTAACATTATTTTGCACTGACTATCACCAAAATAATACTGTACTACCAAATAATCACCCTTTACTCACAACTTAACATTACCAAGCATGCAACCAATACGAACAGTACCACAATAGAGAATAGGTAAAACTGAAATTCACACCAATGACCTCATGTTAAAAGTTTTCAGAACAATCATAGATGCCGGTCCTACATCAATGAAAAATAATAAAAAAAAAACATCAATAACACCACAAAAAAACAAATAACTTGATCTCTTCCAACGAAAGACATCAATAAATGTCAAGAATACAACTAATTTCCACTACATAAGGATACAAAAGTCAAATATTTTTATTAGCTTGATTTACCACATATTTCCAACGGTATGAAGGCTAGTAAACCATCAAGGTACCACAGCATTCAGCACACAAAATGAAGCCAAGAGAAACTATGCCCTGAAAAATACTAACTAATAGCAATGGATTCAAGCCTTTTTAAAAAAGAAAATTAAATTCCAGTCCAAACAAAATCAGCACCCACGCACTCCCTCTCAACAAAATATTTAGAGCTTGTAAGGAACTTACCAGCTCAGAATAACTTAAATCATAAATATCCTCCGTGATCCACCCGTCAAAATCAAAATCGGATGATAAACGATGTCCGTTTGAATATAACCACTGGCCCTTCTCTACTTTCCTACAGTTTGGGCACTGCATCGCCCCTTTTGCATTAAATGCTGAGCCAATACAATCTGAATAAAAAGAAGATAGTCAGAGCGGAAAAAGAATCAAACAGACAACAATATTCAAGTGCCACAAGAAAAAGGGTTCGTTTGTTATTAATAAACAAAAGTGAACAAATGAGATTATCTATGGGAATCAAACAGGATTTTATGTCAGCATTCAACTCAGTACGACTAGCAATATCAGTTCTTATCCAACCTAGTAGCTACAGTGAGCAGAACTTCCATGGACCAAAGAGGAAATGGAAAAAAAGTTGAACGAAATGAGATATATGAGCATCAAGAAAATGAAAATGATGTGAAAATTATATGTTCATAAGTAAAAGAATGTGAAGACGATCAAGTTTTCAATTCTACAGTAAACAATCCAGTCCAGAAGAAGGTTACACTCAGTAATATGGAGAAGGACGTGAAACCCTGTAAAAAGTGTAGTATAGCCAGTCTTTAGCATACATGATAAAAAATTGATATTTCGGCTTTTAAATCTCTATTTGGAGAGAAAAAAAGGGAGAGAAGGCATTTGCCTTTTATTTAGAATGGTCTGTGCCAATGCACGAATTTGATATATGTGGAATTCAAACTGAAAGTCTAGGTAACAACTTTCAAAATCTTTACCAAGCGAGATTATTTTTTTTTCCTTTTTAAGCTTAAAAGCTAGTTGGATGTGGATACCTTTGAGCGTGCAAATACAAAACTTTCAAGGAAATTATCTAAATGCCAATGCAAGGCCTAATTTACATTTGGTCGCTTCCTTTCCTTGCTATTTTTACTTCTAAATTATTTGTCATTGAATTTACAAGCAAATTTGCTTTTAGTCAAATCAATTACAACTAAATTTTCAATTGTATCGTAAATTCAAATGGAGTTGTTGATTTTGTCTTAAATTTTCCCACAATTTTTTTTATTATTTATTTATATGATGAGCACATTATCATTTGGCAAGGATTCTTCATACTTCAGAATTTCATCATAAGTTAGTGAATAATTTTTAATTGGTTATCTTTTGAGATGAAAAATTTCAATCCTAGTTGTGTGTCTCATACACCGCATCATATAAGTAGGACCGATCCTAGGCTCTATGATGCCCCATACCAAATTGGTATGAAAGCAGGTTGCATCACCAAGCAAATTAGTACTAGAAAATCTTGATTGGACCAACTAACTAATTAATTAATAATGCATTCTAATTTAAATGAAATCAATAAAGTTATGTTTCTAATTAAATAAACTAATTATGATGATATTTAAAATTATCTTCTGAGATTCAATGAGAGGCATAACCCCGGAGATTTTTCGTGATAGACTAATAATTTAAAAGAATTCTTTGAACATTACATATACTTCATCTTGAAAAAGTTGCAGTTGCTAAAAAATATTTAGTAGAGCATACTCAATTATTTTGGCAATGTGTTGTAGGTGAGTAAAATCAATATAAGTTGGCATGACATGCGAACATTAAGAGTGATATTTGACATTCGATAAATATAAGAACAAATTGTATGATCACTAAAAAGTAATAAACAAAGTGATTACAGTGTGTTTGAATATTATGTGAAGCTAAACATCCAGTATCTACAAGTGATTTACTATTAGACCATTTTCTTACCGCTACCAATTTCATTGAAGGACTTAAGCGTAAGTTTAGGAATGAAATATGCTAAGGTTCACCCAAAACACTACTTAAAATTTTATCTATAGCTTTGAATGTTAAGACATGATCATCATATTTGAACTATCGCGCATGTGATTCATGTTCTAATATATATAATGTTAAACCTCAAATTGTCTGCTCGCTGTGTAATTTAGCACCAAAATATCACATTTCTCAAATTTAATCTCTCAAAAAAATAAAATGATCCCTCAACAGATGCAAAAGATAATTTGCAATTATAATATGATAATTCTAAATAAAAAACTGCACTTACATCGAAAACCAAATATAGAACCTGAATTTATAACTCAACAACAATCTGAATTGATATTTGAAAGCAAATTTGAGCATACCTCATACATGGTGGAACATATGTTTGATTGTGAAATTGAACTAATAATGTTGATCTCTTGTTTAAAATTGCGCAATATGTGGCACGCGTTGAGGCGGGCCTCAACATTTTTTACTAAATAAATCACAATGAGGTTTATACTTCATTATCCCAAGGTAAGGTATATGCCTTGCCCAGTACGTTTCGTCTCAAAATAAACCTCAAAATTTTGAGACTATCGACAAATAAAAATAATATCAATATACCCCACATATTAACTCTCATAGTTGACACACTAAATAACAAGAATCTAATGAAAAAGTATCTCTAAAAAAATTTATAAAGTTAAATTTCTAACTATCAACATAGTTATACTTCAATTATTTCTTTATGATTACACATTAACAATTAGAAGATAACTAGAATTAAAGATAATAATTAATGGGAGAATATAGATATGTAGTGTGTGATAAACAATTAATTTACACAAATTTTTTTAATGAAAATTAATTGGGAGCTGAGAGTAATAGGAACTTTTAAATTTAAAAATTTAAATGTTGATGACTTATAATATTCTTATTTACGTGAGGAGTAGTACGAGTGAGAGAGAAACATTATTATTGAATTTATTTGCTTGTTATGTTTTAACATTTTAGAATTTTATTATAATATTTTAACTTATTTTCACAATTTAATGTTGGTATAACTCATCCTATCTTATAAATTAATGTATGCATATTGACATGCAACTTCGAATTTTATGCAACTTATTATTTTTTTTTAGTTCAAATGTTATTATCTTAGTTTTTAATGTGTTAATAAGTTATAATATTAACATAAAATATCATTATCACACTTTATAGTTTATATAATATTTTAAGTTATTTCTTTAGTTGAGGCTTACGCCGCAAAATGCCTTGAGTCATACGCTTTGCCTTACGAATGAAAAAAGCCTTCGTACCTGATTGAGCAATTTTAAACATTGAATTCTTCATTATAGTTAATGATTGAATAAGTATTTTAGAGATAAAACACTAGATATAATATTGATTGATATCATTCTTATGATGAATGATTAAATTGAAATTGATTTTACTTTTGGTTCTTCATTCAATGATATATAATTTCATTAAAGTACATTATGAAGAGAGCTAGATTACGCCAATATTTCGGGGATGCCTTAAAAGACTCGTGAAATTTATCAAGAGCTGCATGATGCATCAAAAATAATGTTTAAGCTATTTGATCTAATCTTTTGTTTAAATGGTTGCTCATTAATAAAGATATATCATATTTATATGGTTTACAAATTTTTTAAGTTTCTTCTTCTCACTTTCTAGGATTTAGTTATAATTCTTTATTACACATATTAGTATTTCAGCAATCTATTGTTTGCAAAATATCGTATTCACCACTAGCATAGTTTTTTTGGCTTGCATAAAGATATTTGTAAAATGATGACAATTAAATATGCAATTAGAAGCATAATATTGATGCAAATATGATTAACGTGAAATTTAAACCAAATGAAAAGATAAGTGAATTTTTAAATCTAGAAAAAAAATTTCTAGAAATCTCATAGAAATTACATATGAAAAAGCAGAACTACGTAAAATCATGCAGAGCATTAGGATAATGCATATAAATTAAAACTTCCAATATGTTTTGGCATTAGTCCAATATTCAATGTGCCTAACTTGGATTTAATCCATAAATTACAATCAATATCTTGGATTCCTCTATATTTACATTTCTCCTTAAAAACTAATATCTAACACTTTGCCGATAGAATAGTCTTAAAGTTACTCTAAAGTATGAGACTATATCCTCTATTGATATTGATGGTAGATACTAAAGACGACTCCTGCACGCTTGTGATACCTAAATCTAGTAATGCATGGATAATTCTAGATAAATAGCAGCAATCATGCTTAGATTTGCTTAATGAATTTCAAATTTTCAATTTGTCGTAGATAGATTTTGATGTAAATCAACATTATACACACACACACACCCACACACACACACCCACACACACACACCCACACACCCACACACATATGATTTTGCTTGACAAAATTTATAGTTTTCCTCTTCAACTTGAGTGATAGTTGAACGTAAATTTCTTCCAATGCAATGCAAGTAAAGATTACAAATTTTTAAAAGAAATTATCTTATACCGTCACGGATCCTATATTTTATTTGAAGGCTTCTCCTTGTTATATTCTACTCTAATATAACGCTTGATTTTAGTCGAATAAATTATAAGGGAGTTTTCAATAACGGTGTGACTTCCAAATAAGTTCTAGATTTTGTGGTTCCACAGTTTCCATATTTTCTCCAGTTTAGGCAATCATTAAATTATTGGTTAGTGTGAATTCCTCTTATTTTCAGATTTTCATTGAAAGTGAGATACAATTATTTAATTGGTCGTCTTTTAAACATAAATATCCAACACAAGTGTGTTTCATGCATCGCACCATCTAGCTGTATTAAAACCTCTAGAGTCCGACATATCCTGAATCAATAAAAGCCATTAAAACTTGCACAAAGTATCACAAATTAGACAAAAAAAAAATAGGAATATGCATAAAATATGCTATGAACAACTTACACTAGAATCACCTAAAAAAATCAAGAAACTAAGAACCATATGCTGCTGAGGGAGAAAGAAAAAGTGGGTGTGGTGCAGAAGCAGCCGTTCAGGTACTGTTGTTCTGGTGTCCTGCAGAATTTCGATGGGTTGCACCACAATTGAACTTAACTTCTAAATTATTCAGGATCAGATTGGTGGGATCAAGGGAAAGGTGTTGGAGGTGCTGTCCTAGGATTAGAAAGATAATAAAGGGTGTTTGTGGACTGCAAAAGCAAGAAGAATGTTACACAGAATTCAGAAATACAGTTTCTGTACAACGGCTTTTCATAAGAAAATGGCGCTGCTTTGGGAGGAGATTTGACATTAATGAGGGAAATTGATAGCTGGCTGTGGTGTGAATTTTTTAGAGTGGCTTAGAGGGCTGATTGCAGAAAATTGACGGATTCAGTTCTTCACTTTTAATGAACTAAAAATCCGAAACATTTCCTGATACCTGAAGCACCCAAGAGATAAATATCAATGTTCAGTTATAGCCATGACATAAATAGCACAAATATCAGCAAGAACAATGACAATCTAAGACAACACATAAAAATCCACCAAAGATAATGGCATCAAGTCCCAAGATATAAAGCACAATCCTCGAGAAGGTTATGTGCATTACTCAACCGGAAGAACTTGAAATACAATAGCCCAACCAATCATCACGGAGGTAGTAAAGAAGTTGGATCTATTCATCAATTAAAAGCATAATTGGCCTTATCTATTACAATTTCACAATTTGGTGAAAGGATTTGATTTAAAAAGCGATATAAGAAGTGCTCTTGGAGTTGGATAAACTCTGCTTGTAGAAATACCATGAATGCTCGAAAGTGCATCAATTTGGAGAAAGATACTCAACACAAAATAAAAGAAAGTAGAATAATTAAGGATTTGACATTCATGTTAAAAAGCAAAGCAAACACAAAGGAAAGGGTCCTAATTTTCTTAAAACGTATCAAGGATTTGACTCTAAAAAATAATTCCAAACACGTAACTACAAGCAACAGAAATATACAATGGCATAATTTCCATTATTATCACACCAAACAACAGGCTAAACATAAACTATAACTGTTATAGTCAGCGACTAACTAAAGCTACTTAATAACAACAAAAAACATGGCGAAAAACATGGTCGATGCAATGGCAATGATTTTACAATACAAGCTTACGAGAGGTTATATCATCAGCAACTCCAAGAGCAAGGAAACAGAAATAATATTGGATGAGGTTTTGCTAGGTCATAAAAAGTCTTCGATGAATAAAATTGGTTGGCTAAGGTTTTCAAAAGAAAGCCAGAAAAAATGGGACCATCAATAAGGAAGTTCAACTCAGCAAACTGCAAGGGGTTCTTTCTACCAGACATGATATTTAGAAGTCTAGAACTAAAAACAAAATCCTTTTTTAACTGAAAACCTAGCAGTGAAAGCTCAACAAGTAATTCCTTGGGGGAATGAGGATTAAATGGCTTAGGAAAGCCAGCATCCTAAGCCAGTATCAAACTCAAGTTCACAATATATCGAAGATCATATTTAATATCAAAAGCCTTTTCAAGTGTGTAAACGTAGATGAAAGTGGTGTCCTGAAAGGAATTTTTGGGCCTTGCTCGGGCCTCTCCATGGGAAAACCAAGAAAGATACACCTTGTTGGCCGAGGCATCGCTTCAAGTACAATTAGCACTATTTTTACACACTTAAGTAAGGTAATCAACCCACGTTAGAACTTGAGTGAAATTAGATTAAATTATTAGAAAATCCTATACGGCTTTAATTTTTTTTTCGCATTATCTAATAAGCAATCTCAAAGTTATTTCTAAAGGCTATAAAAAATAACTAACCCTTAAGATAACTCAAACAACCATGCATGCTCACTCATCCCTGCTGACAAACTTCCTAATTGTGCCTCCTCATGTACTTGTTTAATCATTGTTTCTCTCACACAAATTTGCTTGACCACTCTCTCCCACATTGCCCTTGATCACCCAATTAATCCTCCCATTGACTTCGCTTCCTAGCCAACTAACAAAGGATCACGTTTCTCTTCCATGTTGCCAACTCGCCAACTTGCACCTTCTCATCTTTTTCACAAACACACTCGCAACGCCTTTATGTTGTCTCTATCATTGAAGAAGCCAAAGATTCCAACTCTTTATTGGAACCTCTAAAATCTGCTAAAAATGTTAAATTTAACGATGATTTTATAATATTTACAGTTCAAAAGAGATTATTTGCCTTTGGCATTTTAATATTAAGGATTTGGAAGTTAATATGTCTTTTATACTTGAATATTTTTATAGCATTCTTTTGTTTAACCCTTTCAATAAAATACACAGTTGTCAAACACAACCAAACAACCGATGTTCCATGTTTGTGTTATAGAGTTTGGAACTATAATATGAATGCAATGATTATGGATATGGATTTTTAATCATACATTTAATTTATTAAAAATTTAAAAGATAAAATTAACAAGGTTTTTGAATAGTTACAATTTTCTGTGTTCAGCACTACGACAACATGTCTTAGGAATCAAGTGTTATTGAGATTCTTCTTTGTATCATCAAAAAGAAGGGGATCACAACCCTCCATTTTGTCAACAGAATCAATCTCTGTTTTTGCAAGTGTCTCTAAGAGATGAAGTGCAGGTGTTATAGAGCGGCACTTAGTTATTGGAGAAAGGCATCAGTTGACATTAACCGGTGCTGCTTTGACTACAATGAACAGAAGAGTAGTATCATCAACATTATCAACATAAAATTGGCTATACGAGGCATAAGGTCTTCCATGTCATTGAATAGACTTCACATGGAGAGAGAGCAGACAAGGCATTGTTGCATCAGTACCACTGCAACTGGCCGTTTCTGACCATATGGATTGTTTAGTAAAGGGAATCGGACATTGCAGCAGAAAATTAAAAGAGTTTGGGGTTGTTTATGGGTCTTGGAAAAGGTTGAAGGATCGGGAGTTGATGGTATTCAGGGAGATTTAAGGGTATGTGGGGATAATTCCCATGGCAGAGGAGGAAGTCCCTGTTGGTTGAAGTAAAACAGGAAAGATTATGTGAGAAGATAACTGAAGTAAATTCAAATTTCTACGGGTTTTCGGCGTAAAACTACAGCTTAGGGTTTAGAGTAGAGAAAGGGAAGCCATGTCAGAAAATTGACAAAATATGTTTGGGAGCAATCATACATGTATTTACAATCCTAAAGCATCATATTTGTAGAATGGGTTTCACATTATAAACTGTTTGATAATTCTAAAAACACAAAAAAAAACCAACAATGTGCATTATAATCACGAAATAGCCACTGACATTAAATCAACAAGAATAGCAACAGGACTCAGAAAAGATAAAGCAGCACAAAATAAAAAACTAAAAATACCAATACAAACATCAATCTAATCCGCACATGATAAATAAGTCAATTGAGACCAAGTCACCCGGAATGCAAAACTCACTCCAAATATGTACTATACACAAAAAATAGAACTATTCATAACCGATGATCAACAAATAACCAAAAAAAACAAATAAAATTAGATACTCTCATCTAATTTTATGACAATGCTTCATTATATTTTTTATCTTTGAAGTCCTCATCTTAACTTCAAAACTAATAACTGATGCGAGTACTTCAGTTTTCACTTAGAATGATCTTACAATTCTTGTATTCTCAATGATTTCTATAAGAAAATAATAAATTTATTTTTTATTAGATCCATTCATACAAGTAATAATATGTTCATCACTTTTCTTAGATAAAATATTAACAATAAAAAAATCATAAACTAAATTAAAATCTCATATTAATCTACCTTCCTCATTAATCACTTTAAAATCATAGCTACTTATTTCTAAAATCTTCTACCGCTCTACCAACATGATCATTTAAATTTGTTCCAATAAAGATTCTTTCTTCAAGAGGTATAATTTCTATTAATTGTTCTAGGTCATTACAATTTTTTTCTCTTAAACTTATATCTAAACTTACTTAAGAAGTATAAGCAATCATAACATTAAAAATCTTAGTATCAATAATAATCTTTAGGTTATAATTATATCTCCAGTTATATTAATTTTTAAAACATTATATATATATATATATATATATATCAAAGATTTGTCAGAGGTTATTAGACGAGCGTCCCGACTAACCTCATCATCAACAATAACAACAACAAAACCTTTGTCCCGCTACGTGGGGTCGGCTACATGAATCATTTTTCTCCATTACGTCAAATTTAGAGTCATATTTTCATTTAGTTCTAATAAATTAAGATCATTTTTTATATAATAAGCCCAATCTTCCTAGGTCTACCTCTACCTTTCTTAACATAAGTTGAATCTAAAAGATCTCCTCTCCTAACTAGATCATCCCGACCAACCTCATGTGCCTAAAAATTTCATTAGGCACATAAGCGGGATCGATGTGACCCCAAGGGTCTTACAAACTCTGTCAACCAAAAAGCAACGATAGGCGGCATATATATATAATTACATGAGTTAACACAAAAAAAATATATTGAAAATACAAATAGAAACATCAATCTAATTAGTACAAGGTTGAAGTACTCCATTGATGGTATGCCGTGTTGTTATTGTACAAGAAATTGGAACAAATCATCCCAAATATCATGAATCCAACAAACAAAAAGATAGATAGTTTTATCAAATCTAAACTTAATCAGCAATACATGTTAGGATGGAGCGGATGGTAGATTAGCATAGAGTTGTTCTGCTATAGAATGTTTAATTAACAAGAATATTGGATAATCAAAATTACTTTAAGTTATACTTTCTCAACATTGAAATGACCGGCATCCATGTTGAAAGGCAAAATTATACATATACTTTCCAAAAACATACTAAGCCTTTAAGGTATGGTAAGTAATACCATCTACATATAATACATAAAGCATACATGAAAAATAATAAACAAAAGCAAACATCAAGAAAACTCTGAACATTATAATGAGTATAGGTTACAATAATAAAATCTTCATTATGCGAGCATTTAATTTTTCATGCTAATAATAATTCATCCACATGGACAAGTAATGCAGCACCATCATGCATGCAAAGGTAATGAAGTAAAACTCAATTCTACAAAAATTACCATGAATAATTATACAGAAATAAAATATGCTAATTTGTAATAAATATTTTGTGCTAATTAGAGAGCGATTTTATTGATATTTTTTTGTATGTTTTCGTAGCCTCTTTATCTTTAATGTCTTGATGAGGCCATTGCTCTTATTAATTTAATGTCTTTATTTAATGAGTACAATACATATTATTAGTATTTTTCATATATGTTTTAGATGACAGAGGATATTTGCTCGCCGATTCAAATAATTAACCCAATTAAAGAGGTTGAGGATTAGAAAAATTATTTTTAATAGGAATACTTATGTTTTGAAGACTCTTTAGTTACAAATATTGGTTTACAATGCATATAACCTTCACTACAATGTCTAGCTAATCATGATTATATTCAATTAATGTTTATATTTAAGTTTTAACTGAATTTGAATGTGAGAATGACACTTACATTTGACTATATGTTTGAGTTTTAATTTGAGTCAAAGTTAACCTAATAGCTTTTATTTCTTGAAATATTTGGTTTATTTGAGCCGTCTCATATCTCGATGGCCAAAAATTCACTTTTAGCTTGCCTTTTATTTACAATAAATTAATTTTGTCTATGGGTTTGTTAATAGAAAATGATGGTAAAGGAAGATCAATTTGAAGAATGTTACTCTAAAATTACATGGTGGTGCTCCCTTTAGTGATGCATTTCTTGATGAAAGTGCCAAGTTCAAAGATGCTTTTGATAAATAAAAAAAAGTAGTATTTTTCGCTGATTTACGATATTTGTTCTACTACACAAAATTCCTACTTTTCTTAAAAAAGCTAAATATCATTTTTGACATCAAGTAAATTCTCTTTTTGAAATTATCATTAGTTAATATATTTTCTCTTTTTTAAATTATTTGTAACACTTCATGTAATATTTGGTCCTGCTTCATTGACTTTACATGCATCTTATTGTGATGGCAGCATTGCTTCTTGCTCGTATACGTGAGTTGTTTACTCTCCTGGAAAATTTAATGTTATGCATGATCAATATTTTATAGTTGGCTTGTAAATGTACAACAGACGACCGTGGATGTGCCAAAAAAATGAATAGATATAAATTATGTAACGGATATAAAGAAGACAAGGGATTGAAAAAAATGACTTGGAAACAAATAGTGCAAAATAGGATTCATAAATCCAACCAGAAATAGTTTGGATACAGCTAATGGTGATTATGATGAAGTCAAGAAAATAATCATCAAACCATCCATTATGATTACCTACTCAAATTCAAATTTGACCCTCCATTGACACCAGGATATAAACATTATTAAGTTAAACGGCACTAACATGTAAACAGGTTTAACCCAGCTATATCCAGCCGTGAAACATAGGTAGATAGCACCTCATTAATAATTGATACAACAGCTAAAATTAAATCTTTGTGCAATGCACAAGCATATATCCTAAAACAAACATATATATAATTATAATACTAAATATTTAGGATGTGTTAACTTGATATGCTGCCAATCACAAATATAGCAACAATCCACTAACGTTTGCCCCGTGGACAATCCAATAACATATTGCTTCTTACAAACATGACTTATATTTCAGCTACAAAACTATCCTTTCACTAATCTCCATAAAAAATAGAACTCATCACACTACAAACATTCTATCAAAACTAAAAGCTCGTTAAGCCAGCCATCAGAACTCAGCCTGAACTTAAAATTCATTATCCAATAACTCGCAAGTTGTGCATCAAGTTGTACAAATAATGAGCAGAAGAATAAGTAATTTCTCCAGTTCAATATCCGGGAGTCACCAGACTCATAAAACAATCAACTAGTTTAATAAAAATAAAAATTAAAATTTTGTTTGTTTAAACAGATTGCTTGATCAGTCGAACAACAAACTCTATACTTCTACAGCCAGAAAAAATAACTCCGAGTCTATGGCGCAAAAACATATCGCATATAATATCTCCTAAAACCACAGATCTGCATATAAAAGCACTGCCTACAGCGAATACCGCCGTAGCTAATGTAACCTATGCCTAAGAAGATGGGACAAAAATCAAGTTTTGCATCGACAAACGCTAACTTTGAGAACAAAGGGATCCAATTTATCACCTAGGTGAAAGTGGTGCCCGCATTGGAGCCTCGCAGTTGACCTCTCTCCCTTGTGCAGAACAAGATCGAGACAGATCGAGCAGGAGACCGACCTGAGGTCCTCGGAAATATAAGGTTTCTCGAGATCCATAACATCCGCTGCCTCACAAATCAGTCAGTAGATCCCTTGGGAGTTCAGGTTTCCAATCCTCCGCCAGCGATCACAGAACCCAAAAAAAGAAAAAAATCGACGGATTTAGCAGGTGGGGAGACGATGGCCCTTCACAGAGTCATTAAAAGGATATATATATATATATATTGAGCGGAAGAGGAGTCTTTTAGTGTTTGGCGAGCCGCTTCAAACTTAGGTGGAGTAATTTGAGCATGATTCCCGTTGCCTTTTTTTTACTATTTTAATATAAAAATATATATTTAACATGTTTTTTTTATTGAAATAAAGTAAAGTTCTCATCTTTCTCCTCTTCTAATTTGATTTTGATTCATAAGATGGTTGAAGTCTTGTGTATTTTTTAGAATTGATTCTTATAAGTTAGATTTATGTTTCTCTAAATTGGTGGATATTTTTATTCGTTGAATCTGGAATTGCTATTTGAGAATGCACGTCTCGAGAGTTAGAGCCAGACAGAGAGGAAAAATGCTAGTGAATTATTACTAGAGAGTTCGGGGAATAAGTCCTTAGACCCGGGATCCTTTTTTTTTTTTTGTGGAGCCTCAAGAGGCCTTCTTGTATAATTATAAAAGGGAGGGAGATTATGGAAATAGTCTGCAATTACTGAAGGGTGAGAGCAATTATAGAAACAACACTCAATACAATTAATGTGCTGATTTAATACTAAATTTATATCACAATTTGAATTTACATATGACGGTAAACATTCGGTCGACATGTTATGGTCGGCCAACGTGTCGGGCCTTGAAGTGACCATTTATGTCAAGGTGTAAGCGGTTGTTGATCGGCCGATTGCATTCAGTTGGCTTTTAGGGAGCTTTAGTGGTTAAGTAGTAGATAGGTCTGCTGACCAGCTTCTCTGAGGGTAGACTTTATGAGTTTGTTGACCTTTCATATGATCAATTCAAATCTTGTTTCTTAAATTTAATGCTTTGATCTACAAAATTGGTGAAATTTAACTAGTAAAGTTTATCATTTGGAACTACATTTATCGTTAATTTAGAAGTATTGATATTCCTATGTTTGAGAATAAGAATCTCTTCTATTGTTAATAACTTCTTACATTTTTAACGGAATATATAACAAAAAATATAGTATTGTTTGGAGTCAACTATCATGCTTGAACATTATGATTCTTTGCGAACTTCTTATCTCGATACTATTAATTTTAAGTGCAGCACTAAAAGCATTTTGAGATATTTTAATTCTAAGTGTCAATATTTTCGAGTAAATAGACTGAATCAATTTTTCTTTTAATTTCGTTCCAATAAATAATAGTTTGTATAATCTAATTTATGTATCCTAATAATACATATTCCAAATGTAGTCATTCGGCTATAATGAAATAATATGTGCAATTAATATACATAATTTAATTCAACAATTTAGATAAGGAAACTTTTAATTATGTCTGATTTGAGTTCTTCTTAATTGATATTTCTTAGATATTATGGTTCTTTCTGACTTGAGAATAATAATAAATATATTATTTATTAGAGAAATATGATTAAAATATCTTCCAAATCTAGAGAATCATATTTTTATGATTAATAACATTAACAACATTCCTTTTTTCTTTGAAACTTGGATTGTTGGCTTTATTCTTATTTTATTAGAGTTTCTGAACTTATTACTACTAGTAGATCAAATCTTCCTATTGATAGTAATACCTTAATTTGGGCATTAATTTAATTCATAGCATTCAAATTGAGGACAATAACTCTACTTGCATTTGGAAATGAAGAACTAAATTTTCTGATTTCAAGTTCAATTGTTTAGCTTATGATTATGACTCCGACGTTGATGGACATAAATATGTCTTTTTAAGGGTTATTCTCATTACGTCTCTTAGATATAATGCCTCGATAGTTGTGCTTTTATGTTTGGTTGTTCGAATGTTTTGAGATTTGTGTCGTTGTTGTTGATGTGCACAATTTTGTATATAATTTTAAAATTGATCGATCATTATTATAGTGTTGTTTAAATGGTTATAAAAATATGTTGGAACGTAATTTTAAAGTAATTAAAATATCGTCTCATAATGACTATAATAAAATCTTCTTATTTTACTCATTTTGCAATGAATGCAACTGTATATTATAATGATACTTGGTGCGTGCTAGAAAATTCGCGGCGGTAGAGTAATGGATTATCGTCTTAACGTGCATGAGAATTCAGCACGCGCTCGCGTGAATGAGAATAATTAGAAATGAAACCAAAACTTTTTACATAGAAAAACTTGTAATGGGAAAAACCACGAGGCACACCGCAATTGCAAAAATCTATTGTTTATTAATGTTACATAAATCACTTGTCCCACATACGGGAAAGAGTAACAATATTTTTCAAATTACATTGTCGGCTGATGGTTTTTGGTTGGTAATAATTGACGATGATTGGTGGTGGTCGACGACAGTTGGCGGAGGTCAACGGAGGTCGAGCAATGGTCGACAGCAGTTTGCGGTGATTGACGGCAGTCAACGATGGTTGAGGATGGATGGGCAGTGGTCGAATGAGATTAGCGGTGGTCGACAGCAGTTGACTATGCTCGAAGGCGATTGACGGTAGTCATTGCTATCGGTAGTGGTCTACAATGGTCGAAGGTTGTCGATGGAGGTTGGCGGTGATGGACAACGATCGACATCAATCGACAGTGATGTCGAGCTGCAGCGTCTCTTCAAGGCCTCAAGCTCTCTCAAGATTAAGCTTCATTCATTATAGGGTTGTGACTCTGTTTATAGTGTTAACAATGCAATTACTGCAGGAATGTGAATAATTTTAAATGAACGGTCTATATAGCTTATTTCAATCAAACAATATTTAATGGACACTTGGATACCTTAATCATGTCGGAATTGAGTGATATTGGGTTTATTGGATTCGTCTAATCAAGACGCTCGATTCGACTATAAACTTGTCAGATTCGACATTTGCTTGACCTTTCAAATATATCCATAAATTTTTTAAGAGCGGTTAAATGACTTGACCCAGGCTTGATTTGACTCAGGTTGGACTAACTTTGATGTCATTAGGTTCCTCTCATCGAACCGGTCAGTTTGACTATAAGTTTGCTGAAATTAGAGTTCTGGATGACTTATTATAAAAAATTGAACATCTCTTGCTCAAAATATTATTTCCAGATCCGTGTCATACCTTGAGATTTGTGTTGGGTAATAAAAATTTATTTGTAGCATATCAATACTAAAAAATATACATAAAACTATTAAACACATTATCGAGGCTTATATATCCCCCTATTCGTTAGCTTATTAGAGCTTATGAATTGTAGTTCTAGAGGGCCCTTACATATTAATTATTAAAAATCATTGATGATTATGAAAATGTGAGATATCCAATATGGTTCTCAAAGGGAAAAACACTATATTTAGAGTAGTTGAGTTTGACTTGATTATTAAGTTAAAGTTTAGAGAATTCCAGTCTAAGACGAAGCCTTAAAAGATGATAGAAAGCACTGGACAATGCAACAAACTACTTCTATCAAGACTTAAACTAAGATGTATAAATCTAGCGAATGCTTCCATGAAGTTACAATTAAAGGTTAGAATGTCATTTTTTATTACAAAGTTTACGGTATCATTCCTTAATGTTTACATACAAATCATTTATTTTATACGAGCTTTTTTTAACTCTGTTAAACCTTTCATGCAAAATTGTTATAAACATTTATCATTCCATAACAATAACTTTGCTAAGCACCCAACATATAATTGTCCACAATTTATCAACAATATTAACAGTACAAAATAAAAAATTAAAATTTACAAAAATACATAGATAAGATAAAACTAAGAGTATGTTAGGGCATATTTTGTGCGGTGGTGTTTTGAAAATGTACTTTGTCTGTTTGGGTAAACTGCGTTTTGGAAGCTTATGCGTTTTCAAAATGTAAAAAAATAGTATTTTCACACCACACCCATCTAGGTGCAGCGGCAGCTTTCTGGCTGCAATATAGTTTAAAAATATATATATATATATATATATATATTAGCCACCACACCTAACTTATTAGCAAATTTTGTTTTAACCAGCTTATCATCAGATTATTCAATAAGTTGCAGCTGCCCCAAAACAGACTATTAGAATTATAAACTAGACAAATATAAATAATTTATCCAGATCAAGGGCATAATGATCATTTATCCAGAAACAACTATAAATCAGCTGTTTTAAAAATACACAAATCAAACAACCAATCAGTTTATTTAGATTAGATGCTGATCAAGAATTTATGTGAATAATCCGAGCTCAAAAAACTTTGAAGCATGTGCTCCTCTGAATGCACATCGCCCCTCATTCATTTGTTGCGTATAAAAGGAAGCAAAGTGCTTCTTAAGAATCTCTGGTTCACCACCCCTTTCCCCCAATCGTCATTTGCAATGGCCTACCTCGCCGGCGCCGCCGCCGCCAACTCTTCTCTGAGAACATTTCTTCACTTCCCGTATCGAAATCCATGCGCGCTACAAAAACGGCAGCCCGAAATGGGGGCCATCCACAGAGGCTTCCGTTGTTCGGTAACCCTCGCTGATGGATGCGCCTACTTTGTTCGCGGTCGGCCAGGTCGACACCGCCCGTCGTCTTCTTTCTTGGTTTGCTTCTCCTCAGGCAGAAATCTCATCGTCTACCCCTAATTTGAACCTTTTTTCTATCCATGAATCGCCCCGAGCTAATTCATCTATCGGGGCTTGCAGCGCTGACGCCAGAGCTTAAGTCAACGCTGGACACGGTGGTGAGCTCGCATAAAGTGGTTCTATTCATGAAGGGAAGCAAGGATTTCCCGCAGTGCGGCTTCTCCCGCACGGTGGTTCAGATCCTTATGTCGCTCAACGTGCCCTTCGAAACCGTGGACATCTTGGAGAACGAGATGCTTCGCCAGGGCCTCAAGGAGTACTCCAGTTGGCCTACCTTTCCCCAGCTCTATATTGACGGCGAGTTCTTCGGCGGTTGCGATATCACAGTTGGTGAGCTTGCACATCTCTTGCTGTTCTGTCTCTATTGCTCCTTGTCGTTCTTCCATCTAAATTAAAACAGGATTGATATGTCATATTGTGCATATATAGCGGCAACTTGAGCCTTCCTCCACATTCATGAATTACGATTCCTGTGATCAACAAAAAAGAAAAAGCTCAATATAGAATGGGAGTCGAAGGAAATGAAGTGCTTGTGGAATAGCTTTTTCTAGTTGATTTCAGTAGAAGCGGGGAAAAAAAAATGGATTTTGCAGGCTTGAAAAAATATAAAGTGGCATTTACATGCATAGCACACAATGTTTATGTATTTATATATCTCACACCTAAACATTAATATTTACACACAAAGCACTCAAACACTTGATATCACATAAAAAAAAGCACTATTACCACATTTTAAAAGTGAAATATACCTTTTTCTCCCATAAATTTAAAGCACCAAAGTGTTATCTATGTAAACATGAAAGTTTAGGTGTGAGATATGTAAACATGCAAGAATTGTTTGCTACGTATATAAATTTTCTATAAATGGTTTATTTCGTTAGCTCCACGAGTAAATGCTCATTAATCACTTTGTTAGTGACATGCATATTTTGGTGTGATCTTATGAGTTGTTCTGGTCTCAGTCACATATGATAAGCCATTGAAAGTTCTTTGAGCTTGGAGTTAACCTATAAATGTACCTTTGATATAGAGTGATGTGTATTATAGAAGGGAGCAAAAAAATGCATCACTTAAAAGAGGGTAAAAGCTATGTAGTTTACAGGTCTACTCAATCACCAAAGGATTTGGAGATTGTTGGGAGAATTAGGAAAGTAACGACTATGCCAAAATTACTTAACCCTCTTTCTTAAACACTTCCATAGCATCTTCCAAATTGAAGTAGAAGAAGATTTGAGGAGGAGGCATCATTAACTTAATAAACAATCTTGTTCACTTATTTAATTTCAAAAGAAGTAACAACTTTGACAATCTAGGCAAGCTCATAAGTAGCAACAACATTGACAGTCTATGAAAGCAAAGTGAACTCCATCCAGGGCGATGGTTAACAATAGACTGCCTAGAAAAGGCTAGTCGCAAAAAACAAAGTAAAATCATAATTTTTATACTAATATTTACTGATAAGTATTCAAATGATGGAGGCAAAAGAAGACTCAGGCTACTAACAATCGTATTAGGTTGACAAGAAGAATTTTCTTTATCTTCAATAATGATTTGTCCGAGTAAATGAACTAAAGGGTGAGCCATGATCTAAGAGGCTCTCCCCGCATTATGTTTGGCTAATAGATAAGCCAAGTTACTTGGTTAGACCAAGATTTTGTGCAAATAATGGTCTAACCTATCCCCTATTTAAGTTAAGTTAAATGAATAAGGAAGCTCACCAGCATGGATAGGCAAAGCTTGCATGAAATTGCATAGGAGCATTACAATATATATCAGGGCTACATAATAAGCCGCTCATCACTTTTTTTTATCCTCATCAATGATTGACTAATATATATATATATATATATATATATATATATATATATATATATATTTTCAAATAAAGCGGTGTAATGAGAGATGGTCAATCCCATTGGAATATTTTATTACTATTCCAATAATACAACTATATTGGGTGATTGAAGAAATACAAGGGTGGATGGAATTGATTAGAGATAGTAATGAAATTAGATAGCTAGTCGATTTCGAGGCATAGAAGCTTGTAAGGAGTTTGAGGTGAAGTTGAGTTAAATTAGTTTCCTTTGAGACTTTGTTTAGTGATTTTCAACATTTGAATTTATTAAATGCTTTTATTAGTATTGAATTAATGTTAATATTCAATCGTTGTATGGAAAAATCAAATAATTTCATTTTTTTGCTAATATGTTTTATAGAATTGATAGGAATATTGTCAAGTAGTGGTGATTTAGTGATGGATTGCCCACCTAGGTGAATGGACCTAGAAAATTGTCCTTCCTATGGATCAATTATCAAGCTTTATAGTTTTTTTTCCATTGGATCAACTCTCTAAAATTTTAAGCTTAATGTAGGAGCCCTTCCGTTGATGTCATTTGAATTGCTTAGTGCAATTGAATGGTGGTTGGGGGGGGGGGGGGTTTGATTGGCTTATTTGAAAAACTATTTTAAAGTTTTGAATTAATAGCGCCGAAAGAGAATCATAGAATTTTAAGGATTAAATGATGAACTTCTTGCACGAGCAAAAAATCTCTGGGGTGGAACTTAGCTTAATAGTGGAGAAATTGGCCTAATCAGTCATCAATGCTACCAAACTTCTTAATGACTAATGGAATTGACGAGCTATAAAGCAAGAAGGATGAGGATGCTTTTGTTCATAGCATTATATGTGATATGCAAACCTCAGGTCCTATAACTTCTTGATCCCAGTAAATTGACCCCGACTTCTTAATGCAGTGCATATATAGGCATTATTGAGTGCCAAGAGATGACACTTACTATAGTTGAGATCAACATGGTGATCAATGTGACAAAACTTTTGATCTTTGAAATCTCTAGGTTGAAGATGCAAAAAATAGAAACCCTCATAATCCATTTAGTTATTATTATATCGTTTGTTTTTTGCCTTGAGGAATCGTACCTTAAGTAAATATGGCTGTCCGAAGTCGAAATTTGTTTTAAACGTTTTTTTCATCACAATGAATTATTAATTAATTATCTTATAAGTGTCTTATATACGTCTTAACTTTTAAATTTTCTTAGGAATTTTCAACGGTTGTGGTGAATTATTTTCTAGGACCTTGATTAAATAGCGCTTGATTTTTAGATTTGTCATGCTGGTCAAGTTAATTGTTGGGACTGATTATGATTACACTTCAAGGGATAATTTATTGTAATATTTCTTGATTCTAATTGGGTTGTACTCTTAAGGTATTTTGACTCTGCAGTGCACAATGTAATTTTTGAGTTTCTTCCTGGTTATTATTAGGTTTGAATTTAGGGATGTTAGCCCTTGCTCTAGACAAAACATATATGTTTAACATTACGTAAAAAATAATACTATTATCTATTTTTTAGAAGTGAAATAAACATTTTCCTGCATAGCATTATGATACCAAAGTTTTATCTATGTAAATATAAAAGTTTAGGTGTTAGATATGTAAATACATAAGTGTGGTATGTATATAAGTTATCTTTTTTTTTAATTTAAAAATTTTAAGAAAGCAATGAAAAAGTGTGCAGGCAACTTCCCTTTCTCACACACACGCGCACACGCTGCACACGCGCGCACACACACACACTCACACACACGGTATGTATTCGCTTAGGTTTGTTTAGTAGGGCAGTGAATTCTTGTCTATGATCTTTATTAAATGGTGTAATTGGTTCCCTTGCATGAATGCTTGATTCTTAAATTTTTCTTGTTGGCCAAGCCATTTGTTAGGGTCGAGGATAATTTCATTTGGAGGGATAAGCCATTGTGTCAGTCATCGGTTCTAATTGGGTCACATTCTTGCAGTCCTGTATAGCGCTTTTTAACCCTGAGTTGCATTCTTGATGTTATTATTGGGTAAAGCTCTAGGGAAGTAGCTCCTACCCAAGATGAAACATCAATCTTCACCATTCTTTTCTCCTCCTTTTTTTTTGAAATTCGAAAAAGTAAAAGAAGGTAGTGGGAAAATATGGAGACAACTTATTTGATACTCATTCGTGTCAAAATTTGTGGTTGGTTCTTTTTAGGCTCCATATACATGCATGTTAAGGTTTAAGCCACTCTTTCTTAACTCAATTAGTAGTCATAAGATCTTTGGGCACTTTTCCTTGTATCTTCCTCTATTGTTCTCTCCAGAGTATTTATGTTTATTCATGGATAACTATTGTGCAAGTCTCAATCTTTTGTGTCGGTGGCGGTGAACTAGGCTCTTTGACATCTTCTATTGGTGTTGGCTCAAGTCACGACTCATGTCATCGTTGTTGTCATGCTCTTTTTTTTTTTTTTGTATCTCTGAAAATTCCTTGTTCAACAAATCTCTTCTTCAATTTCTCTCAACTCTGACATATGATTAGGGATGTAATTCAGTCGAGCTGGCTCAAAATCTATTTATTAAAGAATTTATTAGTCCAACAGCTTATTGAGCTGAAGATCGATTTTGAGTTCAAATTATAGCTCATATATTACTTGATCTCGAGTTTGAGCTTGATGTTGCTTGACTTTTTGGTTAACAATGCTTTCTCCAGCATTCTACAATCCTCGTTGATGCTTTCCTCAGCGAGCTTCTATCGTGATCCACACTCCAGTGAGCGATTGCCATCATTGATGCCATCTGAAATGAAGTCACGACACTATGCAAATTTTTTGGGGAATATGTTTATCTAACAAACTAAGTTTGAGCTCAATATATGAGCTCGGCTCAAGCTTGAGCTTCAAGTTCAAGCTTGCGATTAGTTTTTTCCATCGAGCTTGACTCAAATCATTTAGACCTCTGCCTATGATAATGACATGATGCTTGTTGACAACCAGATTCGAAGTCTTCAATTCTTCTCCTGGTGTTTGTACTGCACTTGATAATGCATGAGATATTCTTGAATTTGTTTCACCATGTTCTCCAAGAAGATTGTTGTACTTAAATCAATAAAATAGTTTTTTAGGGAGCTGTTAGTTCTTGGTGTTTAGTTAACATAAATTAAGGTTTTTGGTAGATCATAATGGCCTTATTGCAGCATTGCATGAGGTATTTATTCAAAGTTTCTTGGTCTCACTAATCGTTATAAAATGAAGCTCCCGTGTCTTGCAAACTTTAGATGCTTTTCCTATAATGGCTTATTATGCTCCACTTTGTTATTATTACCATATTGTTGAATTTTAGGAGGCTTGCAGGCCTGTGGGCTAGGATGGATGCATCAAATCAAGTTGGCCACTATACACAATGATCAAAAGGATTCATGTCATGATTTTTTCAAGAAGTTTTACGCTGGCTGTCTAAAAAATTAAGTTGGCCACAATGTACTAGTTAATTAGTTGGCCTGGAGAAGTGTTCATTGACTAGCTACTCCTGTGGTGGTAGAAGGAGGTGGAGTGACTGTCACGCTTTCTTTAATGGGTGCTATTGAAGCACCAATCAAAGAAGCAAGAAGAAAAGGCCACACAAAAGCTGAATTTTGGAATTCTGCACTTGAAACAGCAACCAAAGGACATAATTAAGAAGAATTCACGTGAAACAACAACAAGAAGTAACCGGAAATAAAAGTCACGTGAGACAGAATTCTGAAATTCAGCCATCAATGGAACAACAATGGTTGAATCATTGTTCAGCCCAAGAAACCACCAGCTGAAACTTTCAGGATACAACAAGAATAATAAAGAATATCCTCCAACAGCAGAAAATGTCTCCAAAACAATCTGGGCCTCTCCCCTTCTAATATCATCTTTTTATGCAACACAACCACATACCAAAACAGGCCCCTACATGCAACAAAACAGGGACTCCACACAGCAAACAGTAAAACCATGGCTCCTGAACGTACCCAGATCTGAAGCAAAACAAAGTAGTTAACATGAAATAAAACAAAGTAGCTAACATGAAATACACAAACTGAAACTGAAATAGATAAGTTTTACAAAAATAATTATAGCTTCTGTGTCGTTTCCCCGTAGGCCCTAGTTTGAGGTGGTTCAGGCTCATAATACGAAGTAAGATCCGTCACATTGGCAGTGGGAGATAAACCCGAGTCTCTGGGGTAGATGAATTTGATAGCCATTTTCATTAATTGTTCTGATAATTCTGAATGGAGCATCAACATGCGGTTTGAGTCTTGCAAATTTGCAGTGTGAGATTTCTTTACTTAAATGTATCCATAAAAGATCTCCAAACTTGAGAACTACAAACTGGCGTGGCTTATTGGCCCGATATTGGTAACTGGCATTTTGTTTCGTGATCCTTTCACTAACTTGTTGATGCAATTGCTGTAGTTCTTGGCCACATTGTTCACCATCTGGACTATAATGACAAGTAGTTAGTTATGAAATTATATCAATTGGAGTTGTTGGATTGGAACCATACACAATTTCGAAATGACCTTCTCCAGAAGTCTAATTTGGGATCTAGTAAAGCAAAACTTCACTTGTGCAAGGATGAGATCCCGCTGTTGAATATTCTTGCCACAAAATAACACAGTAAATTACTCAAAAGTACGGTTGATGGTCTCTGCCTGGCCATCGGTTCGAGGATGGCCAGCTGAACTAAATTATAGTTTAGTTTCCTACTTTTCCCTCCAAAAGTAAATGAGAAATTTGTTGTCTCAATCAGAAATAATAATCTTAGGAATTCCATGTAACCACACAATCTCGTTGAAATATAAATTTGCAATATATGTGACATCATAGTCTTATTGCAAGGGATAAAGTGAGGCGTTTTGGAAAATTGATCTACTACCACCATAATGGAGTCTTTGTTGCATCGAGTCCGAGTCAATCCAACCCTCAAAATCAATACTAACATTAATCCATCAAGCTTCAGGAATCGACAGAGGGGTGTACATTCCGTTGTTCAGACAAATAGTTGCAATTTGACAAGTTCAACATTGTTGAATGAAATGATTCACATCTCATGACATTATGGGCTAATGATTTTTTTTCTTTTTTTTTAGTAAAGCCAACATTTTGTTTCGACCAAAGTGGTCCGCTAAACCTCATTCATGACATTCAAATATTAAAGTCTATCGTGTTGAGGATTGCGGTAAGAAAAAAAGAATCATTTTTTCATTAAAAGGGAATCATTTTTCAAGTGATAACCTTACTACAGACATTCATGAAATTCTCCCAAACGAGCCTAAGTTGCTTATCATCTTTATATAGCTCCTTAATTAATTCAATCCCAACAACTTTAGGGTGCGTTTGGGACAACTATGACCGTAAGAAATCTTAGTTCAAAAACTGCTGTGGAAAATTTATTATTTGAATGCTGATGTTCTGGAAGTAGTTGTTATGTTCAAAAAAACCAGTTTTGAAACTGCTTTCTGTGGATAAATGTATGCAATACCCCTATGAAGCATCACCAATTTTCTAAGCTTCTTCCGTTAAGAAAAAAGTTACCAGGGGGTTCAAAATCTAGCCCCAAAAAAAAAAGTTTTCAATTCTTTGCGAAGTTTTCAAAGTACGTAATATACAACATCAATTTCCACGTAAAAGCCAGGGAAAGTCAACAAAAGCATCAATTTAATACCATAAAAAATGAAACAAGTCCCTGAATTCCTCTACACTGAATATATGACTAAAAATAGAGATCGACAACAGAGACAAAGCAAGCCAATTTGAAGAAAACTCAGAGATGAGAATAAAGCTGATGTTAACAAATTACTTGCTTTTGGATATAGAGCGAAGCCAAAGGGGAGGAAGACGGGATTTTCATAGTACTTTGTTTTCCACGATAATGTATACTGTCGCTGCCTTCCCAGCTAACTGGAAGTCTTACGTGTATGATCGAAGCGGAAGGGGGAGGAAGACTGGAGTTTCAGTGGTCTTCATACACCGCGCGCTTGTCATTGCCTACCCAACTTACTCCACTTGTGATTGTATCGCGAGATTTCCACGATGGTTTCAGGAAAAAGACACAGAGGTCAGAATGTTGGGAGATGTCCTGCAGGAACTAGGGCATGATATTGTCCAAGTAAATTGGGAAAAAGTGCAAGTGGAACGCGAGACACGAGCCAGTAGTCGCAATGATATTAGGGAAATTTACGCTTCGGGCTGAACCGCAATCCACCGAACACGCGATTAAAAATGCTGCAAATATTGAATTAATTCAATACTCGTGCCAAAAAGATGAAACAAACACACCCTTAGTTTGCAAAGTTTGAAGCAACAAATGTCGGCGGCTTGGAGCATCAACTTCCAATGCTTGAAATGATGTGAAGCACCGACAATAACACTAGTATACATGTCTCTTAAGTAATATACATATTTGAGTTCATGTATTGTTCTCGCGGGGAACATCTTTAATTTCCAAATAAGTCAAACGTTCAGTTTACTAATCTTTATCTTAGCTTGAAAGATTAAAGTTTAAGTGAATTTCGAAAAATACGAATCGGAGTTTGAAGAAGGGGAAGGGGCCCTCAATCCGCAACAGATAGAGGATAATTTATTCAATCACATAGTTTGGGCTCCTAGAATATGGCGATTTGATTGTATCGAAAGGTTCACTGAATTGGGATTTCCCTATTGGACTGGGTCATTTCGGGGCAAATGGATCATTTATCATAAAGAGGATGAGCTTCAAGAGAATGATTCACAGTTCTTATAGAGTGGAACAATGCTGACCAGACACAAGATAGATCTTCCTAAGTCACTAAATCCTATAATTTGCAAAAAGAAATTCTAACAATGATTGGAGAGAAGGGATATCAATCAAATGAACTAAACTCACTTGGACCATACCTAAAAAATTTAGATCAATCTACTCAATCCTAAAGTAGTTGAGAACCAGAAACAACCCTATTCTTTAACTTTTCCAAGTCCAAAAGAAGCAGTGAGATTTCAGATGACATTTAAGTTCTCTTAAACATGCAAAAAACCACTTGTTTGCACAAGTCTAGCAACAATATTCTTATTATCTTATACATGTGTATGTTAACCTAATTATTTCACTAGCCAACTCTCATAGTAGTAGATCATAACAATTTTAATTTTCTAAATGATCCGTTTAGAAGAAAATAAAGTGCAAAAGGTTAACATAGTAACTTATAAAGTGAAAATTTAAAGTTTACTAAATAGTAGATCAAATCTTCATGTACTCGGTCTAAATGCAAGGGAGACATGCAGCTATTCATTGTAAAGGAAATCACAGAATATTTCATTGCAAATAGTTTTACACATGGTTTAAATCAATCTAACCCAATTACTCCTAGCTTACTCCTTGCTTGGTACCACTGAGAAATATCCCTTAATTGACACAAGTGACTCTCCTAACTTTCACTCAACCGCACCATGTATTACTTTTAATTTTTGCCCTTTCATCTCTGAAATACTGCTCTCTGTCAGGAGGGCTTTTCATCGTAATGCGCTAATTTAAGCCATCACCCTCACGACGACTTGAATTGGAATCTTTGAATCGTAATCCAGTGCATAGTGGTGCTTGGACGCCCAAAACCGGCATTCGGGTGTCCGGGTACCCAGAACTGACCTTTGGTCACTTATTGCTCTGGTTTTGGGCGCCCATGCTTCCAAAACCTGCTCCTGAGCGCCTGGGCACTGGTTCAGTCTGTTTTGAGTCCATTTTATCTCCTCTGCTCCCCTAAGCTGCCTAATCACTTGTACGCTACATATACAATTACAATTACTATAAAAAAACATAAAAATGACGCAATAATATAAAAATAACATAGAGATATCATGCGTATTTGATATATATCAAATACCCTTAGATTTACATATTACTTGCCCTCAAATAATTAAATATCTAAAGTTAGAATTTATGAAAATTAATGATGATTCAAGTTTATGATTTCAGTCTTTTGGTAATAAGGTAAATAAATCTTTCAGGATATATAAATCACTTTTCAAGAATAAATCTTCATTGAAATATCTTTTCCAATCTAACTTGCATTAATTTACCTTTTATATAATCACCCCTGAAGTACTTAAACATGACTGGCTTATGTTAAAAATTTCTCACAAATATATATCATTTAATTAAACCAATCAATCAAATAACGTTAGTTAAATCATTATCTTTTTGAAAATTATTATTTTAAATTTAAATTTGGGGAGGTTCTTGATTCCTTAACTTTTAGAAAGGAGGTTGATATCAATTTTTAGACTCAAGTTTAACATCAAGCTTCTCCTCTAAGGCTCCTAAAAGATATATATTATTTTTCACTAGAGTTTTTTCAAGTTTTTTCTTTTGGTTTTCTTTTTGTTTTACTTTTTTTTTTTATTTTTAGAAAAGAATTTCTATATTTGATTAAGTTTTTCTTTAATAATTTTGAGTACCACATCTTTCAAAGCTAAGTTTTCAATTTTCTCCTGCTTTAATTCTAAATATTGTGATTCAAAAGATTCTAACTAAATTAAGTTATTTAAATTGATTAATTATTCAATTTTTTTTATTTAATGAGTTAATTTTATAATTAGTCAATCTTTGTCCAAATATTAGGAATTTTTATATGGATTAATTATTATTTAAAATTTAATACCAATTGTTAAAGAATCTCTAATTATTTTTAAATCTTACTAAAAATTTATGTTAACCCTACTTATTTCTTCTCTTACAAACTTACTATGGTTCCCTTATTAAATTATTATTGTTTTATGAATCTCTAAATTTTAGGCATTTGCTTTTAGGGCTAAGTTTATAGATAGAAAGTACGTCCCCCAAATTTATTGTACGCTACACATGCAAATAATAATAGAGCATGAAAAAGAACATAGCAGGGTTGAATATGAATATACAATAAAAGAAAAACACAACACAACATTAGTAAACATCATATTTGACTGATATATCTATCACATAAAACACTAAAGTGATAGAACATGATCAGTATAGAAAAATAAAATATAAAGTCATATGAACATAGACATAAACATTCAGAAATATAAATATACATGAACAGTATCAAGGTCAAGAATCAGAAACAAGTTAATTTTCATCATTGTGCTCTAAAAAATGAGTGAGAGATAGATGACCCTTGAGATATAAGTCAACTAACATAGAAATGCACACTGAAGCAAGGGGAGATGCATTGATCCGCCTTCCAATAAACACTTAGTTTAATATTTTCAGCTTGACCATATCACAAAATATCACACGTACGTCATATAGTAAAACAAACATGCAATCACACCATCAGATTGAAGCAATCAAAATCAAATGCACTTAAATTCATCAAACCAAACCAATCTAAAATCTGATTCAACCAAATCAAACAAGATAACACTTGAGCTGCCTCTCAAGCAATACTTAATTTTATGTCCTCAAACTGACACAATCATATCATTCTTAAGGTTTTTCTCCAGGGTAAAATAGTCATTTCAGTGGTTACTGATCAATCTTCCCATATTTTAGTTTTCGTGAAAGATTTTCTAATTCATCAAATTTCAGTCTCAATCTAGAATTTTCTTGATTACATCTATTCTTCCTTATAGAGCTGCCTCTCAAGCAATCCTTAATTTTATGTCCTTAGATTGACACAATCATATCATTCCTAAGGGTTTTCTCCAAGATAAAACTGTCATTCAGTGATTACTTATCAATCTTCTCATATTTTAGTTCTTGTGAAAGATTTTCTAATTCATCAAATTTCAGTCTCAATTTAGAATTTTCTTGACTTACAATAAGGTTCCTAGAGATGTTCTTTGGAGAGTTGTTGAGAAGAAAGGTATTGATATGACTTATATTCAAGTCATTAAAGATATGTATACTAGAGCTGTTACATGTGTTCGAATTGAGGGAGGATTGACCAAATATTTTACTATTTCTGTTGGTTTACGTCAGGGATCGGCTTTAAGCCCATATCTTTTTGCTTTATTTATGGATGGTCTTATTGGGCATTTACAAGAGGATGTACCTTGGTGTATGCTTTTTGCTGATGTATCCTCCTCGTGGATAAGACGAGAGAAAAAGCCCAGGAAAAACTTGAATTATGGAGGTCTACATTACAGTCTAAAGGTCTTCGTTTGAGTAAACCTAAAACTGGATACATGGAATGTAATTTTAGTAATAGTAGCTCTAGTGATGGAAGTGTAACTTGGGTGATCAAATTATTAAAAGGTGTGAACGATTTAGATATCTCGGGTCCATTGTTCAAAGTGATGGTGATATAAATGGGGATGTTAATAGTAGAATTCAGGTTGGTTGGTTGAAGTGAAAGAATGTGTCCGCCCTATTGTGTGATAGAAAAGTATCGCTTAGACTGAAATGAAATTTTTATAAGAAGGTGGTGAGACCTGCAATGCTCTATGGTGCTGAATGTTAGCCTTCGAAAGAGAAGCATAATGCTAAGTTAAGTGTTGCTGAGATGAGAATGATTAGGTGGATGAGTGGCTTTACACTTAGAGACAAAATGCAAAATGGATATATCCGTAATAGGGTTGGTGTTGCACCAGTGACGGATAAAATTAGAGAGTCTTCTTAGATGGTTTGGTCACATTAAACGTCGACCACCTGATGATCTGATTAGGAGAGTAGATGTTTTAGATACAACTTATGTTAAGCAAGGCAGAAGTAGACCTAGGAAAACTTGAGTTTATTGCATAAAAAATGATCGTAATTTATTAGAATTAAACCAAAATTTGACGCTAAATAGGGCGCAATGGAGAAAAAGGATTCATGTAGCCGACCCCACTTAGTGGGATTAAAGCTTTGTTGTTGTTGTTGTTGTACATCTATTTTTTCTTATATAATTTTTCAAAATTTCTTATAATTTTTCAATCTCAATTCTACACTCTCTTTTGAAGGATTTGCAGAGATTGAACTAAATTATAAATCCTAAAGGTTCTTTCTTGATTCAAATCTCTCAGTTCACTTTCGTTTTTGTACATCAATATTTACTCTTTCAGTGACAAGAAAATGCCTACCAAGTATGATTGAGATCTCAATTTCTTCCCCCATGTCCAACACAATAAAATTTGTTGGGAATATGAACTTATCAACATTAACTAAAATGTCCTCTATAATCCTTATGGTAAGTCAAAAATCAATTTGCAATTTGAGGGGTTATAGTTGTAGGCTGAACTCCACCTAATTCTAGTCTGTTAAGGATAGCCAAAGACATAAGTTTGATTCGAGTTCCTAACTCACATAAAACTCTTCAAAAAAATATATTCTTTATTGTGCAATGGACTTCACTTAATCCCAATCGCTTAGAGTAAGTCAAAGATGAACCTGCTAGTTGAAGGATTACAGTGTTAGGTTAGACTTCACCTAATTCTAATCTCCTAAGAACAGACAAGGACTTAAGGTTGACACTAGTTACTAACTCTCATAAAGAAAATATATGGTGTGTACCTCCGGGTCAGATTGGGCCAAATCAAAATGGATCGATAGGGACATCAATTTTTTATTTTCATAGATCCAAAAGCTTTTCGGTTCTCCAAATTTCAGTTTTTGCTACGTTGCACTTCATGGCGTTATTGGAGCTTATGTCAAACACATTTTTGTTGAAGAATTTGGTGCAAAAGAAAGCTCTCTATTGAATTGCACTCTTAAGGAAGACTTCAGTGGGGGCCATCCAGACCCTAACCTGATTTGTGCCAAGGAATTAATTGTACGAATGGGATTGAGCAAATCAGAGTCGTAAGATGAACCCCTTGAGTTTTGTGTAGCTGCTGATGGTGATGCTGATCGTAACATGATACTTAGTAAAATGTTCTTTGCGACTCCGTCTGATTCTGGTGTCATCATCGCTGCTAAAGCTGTTCATTCCATTCCTTGCTTTTCTTCTGGGCTGAAGGGTGTTGCCAGGAGCACGCCAACCTCTACAACGCTTGATGTTGTAGCAAATAATCTAAATATGATCATTTTGAGGTGCCAGCTAGATAGAGGGGGGTTGCTGCTCCTTCCTAATGCTAAATCTTTCTAAATCATAATTTATGAATATTTTTGTTTCTCTTTCCTAAATTCTGAGATCTGATTTTATTCTTTCTTCTTATTTTAAAATTATATTCTAAAATATAAAATATGAATTTATTCTCACTTATTTTAAGAAACATTTCCTAAAAAATTGAAATATGATTTTATTCTCGTTCTTATTTTAAGTATTGCCTAAAATAAAGTCCTAGCCTCATTATAAATAGAGGATGATATGCTTTAGAGTTAGGTGTCTTGTTTTTTATAGCTGAATTCAGGTTTGGAACCTTGGTATTTTCCCTCTAGGGTTGTATCCAACGTAGAGGTAGTGCTCCAGTTGTCCCTCGTCCGAGGTAGTGATCGTCTCCATGTGTCCGAGTGGTGCTTCAATTGTAGTTCGACTCTCACGAGGCATTTATCTTACCATACTTTCATTTTCCTTGTTGTCATTTCAAATCCAGCCACTGCAACCGCCTCTTCCACTGCTGCCAGCCACCTTCCTGCTCCGTCCAGCCACCACAACCCCTCCAACTTGCTGTGCAGCCCTTTGAGGCCCTTCTCGGCAACTAGCTGGCACCCCTGTAGCAGCTACCTTGCTGTCCGGACCTTTCCCATCGTTGCTAGTGTTTCCCCGCTCACTCTACACCCTCCAAAAATGCTGGCGAAGCTGCTGTCCTACTTCCACATTAGCCTCCACCTCTCCGACCTTCACTGCAGTCGCCGATATAGCCTTCAACGACATTCCTGCTTCTCTCCAGCTGCAATTCGACGCCATTACTATCACCAAATTGCTGTCCTACTTCTTCCATAGCAACCCTCAGCTCTCCAGCCTTCACCGCAGCCACCAATCCACCTGCCCTTTGCTGGACTTCCTCCTCCTCAAGCGTGCTGTGTCTTCTTTGTTGAGTCATTAGTTGTAATCCTTTGTTTTGAACTTTTATTTTGTGTGTTGTCTTTCATTATTTTGAGTCTTCATAATAATCTTGTTTTAAGTCAATGGTAAAATTGTGCATTGCATCGTAGATTAGGTTAACTCCGGTATCAGTTGCAATAAGTAGATACTAAGGTAATGGGATAATACGGCTATAGGTTGTGTGGGAGGAGGGATGCGGCCAGCAGGGAAGGAAATACCTGGGTATTTGGGCGGCTGCAGCTTGGGAGGCAGGAGGGTGATGACGGGGAAGCAAGCAACAAGCAGAAAAGGGAATGAGTGCATGATAACTATCTTTGCGTGAGTGAGTTACAGTCGGAGCACCTCTTGAACCATTGGAAAAGATCGCCACTTAGGACGTGTCATAGTCGGAGCACCACTTCTCCTTTTGATACAGTCCTAGAAGGGAATATAGCCGTCGACGGCAAGCGGGACCTGAACTCAGAAAGACAAAAGTTAAATCCTAAGCAAACAAGCAACAAATATATATTAGATGATAGAATAGAAGCGGCAAGGAGTTACCACTCACAGACCAGCCAGCCGGTCTAGCTTCCTTGCCGGACTGGCTCCCTCCTAAACCGGTTGGTTGAGGCATCAAGCCCTGCGTTTCATTTACTATAGTTTGAATGACTTGGGAATATATTCACCTTCAGAGTTCATTTCCACCAGAACAACTACATTGGCCCGATTGGCTTCCTGCAAAGCTTTTAAAAATAATGAACGGGGTTTGTTAGGTGTTGCAGCTGATGTGCTCCGATGAATAATTTGTATCAACCTTCTCAGACATTGGCACTAAACACAATGCAGACCCCGTCACGACTGAAGGAAGTGTTAGCAGTACCAACATGAACAGTTTTCCTATCATATTGCCATTGTCTAGCCAACAATAGATGACATGGATCCATAATTACTTTATAACACAAAATGTGATCTTTAAATCTGCCAATGGAAAAGTTAATTTAACTTCTTTTTAACACCTCCACTATGTTTGTAGCTTGAATCTAAGATACTTTGTAGGATTGTGGATGAAGTTTGGTCTTCAATTATAATTTTATCAGTCATAGCAGTTGACACAACATTCTTACAACTCCCACTGTCGATAATTAACTTAGATCTTGCCTTGGACAGTGTAATGGGATCGGAAAATACTATGTCTAAGCCAAGCATCTTCCTTCCTAGTAAGTAATATTAAGAAGTCTCCGAATAATTTGCAACTCCCCTTTACCTGCTTCTATGAACATCTCCCCGAGCTGATCACTGTTCTCATTTGCATCTTCAATAATTTGACGATTTGGCTAATTTGCAGCAATATATGACCAAACCCTTCACCTACTTCTATGAGATGGTTGGAGTAGCTTCAGTGGCAGATAAGATTAGATGCTCACATTAAATGCCAATCTGATGATCCTATTAAGAGTATAGATGTTTTAAAATCGACTCATGTTACGAAATGTAGAGATGGACCTAAAAAGACATGAACATGTACAAAAAATGATCTTAACTTATTAGAATTAAATGAAAATATAACGATGAACACGATACAATGGAAAAAAATGATTTGTTAAATTGCCCCTGGTTAATGGGATAAATGTTTGTCGTTGTTGCAGGAAACCAAGATACCCTTTTTCATGTATATAAATGTGGTATTTATGTAACTCTGCTTCTTCCTTTTCTGTAATTGGGTGTTTTGCAAAAAAAATACTCTCACATTCATTCCTGTAATTTCTTTTTTGTTTCAATAGTTATCAAATATTTTCTTCCTTTGATTACTGTTCAATACAAAATAAATGGATAGTTTTGTAATTTTGTTTTTATACCCCTTAATGTGCATACAAAGCTTCTTTTTAAGACAATTTATATTGAATGGTGCTACAGAAGCATACCAGAGCGGAGAACTGCAGGAGCTGCTGGAGAAGGCCATCTGTTCTTGACATTCACAGCCTTAAGGTAAGATTGATAAATCTATTTTAGTGGAACAAATTACAAGTAATGCCACACTTATGTATTCTCTCTCTCTCTCTCTCTCTCTCTCTCTCTCTCTAATGGAAGATTTACATGCATACCACTTATTTTTTATATATTTACATATCAGCCCACTTCAACTTTTATATATATGCCACATTCTCTATGCATGTAAAGGTATATTTCATTTTTTAAAGTTAAACTTGTGATATTTTTTTATCTGATATGAAATATTAGGGCGTTTTAATTGTAAAAAATGAACATTTAGGGTATGTTTGGGCAGCTGCAGCTTATTGAATAATATGCTGATAAGCTGATTAAAAATAATCTGCTGCTAAGTTAGGTGCGGTAGCTATTATAACGTCTTTTTTTTGTAAAATGTCGATCATAGCTGTAGAAAGTCTCCCACCCCATCTAGGTAGGTGCGGTGTGAAAACGTTGTTTTCAGTATTTTGAAAAAGCATAAGCTGCCAAAACGCAGTTTACCCAAACAATCCAGATGCGTTTTCAAAACGCTACCGCACCAAATAAGCTGCCCCAAACGGACCCTTAATATGAATTGTTAAATTGTAATACAAAATTATAGTTTTTGAAAATTATTGTAATGAATATTCAACGGAAGCAAGGAAATATTCAAAATTTTGAGGTTCAATTGGGAATTTATTTTGATGATATTATGAATTTTTAACTTTTACTATGGTTTGAATAAAGTGATAATAATATAATATTATTTTTTTTAATCAATTTAATGCTGGGACAATTACTTGCGTAGCACGCGAAATATTGCTATTTACAAATCTAGTATCCTCTTTTATTCATTTTCCAAAATTTCACTAAAATGTCAAATTTAATGATAAAATTGTGGACTATATTTTTTTAATTTTCATTAAATTCTCAATAATTTGATTGTGACACCAATAAATATATTGGTTAGGTGGTTCAAAAATTTAATCAGACTGTTAGATTTTGTAAATAGCAATTTCGGGGCTATGTATGTAAATATCTTTTTAATGTTTAATACTTTCAATCAGGATATTCTCACTGAATACTTTTAGTATGATTTTGAAGTAAAATTTTAGGATATGATATTTTGATTTTCTTTATATATGTATATATATGTGTTTAAAAGATGTACAATAACACATGTATGTCCATTTCGTATGTGCTAATTCGACCCAAATGGATTCAAACCTCGGACAACGGGGATTTACATCAAAGCTGTCTTACAACATGCCGCCGGTTGTGCGTATATATATATACTATCTTGGATGACAAGTTGGTAGGCAGCTGTATTGTCAGTCATAAGATCTCTCTAAACCGGGTTCGATCCCTACGGGGACGAATAGCACATATAGGAAGCAGTATTCTCAAATTCCACTCTTTTCTTTTAGATACATAAATACAACATGAGAGCCCGCTCAAAGTAGTTATTTAAATTGAATATTTCCATTTTTTTTTCAATCATTAAATCAAAAAAAAAAAAAAAAAACAATAAATTGATCCAGCTAAAGATATATTTTATATTGTTCTTTCATAAGTTAAAAAAAAATTTATTTTATTTAAAAAAATAAAATTAACGACACAATGTTTAATGTTGAAGTTGACATGACCATAGTGGTGGAGTTTATCACACGATGGAATGATTACTACGTATGAAGTTTTAGAACGCATTTTTCCATTATTTACTTCTCTTCATAATTAATGTAACATGTTTGATAGGTGTAATTTGAGTAAAGTAATATATAATTTATAAATAAGTTTTTTTTAATTAAATATGATAACTAAAAATCAAAAATAATTTCTTGAAATAAAAAAAGAAAAAATTGGATTAAATTTATATTTATATTAATATTAAATTATAATACATTGTTATAAAATATAATAATAAATAAGTTATAATTAATCAAATTTTATTTAAATAATATATTATATAATTATAGTGCATCTAATATATCAACTAATAAATTTTTCCGTAAACGTTGATGAATACGTTGAATTATGTTCAAATTTAATTCATTTAAATTTTGAGTTTTAATAAAATAATCAAATTTATTTATTTATTAATTAAAACAAATATGATTGAGTATTAAAGAAGCCAAGCTCTAGTTGTTCACTTCATCAGAATCCTAAATATGAGAAAATATTATGTATGAAGTTCATATGTGTGGAAAATCATTGAAATACGAGTACATCACTCCTCACAAATTTGTTAATATAATGATAAAAAACTAAATAACTTGGAGATTAGATGGGATGAAATGATAATCTGTGATGGAGAGCGTATATTAGAATCTGGGGTGGTGGAAGGGGTTTTGCAAGTACGTTTTGGATCGATCTTGCCAAAGGTGTCGTGTTTTTTCGGCTTTTTTAGCAGGAGCGGATGGATGTTATGATTTGCAGGCTAGTTTGTTCGAGCTTGTTTAGTTTATCTTACAGAACTCGTTTCAGGAGAAACTAGTGGTCAAGTGGAAGATCACTTGGTAGATTAAACTGTTCCAAACCTCCTTAATCCACTTCCTAAAACTGAAAAATGAGTCCAATGTTGAGGGAAGGTTGGCTTTGGTGGGTTTGGGTTAATGTTATCTGCTACTATTGGTGAGAATAAATTATTTGGTTGTCACAGTTGGGAACTTTCGAAGTTGCTCATAAGGTAGATGCTTTTCTATCATTGTCTTCTAAATTTCATTAATGAATTCACTTTTACAAGTTTGCACAAACTTCACTCTTAAAGAAATTGCTCAGATTGACATATTTGATAATTAAGATGTTCTATACCTCACAACACAAGTCACGCTGATTAGGGCTTGAAATTAACAAATACAGGAATAGACGGTCGAACGGTGGAAACTAAATTTTCCATATTCATCTACAATTAATAAATGAAAGAGTTATTAATCAAATTAAACTAAAGCAATATATTAATGTTACCCCGTTATTGATTATCCTTGTTTTCTATAAATATTTTCCATTCTATTACTTATCTTTTAGTCATTTAAAATTTACCAGAAAAGTTAGTCTAAAAAAACAGTGAGCTAAACTAGTCATTGAATGCTCATAGTTATAAATCACATTAATACAATAGAAACTGAAGCGATATGCATGCCAACTAAACTTTTAATAAATTAATAATATATTTAATGCTATTCAAAGAGCTTTACTATATCAATAACAAATGAATATCATTTTATATCTATAAAAACTTCATGGAAGCACCGTCTAAAAATTGTGTCAAATAAGACACATCAATATCAATTTTCTTTTTTATATACGTGCACGTGTATCTTAGTCCACCATAGTCAGTCATGCACATACAAACATTCAACATAAACATCTATTTGGTGTATTTGTCACATTCATTTCAACATACTATATAAAAGGTACAACAACTGCATAAGAGTAAATAATTACAATAATCATAATAATATGACTGATATAGAAAAATATTTCAATCAGAATAAAGCATATGTATGTGTTTACAACTGCAAAACAATTGAGAAGAAATAAATTATTAATATAGATTAAAAGTACAAGTAAGAGTATGACTTGTTTCAAACACATTTAATCTTTGCCTCAATCGTTAGTTTCCTACAATATCATAAAAATATAATCTTAAGTATATTATTAATTATGCTCAATTAATCTCTTAATTACTTGTGTAACTTTAATTGTTGATTAGAAGCTTTATTTTAAGTATTAATGTTATTTTAGTTTGACTGTCAAAACTTCAATTAAATTAACATTTATGTTTTTATTCAATATTCAATAAATGTTCACTTATATTTAAATAAGTAATTGTAATTTTTATTTCCATATTTCAAATAAATCTTTCATATTATTATATTTGTAATATTTATTAGTAATATATATATATATATATGTGTGTGTGTGTGTGTGTGTGTGTGTGTGTGTGTGTGTAATCCACAATAATATATAATATTAAAATAAAAAACTTATAATTCTTACCTTACCAATAGCTCTTCCCGGGTCAGCACCCACATGAATTTCTTCTTCCTTCACACGCTAACTTCTTCTCTCCTTTTTTTGTTGCTCGTCTGCTTCTCTTCTTTCAAATGCTAGACTTCATTCATCCTTCACCTGCGTGCTAGGACTTGGTCGAGAGCTTCTCTTTCTATGCATGCGATCAGACTTTGACATGCATGAGAGCTCGTTCCACAAGTTACCTCTTCCTTCCACTTATTCTCCTTGAAATTGCCTCTCTTCTTCTGTTTTGGCTTTAGCATTCTCCTTCCTCACTCTTCTTCCTCCTCGCATGTTCTTTTTCTTCTATGCTTGCACGAGCTCTCGCAGCGAGAGCTCTCACTAGCTAGCCGCTGCCTCCTTGCATGAGAATTTGGCTCTCCTGGTAAGTTTCTGTATGATAAGTTTCTGTCTCTCGTGTCAATTTATAGGGCGAAGTCCCCTAGTAAACTTTCGACCTCTCGTTTCCTCTCCCCTCTCTTCGTTTTGTCCAACTCATATTTTCTCTTTCTACGGTTCTTCGCTTCCCCTTCCTTGTATCCTAAACTGGACAATTACACCACGAGTCGTTCTTTGATCATAAAATGAGATACACACTTATGCGAAATCCTCTATTCGGTATGGCATGCAGAGCATTTTTATTGAAGTTACAAATAGTGATGACTATTAATGTGGATTGAAACAATATATTCAACCAAAATGATGAAAACCTCCTAGGGGAAATTGAAGATCAAATTTTTTATCATCACTACCATTATTAGTCTTATCCTAACTTCTTTGCAATTAGTTTTATGAATTCTCATTTTTCATTCATTATTATTGAGACCATCATGAAGCATTTATTCTTTTCCTCTAAAACCCTTTTTTTAATTATAAAGAAGCAAAGTATAATTTCAATTTTTTAATTCAGTTAGGTACGACATATTGCACATAAAAATTCACTGACATTATACCATTTCCTAATGGGTTGCATGAATTGATACTTGGTTATAAAAGATTTTGACAATGTTAACCATCGGCGAGTCATTAAATTTATATTTTATTACCCCCAAAAAATGAAAAAAAAAAATCGATTTCTAAAAGATGAGATATTTGTATTAGAAACCTTGTGGATACTACTCAACTTTTAGTAGAATTAACCATCCGACCAATAGGGCTTTATTGAATTTTAAAAATTTTGAGGTTGTTAATTCATTTGACTTCCAATATAAAAAATAATAATGTGGTTCCAAATTCAACTCTTATAAAATGTGGTATTTTTGGCATTGGATGCCTTGCTATGCTGTGTTGTACAAGTTTTGCTTTATTTATGGGAATCTTTTTGCGTAGTTGCAATTATTAATGTATCATTTCTTTCCTCCATAGTTTGTTTTTTCTATATTGTGCCAATAGCCAATTGCCTTCATAATTCATTTATCTTGTAGAGTTTGTCCTTTTCATGCATATTAGTCACATGCACTATGAGCTCTTCTTTTGGCATTTCTAAAGATCAATTCATGGTTTGATTTAGTTATGGTTGAGCCCTATCGAGTAAAGATTTTATTTTTTGTTGTTTTTGAATCGTGATGGGGATAAGGGATATTGAACCTTCTTCTCAACCTGAGTGTTTAGGATATTATATGTTTAAAAAATCTAAGCTATGGATGGCCTCGACTCTAGGAGAATTTATAGATTTTTTTTTTCTCGACTATAAGTTTAGGGTGAAGCATAATTGATGTGTGGAAAGTGAAAAATGTTATTTCTTAATCATGTTTTATGTAAAGTATTGGGTAAAAAGCAGAATGAAAGACACTGAAGAGATTACATTTTTCATGATTACATTTTTCGAAGAGACGTCTGGAAGGAGGTCGATACGAAGAAAAACAGCGGAAGAGGAGTCTTGCTGGAAGGCAGCAAGGTGGCGATCTGCTGGGTGGTAGGCGACTGCTGGGAAGAGTCGGATGGTGCGCTGGAAGGAGGTCAATGTGAAGGACAACAACAGAGGATGAGTCCTGCAGAGTGACAACAAGACAGATGTCTGTTGTAAGGCTGGAAAGTGGGTTAACAACAACATGAAGGGTAGAAGAATAGATAAAAATCTCGTCGGGTTTGAGCTACAGTCGGGGCATCACCAAGACTCGTGGAGACGATCACCTCGGATGATGGACTACCGAGCACTAACTCGACATTAGATACAACCCTCAACGGGAAAATACAAAGACTAAAACCTAAATTCATATATCAAAATAAGGAACCCGTACCCTAGACACATCAACTCTTATTTAAAAAAGACTCGACCCAATTTTGGAATCATTTAAACTAAGAAAAGAAAAATAAAATAAAATTAATATCTCAGGTTTTGGGAAGGGTTTGAAATTAAGAAAAGAGAATAAAACTAGGATTTTGGCTTTTAGGAAAGCATTTAAATTAGGAGAAGGAGAATAAAAACCAGATTTCAGTTTCAGAAAAGGTTTTAAAATGGGAAAGTGCTAGGAAAGAAAGTGAGAAAAGATAGAAAGAAAATGAAAGAAGAAGGAAATGAGGGAAGAGGAAGGAGGGGGCGGCAAACCCTCTCCCTTGAGGATCGGTCCACTTGCCAAGCCCCTGTTAGTCTCCCGAGATTGGGGAAGCTTTGACCTCACCTGTCAAAGCTTGTGGTCTCTTGTCTTTAATAATGACAACACCTGGATCCCATTGTCGACTGTACTACCTCCTAAAACACTTGCGAGCTTAGAGAATCAATTGTCACTAAAACCAGTCTCACCACTCTACTTGTAAGGGCTTATGTCTTCTCAGGTGCTACCGAAGAAGTAGAATGAGGTGTTTGCCATCCTTAGTGAAGAAGTACATGTTTCTGAATCTATCGTGCTTAGTCATTAGGTCAAATTGCCATGGTCTCTTAGTAGACGGTGGTAGGCATCCATGGCGACCACATCGCACCATACCTGATTCTGCAGTTGACACCTATTGAATACTCTACTAGGCATTGCCATGTTCCTCAGCTTTCTGCTCCTTGCTAACCTCTTTCACAACGCCCTACTCGGTAAAAGTTACAACTCTGCTTGTCAAGCAGCTGGAGTCAACGTGCCTAAATCTGTGGCATCTGAAACATTTTCTGGCGATAATAGTAGTCGATATCTTCTCACTGGTGGTGGCTTTGTCCGTATCAAACCAATTTTCTCAACTCTCAGTGGCGTGCTCCTGCTGGTGTCTCCAACTGTGGGCGGCTACCTTGCTCGTCGTGGCTATCGGCTCTGCCACTGTTGTCTTTCCAATTTCAATGCTAGTGTCTGGACATCCCCCAATGTTTAGTACGGCTGTGGCTGCATCACATCGCTAATATTATTAGGCTTCAAGCCCCCAAGCTATCTGTATTCTCTCTTGGCTCTGTCAAGTCGTACTTTAGTTATAAGTGGTCGAATTGAGCCACGAACTCATCAATTGGAGTGGAAAATTATTCTTTTACATGGTTTTCATCTTCTCCCACTTTTGATAATGAGACCGTATTTGGCCACACATTAATTTTATGTTACGGTTTATCCATATGAGAAAAAAGATTGCTTGGTCGTTTGCGGAGAAAATGCTTTCATCGGGCCCACACAGCCGGATACAGTGACGGTCCCAAAATTTTAAAGCCAACGGTGCAGAGAATAGACTGAACAAGTTGGGGAGAGAAAGCAGAGCTTGTGGTATGGGTTTCTCCGATGAAGAACAGCATCTTCTCACCCCACCGAAGTCAAATCTAGCCAGCGATGAGCAGATCTCGGCGGCGACGATGGCGACAGCGGTGGTCGGAGCGGCTCCGAAGGATCTGTTCTACATTGCCTACATAGTCTACTTCATTCTCGGGATGAGCTATCTCCTTCCGTGGAATGCCTTCATCACCGCTGTTGATTACTTCAGCTATCTATATCCAGGAACGCCCGTCAATCGCGTCTTCTCGGTTGCTTATAAGCTCTCCTGTCTTCTCCCCCTCTTCTTTATCATCGGCTGGGCGCATCTTTCGTCGGCGACTGTTCGGATCAACGCTGGTTTGGTCATCTTCACCGTCTCGCTTGTCGTTGTTCCCGTTGTCGATGCCTTCTATGTGCAAACTACTAGAGGGGTTTATAGCGCCTATGATGTGACCGTCGCTGCTGTTATTCTTTCTGGAATTGGGGGTGCGCTCGTGCAGGGAGGTGTGATCGGATCCGCCGGAGAGCTTCCCGAAATCTACATGCAGGCCGTCGTCTCCGGAGCTGCGGCTTCAGGTTATGATTTGACCTCAACCCTCTTTGAATCTTGCAAGCAAATTGTATGAGTGTTTCTTTTATTTTCTTAAACTTTCCTGAGATTAATATAACCGCAAACTTAAGAGATTTTGCGGCAGCGTATTGGCGCGGGTGACATTTTTAAAACGCAGGCAGCGTTCGAGGAACATATTGGAAAACAGTGTTTTCTATTCCTTAATAGATGAATCTGTAAGATCGACCCTGCGACCCGCGTCTTCAATTCACGTTCGAAGATTATTCATACTGTGCCTTTTTGCTCTCTGTCTCCTCAGTCGCTCCATCTCATGCCCTAACTCGATCGAGCGCATTGAAGTCCCTCGCTTCTTTCTCTACAAAGGCCCCTACCCGTTCTCATCTCATGCTCGATCTTGAGTGAAGCATCTCTCGCTTCTCTCGACCCCTTCCATTCTACACATAACACTTCGACCTCTCCGTTTACCTCGGCTCCGACGGCCTCCACAACCTTTTCTGCCTAATAGCTTCTTCTGTGAGTCCCCACTGTGCCACTTGTAGTTACGTGCTAGCAAGTTCTCGTTCTCCATTTTCTGGTATTCTCACAGTCACGGTATCCCTCTCTTCACTTAACTTTATTTATAATGTCAATGTATAGCTATAGTTTGACATTTTGTTTTGTGTTATTTTTTCTTAGGTTTGTATATTGTGGATCTTTTAATTGGTTGTTATAAAGGGGATCAATTATTCTTATTTTGTATTTGCATCATTATTGTATCGTTTGGTATTCACTAACTAATAATGAATTTTGAAAAATTCTATACTTCAAATATTTTTTTCTCCCAAATTTCAAAATGTTCACATTCTTATAATATCCTCTTATGCGCATTGTTTTTTCTTTCTAGTTCTGCCCAAATAATGCACAATCTTTATGTACTTATAACATGTCGCCTTTACATTTTCATAATACTTGCATAGTAATACAAGAAAACAATCATATATAATGCTTGAGAGAGTTATAAAAAAATACAATAATTGTAATCCAGAGACGTGTGACATCTTCAGGTGGGCAGAAAGTCCCGCCGATTCCACTGTCGATAGTGATCAGGGGCAAAATAGTGATTTATCTAAAAACAACTGCAAAACAACTGTTTTTCAAACGCACAAACCAAACAACCAACTAGCTTATCAGGATAAGTTGCTTATCAAGATAAGCTGCTTATCAGCATAAGTTGGATAAAATGTAGCTGCCCCAAATAAACCCTAAATGGGATGAAAGGAGAATTTGTGATGGAGAGCATATTTTAGAATCTGGGGTGGTGGAAGGGGTTTCGCAAGTGCGTTTTGGATCAATTTTACAAGAGGTGTTGTGTTTTTATCGGCTTTGTTAGCAGGAACGGATGGATGTTACGGTGTGCAGGCTAGTTTGTTCGAGCTTGTTTAGTTCATCTCACTGTTCTCGTTTCAAGAGAAACCAGTGGTCCAGTGGAAGATCACTCGGTAGATTGAACTGTTCCAAACCTCCTCAATCCTCTTCCTAAAACTGAAACATGAGTCCATTGTTGAGGGAAGGTTAACTGAGGATGTTTTGGGTTAATGTATTTGGGCTATTGGTGAGAATCAATAATTTGGTTGTCAAAGTTGGGAAGTTTCAAAGTTGCTCGTAAGGTATATGCTTTTATGACGTTGGCTTCTAATTTTAATTAATGAATTCATTTTGACAAGTTTGCACAAACTTAAATTTTAACGAATTTGCCTAGTTTTAACATAAACTTCTGGTTAATTATATTATCACGAACCTAAAGAATTGGCCATCAAAAGGCAGTTATTTCAACCGGGTGCATCTAACTTCCTTGGGAGCCTATAGCAATCCACATTGGAGAGGATGAGTACCTCAAATCCACAGGCGAACCGAAGCCCTCCGAGAAACGAGGCTCAGAGAGATAATCAGGTTGGCTTGACAAGAATATCCTTATGCTTCAAAGCTCACCAGACAGTGAGGGAAGATAGTGAATCATCGTATCCCAAACGGGCAGCTTGCCTATCGGCAGTAGTGGCCTTCAAGAAGACATCAACGAAGTCGCAAAAGTTGACAGGGCTGTTGCTCACTTTTTTCTTTTTGAAAATATATTTAATTTAATATGTATATAATTTTGATCTTGAAAATAATATTTTAATTTTAAAAGATTAGTCAAAATAGATCTCATATATTTAATAGTTTAGATAATTAAGCATAATACCACAAGTGATATACCTTCTCGAAATATAAGTGTATCACTTATTAGGAGGCTCAACTTTTAAACTAAGAAATTTATGACTCTATTTTGATTTGCGGAATTTATGACATACAATTTTCCTATCTAAGAATTATATAATAATTACATCTTAAGTAATTGAAATCATCCAAAAAAACTCTAGATTAAGATTGAAGTTTCGTCTCTAAGAATTCAGCATTTAGTTTACACAATTACTTATAGAAAAATCAAAAGAAAAAAAAGTTCAATGTGGTACCGAAAAATAATAAAGATGTTTTATCATATTTTTTCATAATTTTAAAAAAGTAATTCATTTTATTTAAAAAATAATATTAACGACACTTGTTTCATATTAAAGTTGACATGACCACAGGGGTGGAGTTTGTCGCACGATGGAAGGTATACTACGTGTGAAGTTTCAGAACACATCCTTCTATTATTTAATTTTCTTCATAATTCTTGTCACATGGTGTAATTTGAGTATGGGTTGTTTTTCATATATTAAGTAAATAAAAAATATATATAATTTATAAATAACTTTTCTTGTAATAAAATATGATATATAAAAATCAGAAACTATTTTCTTGAAATAAAAAAAAAAAGAAAAATTGAATTAAATTTATGTTTATATTAATATTAATTTACAATGTATTATTATAAATAGATAATTAAAAAGAATTATAAATAATTAAATTTTATTTAAATAATATATTATATAAATACAGAACATCTAATATATCGGCTAATGAATTTTTCCGCGAATATTAATAAATGTCAAATTATGTTCAAATGTCATTCATTTAAAATTTGTGTTTAAATAAAACAATCAAATTTATTTTTTTATTAATTAAAAAAAATATAATCAAGTTTTATAGAAGCCAAGCTCTAGTTGTTCATTAAGGGTCTGTTTGGGATAGCTTGTGTGTTTCAGGATAAGCAGCTTATCCTGAAATGCGGTCCGTGGCCTGTGTTTAGTGTAAAAAACATAAACGCGTCAGACAGCTTTTTTAAAAAAGCGCGAACCAAACGATTAGAAGATTTTTTCAAAAACATCACCGCACTTATAAGCTGCACCAAACGGACCCTAAATACATTGGTTCATTAGAATCTTAAATAGGAGAAACTATTATGCAAGAAGTTTGCATGTGTGGAGAATCATTGAAATCCAAGCACATCACTCCTCACGAATTTATGCAGATAAAATTTATTTCCTAAATAAGAGAACATATTACTTTCTTCGTCCGACGATGAGTTCGTCGTCCGGATGTAAGGACGACAATGCGGATCACACCATTTGTGTAAAGATTGCTCTGACTTTTATGTAGATATATATATATATATATATATATATATATATATATATATATATATATATATATATATATATATAAAATTTTTAGTTGAATTTATTTTAAATTATTGCTTAAATCTCATTAAAATAATGCTACCAAACACTCCCATGATAATTTCTCAGCTTGAGAGATAGAAAAGTGTGGATTGCGTAGGGGAGAGAGATGCAGTGGAAAAAATAAGTTTGGGAGACAGAGAAGGCAGAGATTGTGAAATGGGTTTCTCCGATGAAGAACAGCGGCTTCTCACCCCACCGAAGTCAAATCTCGCCGGCGATGAGGAGAGCTCGGCGGCGACGAGGGCGACGGCGGTGGTCGGTGCGGCTCCGAAGGATCAGTTCTACATCGCCTACATAGTCTACTTCATTCTTGGGATGGGCTTTCTCCTTCCATGGAATGCCTTTATCACCGCTGTTGATTACTTCAGCTATCTATATCCAGGAACGCCCGTCGATCGCGTCTTCTCGGTTGCTTATATGCTCTCCTGTCTTCTCCCTCTCATCTTTATTATCGGCTGGGCGCATCTTTCGTCGGCCACTGTTCGGATCAACGCTGGTTTGGTCTTCTTCACCGTCTCGCTTGTCGTTGTTCCCGTTCTCGATGCCTTCTATGTACAAAATACTAGGGGGGTTTATAGCGCCTATGATGTAACCGTCGCCGCTGTGATTCTTTCTGGAATTGGGGATGCGCTTGTGCAGGGAGGTGTTATCGGATCCGCTGGAGAGCTTCCCGAAATCTACATGCAGGCCGTCGTTTCCGGAACTGCGGCTTCAGGTTATGATTTGACCTCAGCCCTCTTTGAATCTTGCGAGCGAATTGTATGAGTGTTTCTTTTTGTTTTTTTTTTAACTTTTCCGAGGTTAATTTAACGACAAAAAAACTGAATAACTTAGGGTTTAAATGGGATGAATGGAGAATCTGTGGTGGATAGCGTATTTTAGAATCTGTGGTGGTGGAAGGGGTTTCTCAAGTGCGATTTGGATCAATTTCGCTAGAGGTGTTGTGTTTTGCTGGCTTTGTTAGCAGGAGCGGATGGATGTTATGGTGCGCAGGCTAGTTTGTTCGAGCTTGTTTAGTTAATCTTACTGTACTTGTTTCAAGAGAAACAAGTGTTCCAGTGGAAGATCACTTGGTAGATTGAACTGTTCCAAACCTCCTCAATCCACTTCCTAAACCGAAAAATGAGTCCATTGTTGAGGGAAGGTTGACTAAGGAAGTTTTGGGTTAATGTAATCTGGACCTATTTGTGAGAATCAATTGTTTGGTTATCACAGTTGGGAACCTTGAAAGTTGCTCGAAAGGTAGATGCTTTTCTGACGTTGTCTTCTAAATTTCATTAATGAATTCACTTTTATAAGTTTGCAAAAAAACTTCAGAGTTAGTGAAATTGCCTAGTTTTAACATATTCCGGCGACGTCACGAACTCTGGAGAAGGTCCTTCTCCCAAGAAGGAGGAAACTCTCCCGAAGAAGGAGGCTCCAGCGAAGCTCCGAGCAAGGTCTCCCTATTCCCTCTTTCTTTTCCGGCATTGCGGCGGTCGGAAAAGGAGAAACAGTGAAGGGGAGGAAGAAGATGAGGATGATGATGATGAAGAAGAAGAATTGAGAGAAATAACTCCAAGATTTCCAAGCTTTTCCTCTTTAAGAGCTCTCTCTTCTCCCTTAGAAGCTCTCTCCTCTCTAGCACTTCTCCAAGTTCTTCCAAGAGCTCTCCTCTCAAAACCCAATTACTGAAAATGAAGTCTAGATTTCTTTCAAAATGAGGAGGATGGATCAAATAAGGAGAAGACCAAGCTTAAACCAGTCTCCACCAAGTTTTCCCTCTCTTTTTCCCAAAATGGCCTCATGAGCCCTCCTATAAGCCATCTAAAAGGGGTATGTTAATAGGCTTTTGCATATCCCATGCAAATCTTCCCAAAGTCTTATGGGATCCTGCAATTTTGGCTCATTGGGGGGTGCACCAGCGTCACATCGACATGGAAAGTTACTTTTTTCGCAACCTGAAATTGGTGGCGGTTATTCATGTGACCCCATTCTCAACAAAACATGCATGTGATTTTGTATTTTGTCCACTTGCGTGCGTTCGTTTGTAACTTTGGTTGTAAATGTTTATAATTTGAAATCTTCACAGCATTCTTACAATATTGCAAATTTGCTTGCGTTTAGCATTTTTTTTTTTTAAATGGTACACATATGGGATCTCTCTCCCGCTTGTAAATGTTGGCGATCTTTAGTTCAGTTTCATTCTAAGTTTGGTTCATATAGTGTGTTAATGAGAATTTGTGTATCTAGGAGGATTCTTAGTGGAATTTGGAAGTACATGTGTTGGCAACCTTTCAAGTTTATCGCAAGTTACCTTTATGTCCAATTCATGTTCTGATTTTTAAGTTACCTTTTTGAAAAAGCTGCAAGGTAGCGACTACTTTCTCGCCTCTCGCGAAAATAGGTCGTTTTAAGTGTTTTGGGCTCCTTAGTGTTCAGGATTGGCGCCTAGGCGCCCAGTCTAGCGCTAAGGCGCCAGAATCTAATGCCAGACTTTCATGGGATCGGTTTTAAACATCTCGGAAGGCACTTTGGGCGCCTAGGCACTAGTCTAGCCCAAAAAACCCTGATTTACGTTGGAAGCGCTCGATAGAGGACTTTCTTGATCCGTAAGCTACGGGAGAGTTCATATGAGTGAAATGTGATCCCATAACTTCAAAATCGAGTATGTTGATTGGCCATTCGCTGGAGGAATCGCCGCCAACGGGCGTTCTGGACAGTGGGGCGGGTATGATGCTTCAAGCCCTAATTCGCCTGGATGACTTTAACAAGGCGCTCGTTGGTCCGGAAGCCACAGAAACTTGCGTATTACTAAAATATGGCCCTGTAACTCAGAAGTTAACATTTTAGGAGTTTCAAAACTTTTTTTTTTGGTGCCGACTTCTTCTTAGACCCCCGTGGGTTCAAATTGGTCACCCAAATTTTCCCAAAATGTGTGTGGAAGATGTCAATGACTATCCTTGGCCTCAGTAGACTTTGGATCAATGGAGTTGGGTCTCTCAATATCAAAACATACCTAAAACATATCGGGAGTTAGGGCTAGTACCAACTCACGATGAATTTTTCAGGGTAGGGGCAAATTGGTATCGGTCTTGGCTTCGTGCTCGTGGCACGTACCAGAAGTTCGATGAGTTGTCTTAGTCAAAGTGAAACTAAGCATAGTTTCGTATTCTCGGACGGACATCCCGCTCATGTGACATCAAAAAATTGATGCCAACATGGGGAGCTTTGCTTGGCCAATTAGAGATAGGTATAGAGATTCATTATCCAATGATTCAAAAGAATTGAATTGAATTTTAAGCTTGGAATTCTAATTGCTAGTTAGAACTCAATAGACTTCAAATAAATAGGTTTATCATGATAATTCTACTAGACATGAATTTGATCCTGAGTAAAAAAAATTGACTTGACTTTGCACTTGAATTTGAGCATTGATTTTGCGATTCTTGGTTAACCATAATATTTGCCCAGTATTACTTCACGGTGCTACGTCATTAATTTTGTTAGAAATTTCCTAGCAATTTGTCAGCATTTTATTATTACTTTCTTATTTTTTTATTTGAAAAGGAATTCTGATTCGTGTAAGTTAGATGATTGTATGATTACAATTTTTATTATAGATGTAGAGATCTTTTTAAATCTATTTTGAGAGTTTGTCCCTCTATAAAGTGTGAGATCTGAATTCTTTTTGGGAGCGGTAAGTTTCTCCTTTATGCATCTAGCTTGCTTAGTAATTGTTCGCACAACTACTTTATCATAATTTCTAGTTTATTTAAATTTTTTCTTGTCCGAGTCATTTTGATTCAGCCATGTAGATTGGCTAGTAAGTTAGCCAAGCCTAGATTGCAAGGAAAAGCCTCCTGGATCAGTTTTCAATCTCCCTTGCTATGTTATGGCTTTGATCTTGTGATGAATTTACCATTTATGTTCACTTTTTTTGTTCTTGTATTGAGTTTTACATTTATCGTCTTCTACTTTGATCATATATATTTTTATTTGAATTTACAATTAAACTTCCTTTGAATCTTTTATTTTGATATTGATTTAGACTATATGTGTATATGCAACGATGTCCTTTTTTTTGCCCTTTTCATGAGGTCTTGAAGTTGCTAGGGGTGTTAATCTATCTTGGCTAGTCGTGTTTGAGTTTGATCCCAAAATGACAATGCTAAGATTCAAGTTGAACTTTCAAAAACTTGACCCAAGTTGACGCAAACAGTTTAGATATATGTGGGTCAGTGTTGCCTCTTCATTAAATGGAAATGGTGACCTTTATATTATGTTTGCTTTTGTTGAAAGTATGAAAGTAAACCTCATTAGATGCGTTGACTTTGTATCGCTTAAGTATAGAGTTTACATTTTATTGGTCTTAATAAGATCTATGATTTAGTATATCATATTAGACTTGGTTTGCATTAAAAAAATAATTGTTGTGTTCAAAGGATGTTGAAGTTCTTAAACTATTTATGGACGTTGACTGGTATTAATGTAGCTTAACGATGAAGTCTTATTCTTATTTGCAATTAGAACTTCTGGTCAAATAGTATAAAGCACAACACGCGCTAATTGCATGCATCTAATATTTGCGTACTGTAATAAAGAGATATCTACTTTTAGTTTTGATGTATGTTAATATTTACATAGGCTGTTCTTACAAAAATTTGAAGAATTATTTTAAATCCCACTATTTAATGAAATATAATGAATTCTTATGTGAACAAAAATTAATTATTAATTACCCACAATATTGTTTTTACAATTTTTTGTTCGTGCTCTTTTATAGCGCTAATTTAATTAAATTTATTATAGGATTTTCATGGAGTTAGGAAAGGAAGCCTCTAAATATCCAAATCTTTTGATAGCAGTAGAAGTGTCACATTGAAGTGCAAATATACAACCCACAAGTGCAGTTTGTTGGTGTGGCATTGTCCAGTGGTGAATATGTGATTAAAAATAGTATAAACTTTGTCATGATTTTAACTATTTGTATGTTTATATGTTTGAATTTGATAGATTTGAGCATCTTGAATGCACTCAATATACATGAATGGATTCTTGGCTTAAAGTTTATCTTTGGATTAAGCTATCAAGTAATGGAATTTCAAATTCATTTAATATCATGATGGAACTAGGAAAAGGTAAAATAATGTGATATAATACTCTATTTATATTATATAGTAGGAAGGCAGGTGACAAAAAAAAATAAAAATAAAAAAACAGTCAAAATTACATTCTAAATTTGAAGTTTTTAAGCATACAACTTTGTAGAACTATCATTTCAATTTAAAGCTCACGTTAACAAAATCAAATAAAATCATTAAAACATACAATATTTTAAATTACTTCATTTTTTTAATTTATCAATAAAATTAGTAAGATTATAAACTATATGGTTTTTCTTTAGAACTTGAACCCGATAAATTGATCATACATATAATTTAAATTTATGTATCAATAATAGAAAACTAAATCATTTACTATTTAGTTTCCATGCCCTTTTTTTTAATTTAAATATTCTTAAATTTCAAACATATCTTGGACTGAAATTTTAAGCCAGCAATTCAAAAAATCAAAATAAGTAATATCATTGTACTTGCTTCATATTTATTAATATATTTTCAATTGTTCTACATGTTTATAGTTTATAGCTTATATTTACATATAGTTCAAATTTATTTATGAATAAAATTAAAAGAAAATCATTAAACAATTTAAAAAATAATTATAAGTCATCAATGAATAAGGTTGAAACAATTGATATTATTAGAAATAAAGCACTTTATCCTTATTATTATATAAACGAAAATATTATATCTCCAAATCACATGCTTATAATTTAGAACTTAATATGATAAATTTTGTAGAATACCAAATGCCATTTAACTGGTAGTATAGATAAAGGCCATGACTTTTTGGGTGGATTTTATTTTAGTGGAATATTAAGCACCATTTACTAGTAGCTTGGATAAAAAATAAATGACTGCTTATGATTAGAAGTAGTCGTGTAGGGATGAAAACGTTTTTATTTCCATTAGGATTACATGGAAAAGCGATATTGAGTTCATATTTTCTTATATTGATTGCAGAGATGCTTATATAAGATGTTCAAAGCATGATGCCTTTGCATATGCTTTTATTTAACGAGACATTTACTTTAATAAATGAAGAAAATGCTTTGAAGATAGAAAACTTAAAATTACTCAAATTAAGATTGCGTATATGGTATACGACTACATTCTATATAATTTGCTAGCCAAAAGTGAGGGATTCATGAGGTCCACCCCCAACAGTTTGGGTAAGAATATGATCATGATGAAGATTTACAATAGATTGTGACTCAGAAGATGCAACTGTATGATGAATGCTTACTTTTAGTCTATTTTGGAATCCCTTGATATCTCAGCTTAACTTTCATTGATATTTTTCTGGTTTTATGCTAGAACATCCTTATTTTAGCAGTGTTTCTAAACGCAACTCCTATGTATTTACATATCTAAAACCTAAATTTTGTTTTTTAATATCACATAAAAAATACTGCCATTTTTACTTTTAAAAAGTGAAATACACCTTTTCATGCTTTGGTAAGGTGCTGAGTATGTGAAAATTGAAGTTTAGGTTTTAGATATGTAAAGCTTAAGAATTGAGTGGTATGTATGTAAATATTCGCATTTGGTATCTTGTTTTAGTTTTCTTATTGTTTATCTTTTTTTTTGGTTCTTATGATTCATATTTAGTTACAGCCACTTATTACAAGCTCTTAACTTAAAATCATGTACAGGAGTGCTTGTTTCTGCAATGAGAATCATTTGCAAATCCATCTATCCTCAAGACCCCACCGGACTGAGACACAGCGCCAACCTCTACTTCGCCGTCACCATCGCCGTAATGATCATCTGCATCATCTGCTTCAACATAGCTGACAGACTTCCTGTCATCCAGCATTACAGAAGCATCAAAATCCAGGCCATGAAAGAAGAAGGAGACTCCAAATTCCTAACCGGTTCAACCTGGAGATCAACTCTGTGGAACATTTTCATGAGAATCAAATGGTATGGATTTGGACTCTTCCTCATCTACGTTGTAACCCTCTCCATCTTCCCTGGATACATTACAGAAGATGTTCACTCTGAAGTTCTCAAGGATTGGTATCCCATAATCTTAATTACTGGATACAATATTTTTGATTTTGTGGGGAAGGCTTTCTCCGGAGCTTATCTTTTACAGAACGATAATGTGGCGGTGGGCGCCTGTGTTGCGAGGCTGCTGTTCTATCCTCTGTTCTTCGTGTGCTTGCATGGACCTGAGTTCATCAGGACGGAGACGCCGGTGATGATTTTGACGTGTCTTTTGGGTCTAACGAATGGGTATTTTACGGCTGTTGTTATGACTCTCGCGCCCAAGTCCGTGCCGATACAGCATGCTGAGACTGCAGGAATTGTGATGGTATTGTTCCTGGTGGTTGGCTTGTTGGTGGGCTCACTGGTGTCCTGGTTCTGGGTGCTCTGATTACTTTCAAGGTGAGGCTGAATTCTTATGAATTTATGTTATGAATCTATGTGCAAATGTGTAATATTTGTTAGATTAAGAACTTGCCAAATAAGTTATAATTTAGTTTCTGATGCTTCCAGCAATTGGTTAATTATGTTGAACTTATTTTAAAACAAAGGATTCATAAAGCCAATTTCAAATTGTTGAAGATAAGGCTGTTGATAAAAATAATGATGATGGTGATGATGATTTTAAACTTACTTTTTAGCTGCATGATGGTGATGATGATAATAATGATAATTCCTTCATATTTTTTAGGGCCTTAAAAATATGTTGATGTATTGTCATATGGATTTGAAAAAAGTGTAATACTAAGTCAAAGGAACGTAGCAATGTGACCGAAATCTAGCTAATCGAGCCGGCTCAGAAGTTAATGAGTCGAGACTCGATGAGATTTGTGCTTAAGCTCGATTAATAAATGGGGATGGAGTTTGTCATGGCTCAATAAGCTTTACTCATGAGCTCGTTAATGAGTAGAGCTCGAGTCGGCTTCACTCACACCCTGCTTTGAAGGGAAATTATTGCATACGGAGCACGTACGCAGTCCGCACACAGCTCCTCCGATACCCATCTAGTACTCTCGTAATAAGATATCAATACCCAATAATCAATACCCTGTAAATATCTTAATAACCAATACCCCCTCCCAATACCCTCAAAATAAGAGTATTGGGAGGTTATTCCGCACCTAACACTGGGTACGTGCTCCGTATGCAATAATTATCTCTGCTTAGAGCACTTGCAATTCTTCTTTATTAAAGTTTAGTTTCATTCATATATTAAATTTTTTGATTAGTTTTTTCAAAATTAAATATTATATTTATTTATTTTTTCAATATCTCAGTTTTTATTTATCGTTGATTACAAATTAAAGTCATTTAAATATTTTTCTAATTGAAAAAAATTGCTAAAGTTTTGGACAAAATAAATAATAATAATAATAACATACATTTTGATTAATTCTTCATGTGTTTGCTCACTTTAAATTTGTTTTAATACAAAGAAAAATACATAGAACAAAATTTCTATATATTTACATACCTAACATCTAAAATTTAATATTTATATTTATAATATTTTAGTATCATATATATTTATTTTATTTTAAAAAAATTAGTAATAATAATATTTTTTATATAATATAATATATGTAAATAATTCTTCATTTTGGGGCAATTACATGCACCATCCTAAACTTAGGCCCCATTTGACGCAGTTTATTTGGTGCAGTGCATTTTGAAAACGCACTCAAGCCCGTTTGCGTAAACTGAGTTTTGATAATTTTTTCAAAAAACTGCATTTTCAAACGACTGAAATTAAACATCATATTCTGACTAGCTGTAGTGATAGCTTTCTAATTATAGTCCGACTTTTTCAAAAAAAAAAATTTAATAGCCACCACAGCATTTTGAATAACAGTTATATTTCAGGAGCTTATCAGTATTTTATTAATAATCTACAGCTGCCCTAAACAGAACTTTATTATTTACAAATCAACCACATCCCATTTTTTAAATTCTCAGTGAAATATCTCAATTCTTCTTAAAACTCAAAACTTATAATTTTCATTTTTTACCAAATAAGTTCTCGAAACGCAGAATTCCGAGAGATCGCCAACGCAACCGGCGAATCGCTTGACGCCACGTCACCGTCTTCATAAATCCTATTTTTCAGAATTTAAATTTACACATATACCATAAATTCTGGTTCTCGCACTCGCCAGAGAAGAGAGAGCAGACAACTTGCAGAAGCCATAACCGTCCTCTTCAGATCGCCAATTCACCTCCACAGGCCTTCAATTTAACTTCGCATCAATTATGATGGGTAAATCTCTTCTTACGTTGGCTCTATGCCTCCTTCTCTCGCCATATGTGTGGGGGTCGGCCTCAGACGTCGTGCATCGGGCTAACAAGTCCTCCCCGGCCGGAATCCTGTGGGGCAACGCTAAGGATAAGAGCGATCTTCTCGCCGCGATAGAACCCGACGACGATTACGCCGTGGAAGGCGATGCCTCCGACGAATTCGCCGGAGGATTCTCCTCCCTCGAGGGCATGTCGCAGTGGGCAATAGGTATGTGTTTTGTTATTTTCTTTTATGTTTATGTTCGGGGCGGGCGGCTAAACCCTTGTGAAAAGGATAAGATTTTGTGGTTTGTAATGCTATTGAATGTGTTGGGAGTTTAAAATTATATTGGTCTTAAGAGCTTTTGTTTTCAAGATTAAGTTCATAATGTGTTGTTCTTTGCTTCACTGTTTTCTGTTGGGAGGTTCCATCAATCCGACCTGCCAGAGGAGAGAATCTTTGGTTATGAAACAATTGTTGGTGTGAAAAAAGAATGAGACCTACACGACATCTCTTTTATGTCTTCATTTTAAGATTATCTGTAACTAGGATATTATGAAACGTAAACAATCAAAGGCAATGTGACATTTGTGAATTAATTCTATTTAATTGAAAGAATTAAAAAGTTTACATTTTGTTCACTTAGATGGTTTTGCAGAGTTTATTTTAGCTCAAAGTGAAGGGCTTCACTTTTATTTATTTATTTATTTTAAGCTGCACAGAAATTTTAAAAGACATGGAGACTTGAATTATTAATTTTAAAACTTAGTAAAGTATGAATAATTCTGTCAAGGAGTCAGAACTTAGAATATTTCTGCTTACAAAGACTGATATACTAAATTAACTGATACTGGATTGACAATTTGCATTGCTACGTTAACATATAGAGCATTGAATTTATATTACATCCAAAACTTTCTCAATAAATTTAGCAGATTAAAGTTTTTAAAACTAAAAGAAAAAACGTGTTTTTGGGGAACCACAGAAAAAAAAAGAAGTGAAACAATAGATTATGTTATGCTACAAAATTGTTATTTTTTATGATTTTAATTTTTTTATACAATCAGTATGAGTAAGATAAATACTTAGAATGTAATCAGGGAAACTTATATATTCTTCATGCCTGGATTTTGAGAACGCCTTTTCTTTGAATTCTTTCAAATGAAGGAGCAAATTATAAGCTTACATGTCTTGATTGTAAGTTTCCTGCATATCTTGAGGCAAATATTTCTGTAGCAGATGAATGTGCATTACTTTATGGGCATTAAATTGAGCTTGAAAATATTAGAGTTTCATCCTGAGCTAGATGAAGCTTGAGAATTGGATGGTTTGTTGGCAGTTTTTTTAACTAGAAGCATATCTAACTATTTTATGGCATTATCTTTAACGAATTTGTTTTCTGCCTTGACAATTTCGTTACATTTATTGATGCATTTACTTTAAACAAAAGGGTCACTCTAAATGCTTCAAGAAAACAATGATGGTAAATCTAAGAACCTCTATGGTATGCAATCAACATGCACTTTGTTTTGAATGATTCTGTCACATATTTTATTGCCCTGCCTCTTTTGCAATGTCTCTAAACCTTTGGTTATATTCATATCTCCATGACGATTCAAGGGGACATTATTGGATGTAAATCAGTTTATTTATTTATTTCTTAGCACTAAATATTTGAAATAATTCAGGCCATTCTGATCCTGAGAAGTTGAAGGATAAAGCAAGTGATGCTCAGAGATTATCTCCAGCTGAGCTGAGCAAACGCCAATTAGAACTGAAGGTGATATTTGTTCTCCTATTCTTGTAATGCAAATTCCTAGATTTATTTTGATACCTATTATACTTTTTCTGGCAGTGTGGTGGAAATTCAATACAAATATTTTTGAAGTCCTCTCTATATTTTTATTTAACAGGACTTCAGGAGTGTTTTTTAAATAATGGATGGGATTTCACAGGTTAATTTACATGAAGTTAGTCCCTTAATTGATTCTTGAGCCTAATTTTTCCTATAAAAAGAAATAAAATGCTCAACAAAGTCTTGAATATACTCTTTAGTATATTTTTATTTTTATTGAATGCAGTTGTTTGTTCATGTTCTATAACAAAATAATTGTTTTCCTTCGGTTTCGTTTGATGGTGCATTAGCCTTGCTATTTTGTTCCAGTACTTTCTAAGCTTTTTAAATCTTGCTCTAATTTCTTTATTTTTAACTCGGGTGATCCTTCCCTTTGATTCAATATTAAAGACTTCAAATTTTCTATGTCCTCCATGTTTCTGTTCGGTCTAAAGTGAAAGGCCTCACTATATCATATTGCACTTATTAAAGTTGAATTTGGACATTACATGCCATTAAAAAAATTGCAAATTTGTTTGTTGGAACAAAGGTAAAGCATTTTTTAAGGGGATTTATAACACTTCACAAAGGCTGTTTTTGAAGAACTTGAAATGCTCCCAAATTGAAAGAATTTGGAATGTAGCACTCTGTGTGTGTTCCATCAAAGTCGGCATCACCACCCAACCCTTACAGTTTCGTCCTGGCCACCAATGGCCTACTAGCACCTCGCCTACAACCCGTGACCCTATTGTAACTCGTCGCTAGGACTCATTAGCATGATCCCACTTTCATCCACTCCTATGGCTGTGACCCCTTTGTGACTGCTAGCTCATGTCTTCACCGCCTGTGTCATTCTTGACATCGATCTATTCATGACCGTGAATTGATTTCTATTTACGACCTGCCCAACACAAAGATTGATTTCCTAGTTTATTTTACAATCAAACCTAAGAATCCTAAGGATTGAAAATGTTGTGTATTTAATTTACATTGCATTTGATTATGCATCCTAAATAATTGCAACCAAGCATCCCTTTAATGGTACCAATTATGCCAAAGTGACCATAGTTGGGAGTTGGGTATCCTTGCCTTAAGTTAAAATGGAATACCCTTCAGGCATTAAGGGGAGAGGCATTGTGGGCACAATTCCTAAAGTGCATGCCCGCTTTTCTCGTCATAGCCATTGCCACTTTATTTGCCTGACTTTTTTTTTGTGTTTTATTGAAGTGTAACCATTATTATGGAACTTTGCATTTTGCTTCAATAGTATCTGTTCATGACTTGTGCCAGGCCACCTACGGAGGAATTGTTTGCTGTATTTTAACAGAAAATTCTAAATCTAATGCTTTAGCTGTACACTGCTTCAAAGAAGCCAGGAAACTATGACATGCAACACTAGTCTCAATAATAAATATTTAAGAAATTTTTATTTGATTTCAATATTAAGACAACAAATTTTAGTGTATTTATTAAATGATATTCTTAACCTCGATTTTTTCTTTATTTCTATGTATTTACATTCTTTCTGTCGACACCAAATAATTGGGAGAAGGCTAATGATAATCATGATGATAATAATGATTGACACAAGTTTTTCCTATACTTGTAATGCAAATACAGGAACTAATGGAGAAACTTAAGATGCCTTCAGATGCCGAGTTGATGAAAATAGCTATCAATGATCTGAATAATTCTTCTACATCATTAGAGGATCGAAAACGTGCATTGATTGAACTCTTGGTTCTTGTTGAGCCTATTGATAATGCAAATGGTAAAGTTGCTACTATGATCACCTATAAGCTATAGCAATTTTTTATCACCCAAGAAAAATGTAGCTGTCTTCTTATTTCTGTACAGCATTGGGAGATTATGTTATTATTGATCTTTTATAATTTGTGTTTTCCTTCTAAGTTGTTTGCATAATTCGCAGATCTTGACAAATTGGGCGGGCTTGTTGCTGTGGTTCGAGAGCTTGATAATCCGGAGCCGGAGATAAGAACAACTTCTGCATGGATTCTTGGAAAAGCATGCCAAAACAATGCACTTGTACAGAACCAGGTAATCATATGAGTTCTTCCTTGATCAACATTTTACATCTTTAAGATGATAACTCGTTTTCCCATTCTCCCTCTCCCACTCCTAAACTTCTAACCATTCGTACTGAATTTAATTTACAATTATGAGCAGGTAAAGTTTTGAGATAATTGTTTGATGTTGGCTGGGTTATTTGTCATCGCCTTAAATAAAAGTCTTCTGTTTGCTCGGATTGATTTTGTTCTGATTGCTGATTTTTGCACAACCATTAGCAGCATCGCATAATTTGGTGTCTTTATGAAGGAAATCATTTTTGAAGTTTAGTTCTTAAATCTTTATATATATATATATATATGCGATGTCGTCGTCGTCCCCGTTAGGCTCTGCTAGCGATCGCGCCACTCCTCCGGATCGCGTCTCCTCCGGGTCGTCTTCGCCTTCGTGCGCAGCGTCGTGCATCGAGTTGAGCTCCGTGCGTCATCTGGAGCTCGCGTCCTGGTCGCTGCTCACCGTGCGCTGGTCTCCTCGCGCAAGGCGTGCGTCGGTCTCGTCGCACACCGACGTCGTCTCCTCGTCTCTCCTGCTTCGGGTCGAGTGCGTCGGTTTGGCCGAGTCTATCCTCGGTCGCAACAGCTTGCCGTGTCTCCTCCGCGGGCTTGCTGAGGGCCGCTGCACTTCTACAGCAGCGGTTCGACTGTTTCTACAGGGCCTTTTGTTCGAAAGAAACAGGACAGGGGGCCTATTCTCGGTTCTGAGCCGCCTTCATGGCAGCTAAGTCTACCTTTGCGGGAGTGGTAGGCAAGAACAACACCTCCCACAAAAAAGTTCCCGATCATCTTTCTTTCCACAATCCTTTCACGATGCGGCGGCGAGTAAAATAGAGCGATATTTTATTAGGCCGTTAGGTGTAAAGATGGGAGCTCTTCGTTATCTTACTACCAGGAAATGAAGGTTCTCTGCGAGGATGTGAAGTTCACGCTAGCCGGGAAATTTCGATTTGGTCGTCCAAGATGGATTTGGTTAGAAAGTTCTTTGATGATCCGAATTTCGTTGGAGGATGGAGATTGGGAGTTTTGGATGGCGGACATCTACTTATTAGAATACGAAATGAAGAAGATTATCTTAGAATCTTTGCCAACAATTTGTTACAGTTGTTAGTACGTATATGAAGATTATCAAATGAACTCGATTTTGGCCTATCTAAGGAATCTCCTGTCGTTCTCATGTGGTTTAAAGCACGGGACTCACTTTCATTTGTACCGACGAAAAATTTTATATAACATCGATCAAGCTCTTGGTACTCCTCTCGAGTTGATTCGCTCCACTTATGATATGGTGCTCACTCGATGGTGTCGGGGTTCGAGTGAAGAGGGATTTGACTCTCCAGGATGTGGATCGAATTTGGATCACGGATGGTGCGGATGGGTTTTGGCGGGGAGGTGGTGGTAGAGCGATAGGCCTCTTTTTCACGACGTTGCGAAATGTTACGCGTATTAGAGACACTGCTACTGGTCGCATCCTCCTCGAGGAAAAGGGCTACGGGCGCCTTTACGTCTTGTTGAGATTCTTAACAAAGTATCGATGCTACCTTGGTTCGAAGGGGAACATAGTACAATCACTGACGACATAGGTCATCGGGGAGACTCCTCGACATCCTGCACGGGTTGCGCCCCGGTGATTAAGACAGTGGTTCTTGAACAATTTGGAATGGTGACCTTTCTCCTGTGGTGCAAGCGGCAGGGTGGATCTATAGTTGTCGATTCGACCGATACACGCAAAAAATTTAGCGAGAAAGAAGAAACATCCAGCCTACTGCTGCACCCACCAGTAAGTTTCAGCAGAATCTGACAACAGAAGAGGAATAAGCTGAAGAAGAAGAAGTAGAATAAAATGAAGAAGAAGAAGATGAAGAGGATTGACAGGTTTACACTTCTCGACGGAAGAAGAAGCCTGAAGATACTCTACTTGTTGATGATACCTTGATCACTCATGGCAATGGAGCAGCAATTAAGAGCTTACTCTATGGATCTCCTAGAAATAGAGCGAGAGCAGCGCGATCTCGTTCTTAGACATGGTTATTGTAATTTATGTTCTGACCTTTCGCTCCATTTTGTTAGCGTTGTATCGTAGGGGTTGGACTTCATGTTTTGGGCTCCTCCACAAGCTCATGTAACCGTTTTTTATTTCAATAAAATTGGCCCTTGGGGCTTTTCAAAATATATATATATATATATATATGTATGTATGTATATGTATATGTATATGTATATGTATATATAGATATAGATATAAATATTCGCTAACAAATATAGTCAAGGATTAATTAGTTAACCGACATTAATATCAGTTCCTTAATTCATCTTCTTCCTTCCTCTCTCTTCACCAATAAATTCTTCTCAAAACAATGTAGAATAATCTTGTAGTTTGAGACAATTGAATCTTGCTAAGATTTGGCAACAACCAATGGTAACCACAAGCAATTTGGGCGTTGGATATAATTAAATCCTTATTCGGAGAGAGGCTCAATTTGACCTTTTTGTTTGAAGGGCAGATTGGTAACCTTGTTAAGATTTGGCTCGGTCTCCACTTGATAAAATGATTTTATTTCTGTCACTAATTGGGATCCCATTTCACCCTTGATTATGATATTTTTTGGAATCTTTTTTCTTTTTAGTACACAAAACTCTTCAATATCTCTTTTGATTAATTCCACATACAGAAAAGAAAGAACTAGTGAATACGTAAGTGCAAGATTAAGTTAGAAGTGACAAACAGAAGTAGGAAGGCTCTTTATGGAATGGTGTAAATTTTAGGGAAGAGGGTTAGCCAAATGCTAAAATAAGGTGGAGTAGAATATGAAACTTAACATAGAGAACCACACTATTACTTCTGGGAAGGGAGATAGCCTCTGCAATCATTGCATTAGAAACTTGATTCTCTTCCACCTTGTTCTAACCCCTATTTAAAGCACAAGGATAGATGATGTTCATATAGATGAGAGGTGTTAACCACCCTTTCAAGGAAAAAATATGAAAAATGGAAATTTCATTAAAAACGGAGGGAAGAAACATATGAAACATGCCTATCATTTAGAAGAAGCCACCCCTTTTCCTGCCGTGTCAATGAGAGAACTTAAAAGTTATTCTTTGTGAAGTAGATTAAGGATCCGTTGGGGCAGCGGTCTTGTGGGGATGCGGCACCGCGCCATAATTTTGCTCATTTGGATAAACTACATTTTGGCAGCTAAGCTACCGCTGAAATCAGTATTTTCTCACCGGTCTTGTTTAGGTGCGGTGACGTCTTTCTAAATGCAGTCTAACTTTTTCAAGAAAGAAAAAAATTGTAATAATCACTGCAGTTTTTTGCAACATCAGACTGTTCTTCAGCAGTTTCACAACTGTCTCTTAATAAACTACAGCTGCCCTAAATAGACTCCAAGTTTATGTAAACATATTTTTCTTAATCTTAAACTAAGATTTATTTAGATGCAGGTTTAGACTTCTCATCCGTGCAAGCTCTTATGATTAATTATCCTTTTGATTTTGTAGGTTGTTTAGGCTTAGCTTTTATGCTTAAGTTCAATATTTAGGTTTAAAACTAATTGATGCGGAATGATTGAAGGAACCTCTTCAAGATCCTGTGATTCTACTGTGCCAAATCTATTAATGAATTAAATCTATCAACATCTGCTGGATTTGTGCCATAATATCCGTTGAATGGGGGTAGTGTTTTGAGGTTGATGCCATCTCATTCATTAGCATAGTTTAGTGCATATATGTTTCTTGTGATTTGTAGACATTGGACATAAGCTTAGGGGATCTTACATTGAGCACACACAAGATATGGCTAGTTTACTGGTGTTTAAAGATGAGTGCGGTGGCGACTGGAGCGTACCTTCTGCGTCGTCATTGCGAAGCATCTGCGACTGGGAAGCAACGACTGATCGCAGCTCGCTGGGAAGATTGAGCGACTCGCGTTAGGGTAGGGGTGAAGCGGGCGACGTTCTAGAGGAAGCAGATGCAAAAGAAGAGCGGCTCAGCTGGGTTCATGCGCTAACAGGCGGGGAAGTTGCGGCTCTGGGCTTCGCAAACTGATAAGGCAGAGACGAGCACCTTGTATGTCTTAGAGGAGAAGAAGGGCCTTCGGCTTCTCGGTTTGGTCGTGCGAAGGGTGAATAGGGGAGCTGCTTTGGTACAGGGGATTCGGGAGCTGCTTGGGTTCAGGGGATTCCTGTGCGATCGGGAAGGGTTACAGTGGCTTGGGTTTGCACGAACACAAGGAAAGAAGCGTGATTCGGCTGTCGGGAGATGCTTTGGTGCAGGGGATTCCTGTGTGTTCGGGAAGAGTTTTGTTGGCGTCGGTTTGCTTGTTTTGCCTTGGTTTTTCGTTCGCAAACAGTAAAAGCGAATGAAAGGAGGCTACGGTTCCTTGGTTTCTGGGAGCAGCGGCCAGCGAGAAGGAGAGGCGCTAGTGTGGGAAGTTTCGGTGGTCTCTGTATGCTTCGATCCCATCATTGTTTTTTTTCTGTATTCGCCATGTCGATCACGAGGAGCAGGTACAGACTCGAGCGGCGTCTGGAAGGCTGAATCGCGTGCAATAGAGATATGAACAGAAGCTCACGTGACTTTCCTGCGGTGAAGCAACAATGGAATTTTAAAGATCTCCATGTTCTGACCTTGTCATTGCTACTAAATGAAAGAACTAGCAGTGAAAGAGAGAAGAAGGCTAAGGCATAGTTATATTGATGATACAGGATGAGAGTCGCATGAGGCTATACATTGAGCCGAGTGGACTTCCAGGTATGGGATTTGCTTTGGTTGTATCGAGCTTTGGTATAACAGATGTCCAGGGGGAGACCCGCAAGTGCCGCAACTGTGGAGAACTGGAACACTTGAGCATGACTTGTCCAAAGCCATCCAAGGAGAGAGAGACAAATGGATGTGAACAGTCTAGAGGCCGTGATCATAATTGTGGGGGTTCTAGGGTTGGAAGAGGAGACTACCGAGCAAATCTGATGGTAGCAAAGAATAAGGGTAGTCTTTACCAATGAGTATCACGAATTAGTGGAGATGTTGAAGGGAAGTAGAGAGCAACATGTAATGTGAATGAATTTGCATTCACCTTATCTTCATTCAAGGGGAACAACGCTAGTTGTGCTCACTCAGCGAAATATACTCATGATACACATGCTCTTATCTCTATGACCACAACAAGATCACAAGGATGAATAGTAGATTCTGGTACATCTCGATATATGACAGGTGTCGCTAGTGAGTTTTCTTCATATACTCACCTAACAGTTCCAGAGAGTATTTCGATCACTGATGGTATAACACGACTTGTAATTGGTATGTGTACAGTAAGATGTATCAATTTTATGACTTTGTCCAATGTTTTGCATGCTCATTTGTTTCCAGTGAATCTTTTATTCATTAGTGTCATTGTACTTTAACTAAATGTGTTGTTTCATTTGATGTTTCAAAGGTGATCTTTCAAGAGAAAGAGACTGGTCAGAGACTTGGAACTGACATGTGGCATAGTAGTCTTCGTTACTTGGATAGAGTGGGGATGAACTCGACCTTAATATCCATGGTTGAGAATGTTGGGTTAGGAAGATATGAGAGGAGTGTGGAGGGTGTTTTGTTGCTACATCACTAGTGCATGAGACACCCTTCGTTTAGTATTGAGTCGTTTGCATCCATTCTTGTATGAAAAGACGAACAAATAAAAATTGTGACGCTTGTCAGTTTGGTAAGCATACTAGGAGCTCTTTTGTTAGTTATGATAAAAGTTCTTATGTTTTTGGTCTGGTGCACTCAAATGTATGGGGACCTTGTTCTACAACTTCTATGGATGGTTACAGATATTTTATGACTTTCATTGATTGTTTTTCTCGTGTTACTTGGTTATATTTGATGAGAAATAAAGTGATGTGATTATCTGCTTTAAAGACTTTCACAGTGCAATTCAGACTCAATACGGTGTAGAGATTAGATAATGGAACAGTGCATGCCCACCCACAAGGCGTTTGGGGAATATTTGCTAGCCCAAGGGATATAGTATCAAATCATATGTTCATACATGCCGACACAAAAAGAAGTAGTTGAGAGAAAGAATAAACACACTCTAGAGGTTGCTCGAAGCATGATGATCATGTTGAGTGTCCAAAGCACTTGTGGGGCAAGCAATTTTGACATCGGCTCAATTGATCAACAAAATGCCCTCAGTAGTGTTGGATTAGAAATCTTTTTGTCAGATGTTGTAAGGATATAATAGTGGGATCCTCCCATTTAAGGTTTTTGGCTATGTATGTTTTGTGAAGAACAACAGACCATCAGTAGGGAAACTAAATCCTAGAGCTGTGAATTGTATTTTTGTGGGTTATTCTGTGTTTATTGAAGTATGATAGAGAAGAGACTGTTTGTAAGCATGGATGTGTCTTTTAGAGATACACCCTGAAGGTGACCTAACATTTTGATGACTCATTAGATTTTGAATGTATGATTTATGAGGGGGAGAGTAGTGATGGTCAGAAATTGGTGCATGTGGGAACGATGCCTTGTCCCGTTGTGTGGGAGTGATCAACTGAGGAAGAGTTGAAAAGGAGAAAAATGAATCCGAAGGTGGAGGGATTCAAGCTCAAGGGGAGCTGAGAGTGTATACGAGGAGGCAGAATGAGCGAACGGTGTCCGTCGTGCCACCCGCGTCATCAAGTCCCGTTATCCTGGTTTACCTCGACTCTTGAGACATCTACACCTTCCACTTCAGAATCTAATTACTCAGGTGATATGATTCCTCTCCACTCTCCTCCCACTCTCATGACTTTAAAGAAGACTTATAACAACAATTCGGGTCATTCTCCTAGTCATTATTCTCCTAATTGTTTTGTTATCTCACATTACGTATATTTGTACACGAAGCATTCATTGCATCTTTAAATATTGTCTTTATACCCAAATGTTGGCAGGTAACTAAGAAAAATTCAAAGTGGAAGGTTGTCACGCTAAGAAACTTGGTGCTCTCAATAAGAACAAGACGTGGGAGATAGTACCATTACGAGTGAGAAAAAGAGGATTTTCACAGTAAAATAAAATCCAAAAGGAAAAGTGGAGTGTTACAATGCACGATTGGTGGTAAAAGGGTACAATCAGACATATGACGTTGACTATGACGATACTTTTGCACCTGTAGCGAAAATTAGCATTGTGAGAACACTGGTTTTTCTGACTGTGAATGGTGGGTTGATGTTACACTAACTTGATGTGAAGAATATTTTTCTTCATGGTAAGTTACTGGAGGAGATGTGTATGGACATACTTCCAGGATTCAACACATGTGAAATAGTGGGCAAAGTGTGCAGACTCAAGAAGTCGCTTTATGATTTGAAGTAGTATTCTCAAGTCTGGTATGACAAGGTTAGAAAAGTTATGGTGGACATGTGATATCAGCAGACCAAAATCGACCATACGGTGTTCTTTCGTCAATATGGTGGTCACATAACTGTGTTTGTTGTGTATGTTGATTACATGATTATCATTGGCGATGATGAGACAGAGACTGCTCAACTAAATATTAGATTGGGTAAAGAATTTGAGGCGAAAGACTTTGGACATCTCATATACTTCATTAAGATTAAAGTGGCTCGTGGGCCATAAGGGATGGTCTTATCTCAGAGAAAGTATGTACTAGATCTCCTCACAAAAACAAGCATGCTGGGATGCAAGCCGCAAAGTCTCTTCAATTGATCAAAAGATCAAGTTGAGTGTAGAGGCGGTAGAGCCAGTTGATCATGAAAGATACTATAGATTGATGTCTAATCTATCTGAGTCACACGCAGCCCGACATCTCATTTACAATGAGCGTGGTGAGTTATGCATGATCCAAGGAATGGTCATACAAACGCGGTGTATCAAATTCTGACATTCCTGAAGAGTGTGCCAGGGAAGGGGCTGATCTTCAGGAAGAATGAGCATGTAGACATTATGGGTTATTGTGATGCTGAGTAGGGTTGTAAAAGAACCGAACACTAACGTACAGAGCTCGTGTCTCGTGTTTGTGTTTGATTCATTTGAAATTAAGTGTATTTGAAATAGACACATGTTTGAAATTGTTCGTGAAGCTACTATTTGTGTTCGGTTTGAAATGTTTGAAATGTTTGAATTGTTTGAATTAATCGAATTGTTTGAATTATTCGAAATCATTCAAATTTATTTGTATTGTTTGAATTGTTTGAATTGTTAAAATGATAATAAATTTTTAGATAAACTTTATAGAATTTAATTTTTTAAAATATGATAAATTTTAGAGTATATAATTATTTTTAAAATATGATACATTTTTTATATATAATTATTTTAAATTATTTTATATTTCGAACAATAACGATTCGAACACGTGATTGTTCGTGTTTGGTTGATTTAAAAACCGAACAAAAAAATTGTTTGTGTTCGTCTCGTTTGCTTATCGAACGAATCGAACACTGACTCTCTGGCGAGTCGAACACGAATTATTCGCGAATAGGGAGGTTTTTTGACAGCCCTAATGCTGATTGGGCGAGTTGTGCTGAGGACAGAAGATCCACCTGAAGATACTGCATGTTTGTAGGGGGCAACTTGGTCTCTTGGAAGAGCAAGAAACAAACTGTTGTAGCGAGGTCAACAACAAAGGTAGAGTACAGAGCCATGGCCTTAAGAGTTGCCGATATGATGTGGCTGAGAGCCTTGTTGGTCGAGCTCAAAGTGGATCAAGGAACTCAAATGAAGTTGTGGTGTGAGAACAAACCAGCAATCAGCATTGCCAACAACCCGATGGAACATGATAGTGGAGATTGATAGATTCTTCATTAGGGAAGAGCTTAATAATGGGTTACTGGAGCGAAGTCATGTAGCTACTGGAGAGCAAGTGGCTGACTGCCTCACTAAAGGACATAGCTCATTAGATTTGTCTAGATTATGTAACAAGATGGGCTTAGTAGATATCTTTTGCCCAATTGAGCGGGAGTGTTAAGATTTGTATCTTATTTTGAGCGGTCTAATTTTAAATAGTAAATATAGAAGAAGTCTAGGGTTTATTTGTAAAAAGTTTGTATTGCTCTATAGAAGTCCAACTCAGGAATGGAAAAAGCAACCATTTCTTCAAAATCATTTCTTCACTTGGTAATGGCTAAGGATAGGGACAGTGAGCTGTGTTTAAACAAGATCAATAACTTATTGAAGTTAATGATCATTAGATGTTTCATCTGAATTTGTTAAAAATAAAAAAAGGAGGAATTCAGTAAAAATTAAAAAAAAAAATAATGCTCTATTCCACAAAAAGGACAAACCAAAGAGAGCAATTTTAAATTTATTTTCAAATCCTTTTGCCCAAGTTTTAAATTATATTAAATTATAAAAAATCATCCTGGTACAAGTTATCTATTATTGTATTTTCTACGATACTATTGCAAAACCTAGAGTTACACAGCATAGACAGAATGTTGATTCTAACCATAAAGTTCAAGCTTTATTAGTGAATGATTGTCAGGATACATGGGTTTATAGGCTGATGGTTTACATAATTTGCATAGGCTTCATGGGCTGGTTTTATGATTTCATTATTGTTAAATCCTATTACAAGAAGGTATTGTATGAAGCTTTTTTCTTTTACCCTTTTAATAGACTCTGTATTCATTTTGATTACTTGGATATAATAGCTTGATCTATCATAAACCCTTTTTATTGTTGAATCTATTTTTTAATAAGATGGCAATATATTTGAGTAGTCATTTCACTGTAAACATTTACGAGCTATGTATTGATTTGATAAAATTAACATGTTTCCACAGGGTCCATGATGCATTTTCAAGACATTAGAAAATATCCAAGATGTAAATGACAAAAAATGGTTAAATATAAAAAGGAAAATTTAAGAAAAATAATTTGATGAAAAGAGTGATATTTTGACAAAAAGCTTACCTCTCCCTGAATAGTTTTATGTGTCGTACTTGTTATCATTGTCATCATCAATTAGCTTAATCTTTAATAGTTTAGTCAGCATTATGAATCCTCATACCCCATTCATTCAAGTTGAGTGTTTTTTAAGATATTAAATTTATTTGCACAATTCTTGTTCATCCTTCTTTTTTCCATCTTTTTTTTTTCTTCCTAGTCATCTACTTTAATTTTATCCTAGGAAAGTGAAAAAATTTCTTCATAATTCAAGATAAAAAATGCATAATTTCAGCACATGATCTTTATTTATAGTCACTAGGAGAATAAACAGTCTTAGAATTACTGAAATAATCAAGACAATTATTGAAATAACTTCTAAGTTCTACAACATGAACTAAATGGATAGATTGAACTCCATGGCTGTTTAGCGTCAATAATTCTCCCGATTTATTATTTTAATCATTCTACCCTATGAGTGAAAGTGGAATTATAACCACAATATCTAACATTAGGCAATATGAAGAGATCAAATGTATTTTAGGAGATATCAAAACATAAAACTTAAACATCATAAACTGAAATAATTTATGAAAATCAAGCAAATGCTTTGGTGATGTTATCCTTGTGCTGAAAATTGGTGTTGGAGAGCTTGAATTACCTAAAGATGCTAGTCTTGAAAAAATATATGTAAAGTTAGTGTATGAGTACATCAAGTTCATTGTGGATAATTGTGCCAATTTTTAACTAAAACATTGAGAGCAATAATAGAATTTGATATAATATTCCCATATTGTTGTTATTCATACCTGTGCATAAACCATCATCGTGGTCATGGTTGTCATTGGAATTTTGGTTCCTGAACTGTTAAGCTACAATTTCTTTTACTTCGAATCTATTTTCTGGACATCATAAATGTGCTTTCCGCCATTTATTTAGTTTTGTGCTTCGGTAGTGATTTATGGTTGAAATATCACCAAATGTGCGTCATATGATTGTTGATGCTTTAAGGTGTTCTTGGAACTTCTTAATTATTTACATTGGAAAATTTCTATTCTAGACAATTTAGGTGCACAATCTCTTAACGTTAGCATTTTTTCTAGGAAGCTTTACATACACTCAATTTCTACAAATTTACATACGTAACACCTAAATTTTTAATTTTTACATACATACCACCTTACTTATGCATGAGAAGGTGTATTTCACTTTTTTAAATTTAAAATGGTTGTATTTGTGATGTGAATCATGTGATATGAAAGATTTGGGTGGTGTAAATGTAAAAAAGTAAATTTCAAGTTTTAGATATGTGAATACATAGGAATTGGATGGTATGTATGTAAATGCCCCTATTTTTAAATGGCATCTTTGGAGCTTGTGCTCTTCTTTGATTTATCTCTAATCTATCTATTATTATTTCATTTTCCCAACTACACATCAGATCCTTGCTCTAGGAGTTCTGACAAGATTAATGGAAATGGTAAAGTCCAGCTATAGGGAAGAAGCTATAAAGGCATTATTTGCTATTTCTACCTTGATCAGGAACAGTAAGGATGGCCAAGAATTGTTCTTTTCAAAGAATGGGACATTGATGTTACAGGTAAATAATACCGGCAAGAAATAATTAATTCTTGAAAAAGTGCCAAAATGGTCCCTGACTATTTACAGGGGGTCATTTAGTCCCTGACCTGGAAAGAATGTCAAAGTTGTCCCTCAACTCTTTGAATAGGTGTTAAAACAATCTCATGGCTAAAACTAACGAAAATTGATATTTAGGGCATTTTTTTTTTGAAATTTATTTTTTATTTTTGATTTTTCAGTAAATTTAATTTATTATTAAAAAAAGACAAAAATATATTTTTGACACTCTTAAGTATCAATTTCCGTTAGTTTTAACTACTGGACTGTTGCAACACCAATTAAAAGAGTTGGGGGGCCAATTTGACACTTTTTCTAAGTCGAGGACTAAAATGGCCCCTGCAAATGCCGGGGGACCATTTTGCAGCTTTTCTCAGAAATTCTTGATTATCTGCTATGTTGATTTTAAGGAATGCTACCTTTGTGTAGGACATTATGAGCAATGTTAGCATTGACATTAGACTTCAGAAAAAGGCTGTTCTTCTTGTAGCAGATTTGGCTGATTACCAGCAAGAGATTTCAGGGGCTGCAAAACATGCTGTTATTGGTGATCAGCTCTTATTGAAGGCAGTCGTCAATTTAGTATCATCAAATGATCTTGACCTTCAAGAGAAGGTATTTCTTGTTCCTGTTCATCCATTGTTTTTTATGGAAATTTTTATTATTAGATAACAAATCTATATATGCACAATTATTATGTTTTTATATACCTCACTCCTAAACTCTCATATTTTCATACTTAGCATTTTTGTGTTTTAAACCTATGCATTAAAATCTGTATTTCCCTTTTAAAAGGTGATAATAGTGCTATTTTTTTATGTGATATTAAAGATTTGAGTGCTATGCGTAAAGATTGAAGTTTTGGTGTGAGATATGTAAATACTAAATAGTAAGAATTGTGTATTATGTATGTAAATATTAAAAGGTGGATGCAAGTGTCCTAAGCTGAATGTTTGATTGATAGTAGTATGGAGTAATGAAGCATAAAGCGATGTATTAAAGCAAATACAGGGAATATATGAAGCATTTGTAGTATCAATAGTAAGATCAGTGGTTCTTTTTAGTGCCTTAAGGTTGTAATTGTTCTTAAAAATTGATAAAGCTTTGACTGAGGCACCATTTCAGAACAAAATATACCGCTATACCAATAAGATTTGGATTTTTTATTTTTTATCATTCTCACTTAAGATGATTTGACTCAAAAAATGAACCTGGTAAACAAAATATGTTGGCTCTTGCGGACTTTCGTTTTATTACAACTAAGTTTTAGAAGTTCTTGTTTCATAGGTATTGAGGTTAGACCTCATCATTAAGTGGCAATCTTCTTAAGCTCAACCTTCATTTTGGTGTGTATGAGAAAGACATTGATTCAAGCATCTCACTTAAAAGTCTGAGCTCATGAAAAAAATAAAATAAATACAGGACGGTCCTCATCCTAAGTCTACTGGATCATATTATTGACATAATATTCTCGGGGACGGGATGGTTATGGTCAAGCACAGTAGGCTCGGTTAGCGGGCTGAATTGGGCTCCTGTTAAACACATTAGGTGTCAAGCATGACAATTGGTTGCTTCAAAATCTGCTTATTTTGTGCTATAATAGGGAGAAGAATTGATGTAACTATGCAAGTAAAGATAAGATTTCTTTAAATCACGGAGGACGAAGATCTACTTGCCTCATGTTCCTAAGGTTCTTGGGAGATTTTGAGAGAAGAAAATAATTTCTGACAAATTAGGTTTTGCAAAAAATACATGCAACTCTAAAATCTTTCTTTTTTTATATCTTTTCTTGATGAATCCAATTACAAGTTAGAGCCCAAGTTGTAACTCCAGAGGTTAAAGCCAATAGCAGTTATTTTTTTTTATTTTATTATCCCAAAGAATATATATATATATATATATATATATATATATATATATATATATATATATATATATATATATATATATATATATATATATATATGTATGTGTGTGTGTGTGTGTGTGTGTGTGTGTGTGATTTTTTTAGTGATTCAATTAATGAAATTTTTTTTTATTAATGCAATGGGCGTGCCCTAAATTTATGATTAATAAATATTTTAAAAAATAACATTTAAGATATGAAATGAAGCAATTAACTAATCGGGATTCAAGTTATAATACATGTGAAAAATAATGAGACCTTAGCTATAAAATTATTGAACTTGGATGATAATTTAAAAAATTTAAGGAATGAAGTTCTGTAGAAAATTGAGTATTAGGCAAAACTTTTGGTTTTCGCCAGAAACTTTGTAGACACATTATCCCAACTATCAAAATTGGCTGGTAGGAATATGCTAGTTAGTTCCTTATTCCCAAAATATATATATATATATATATATAAAATAAATAATAAATAAACCCTGAAACATGAAACCATCAATTCTATTCATTATATATACTGACATTTCTAAATCCTAATTAATAAATTTTTAATAAACTGTGAATCTATGATTTCTTTTTATGATAATTAATTCTTATTACTAGACTAACATCTTGTCCCTGGATAATATCTATACTATACTATTATGCATTTTTCTTAGATGGTTTACATGCCCATAAAATTTTCATTTTATTTACTCCATTTATTTCATTAGATTATTTCATCTTATTTAGGAAAAACCATTGAAAAATACTGAATATTAAAGATGAATTTTATAAACAATAGTCATGTAGTGTCATGGCAACTGTTCGTTTCTGCATCCAGCTCCATATCCTTCCCCACATTCAATATTCGCTTTTTGTTTATCAATGGTAGATTCATAAATAATTGAGCTGAAGTCCTAATTTCATCAAATAGTAGGTGATTGAGACCCTTCAAATAAATGAAAAAAAAAAAAAGCAGTCTTGTGCTAACTTCTTAACAGGTCAGGGTTACAGTCATGAAGCAAGAGGCACTATGATATAATATTACAAATTTTTTAGAAGTGCTTTTTTATTATGAATTTTACTTTCTTTTCCATATCTTTGTTATCAACAATTCTACTAGAATTTCTTTAGCCTACTGTCTACCATTCGGTTATGCCTTGTTAAGATTGAAATTGTTAACTCAGTTATGTATTGTATTTTGCTTCAATTATTTTTCCCATATATAAATAATTCAGATCTTGATTCACTATTTTTACTAGCCTATTGACTGTAAACTCTTATTATGATTAATAACATCTTTATATTACCCATAGGAGTGTAAAAGAACTAGCACGAGTGAATTAATAGTTTGTTTGTGTTTGGCCCATTTGAAATTTGATTTGTGTTTGAAATTGCTTATGGACTATGTGTTTGTGTGTGGTTCATTAGAATTCAAATAAAGCATAGGATAATTTTGAGCCAATTAAAATAAATAGATAAGCTTTACATACATACAACTCAATTCCAATTAATTTATTCATCTTACATTTAAACTTTCAATTTTTATATAAGCCACCTTACCTACACATGAAAAGGTGTAGTTCACATTTTAAAAGTTAAAATAGTGATTTTTGTGTGATATAAAAGATTTAGGCTGTGTCAATAAAATATATAGTGGCTTTACACTTAGACAAATGTCAAATGGATATATCCATGAAAGGATTGGTGTAGCTCTAGTGACATACAAGATTAGCGAGAGTCAGCTTAGATGATTTGATCATATTAATCATCGACCATCTGATGAGCCGGTTAAGTGATGTTTTAGATTTGACTGTGTTTTAGGTTTGACTGTGTTGTATAAAAAATGATCTTAATTTTATTAGAATTAAATGAAAGTATGACGCTCAATGAGACACAATGAAAAAGAAAGATTCATGTAGCCGAACCCCCCACTTAGTGGGATAAAGGCTTGTTGTTGTTGTTGTTGTTGTTTGACTCGCTTAATTAATGGATAAAATATGGGCTTCTTAATGAATTAAAAAAAATATTGCTTGTGAATGTCAAGCTTTCTTTATAGCCATAATATCTTATGGCATAACTATTGTGGGTTGATCTTTTATTTATTTATTTATTTATTTATTTTCTCCAGGCACTACAAGCAGTTAAGAGCTTACTGCAACTCTCCCCAACAGTAGCTTTAGATTTAAAAAAAATCTGTGACCTTGACAAAGTCCTGGAGAGAATCCAGGAGCAGTTGTGGGAGATGAAGGATCATGACTATTATGCTGAAGAAATAAAAAACTTAATAAGCGAAATACAAACCATTTTTCATAGGAAATCAGAGAAGGTTTTAGCTTGATTTCTCATATAACTTACCAGTCTTCTTCTTCCTCCTCCTCTTCTTCTTCTTCTTCTGAATTTTGTTTCAGAATGCAGGTTTCATGGGTTCCAACCTAAAGGAATAGATGACTCTTTGAAGTTTTGTGCAGTCAGACCTGCCAGGTTTCAAGGCAGAGACAAATTTGTGATAATTTATAGATTTTGTAGTGTGGTAGGGTTCAGATCTTAGTTTTTATTAGCCAAATGACTTAGTTGATTGAGATGGCTTACTTTTATATGAAGCTCTGTAAATTGAACTGAGAAATTTTTGAATAATGGCCTTTAGGGATGCTATTCAAGTCCTTTCTGTTTTTACTTCTTTTTTTCTGGGAAGATTTACATACACACAGCTTAATTATTATGTATTTACATATTTGACAACTTAATTATTCTTGGAAGAGAAACTATTAATGTCTAAATTTTAATTTTTTTTACATTAATGCATGTCACTCTACCTGTGCATGCAAAGGTATATTTCACTTATTTATTTATTTATTTATATTAGTATTTTTTATGTAAAATGAAATACAAAATATGCTGTAAATGTAAAAGGTTAAGTTTAGATGTTAGATGTTTAAATACATAGGAATATGGTGATATGATTAATGGATGATTTAGGATTATGTTCACTCATGAGGTTGTTAGTTACTCAAGTGAGGGAGATTTGAAACCCCTTCTCCCCCATTTAAGTAAACTCTTAAACATTGAGGCTTCATTTGGCGCAACCATTCAAATTTATCAAAAACTTCAAAGTGTGTTCTTGTTGGAGCACTCTTGGGATGAATAACCTTGTTGAAAGTTATATCATCGGGGTAAAACTGTGAGATCATTAGACCAAATAAAAAAATATTTTGATGGTAAGAATTCGAGTTAAGATATCAAGGTTTAAAACTTTTGCAATCACAATCAATATCATTCAAACTCTCATTAAAAGAAAATTGGTAATCAAACTAAGCAAATCAATGAGATAAACCCATCGACATCAAAACCAATGCGATCAAACTCTAACAAAGCCCAAGTCAGTCACTTAAAGCATTTTTGAACATTTTAAAGAATTAATTGGAGTGTCAAATGATTTTTAAATTTGTTATGCTTGTAATCAAATTAAGCTTCTCCATGAGTCTAATAAAGTGAGCCTAAGAATCCTTAACTACAACATTCAAGTGCTTGAGCATTCAAAAAAATGATATATGATTAATGGGGATCACACGGGGGTTGTTCGATGGACTACTGTAAGATGTTAACATAAATAGTTTAATTGACACTCTAATAATCCTTAAATACAGTAGATTCTTCACTTGATGAGAACTGTATTGGAAAAAAAGAGAAAGTTGAAAGGTGTGAAAAATCAATCTTACTGATGATAATGTATGTTTATGGAGAGCATTGGTCTTATAAGTGATGATGCATGTCAATAAACATTAATGCTACAAGGTTAACGTATGATGTTGATATCAACATCAATACTTATTGACTCCATCATCTATAGTCACCAATGATAATAACTCATTTAATCACTGATAAGGTTGATGCATGCTATCAATACCAACTGATCATACTCTCAACGCCTAAACAAATACTTTTATTAAGCTTTTCGATCTCTAGTTTTCTCGCTTAAAATAAAAATGATCAACATATCACAAATAATCTCTTGTAGATAACTTCAATGCCTCAAGATTCTTCTAACTTTTACTATGTAATCCATTATATTTGGATAGTGTCTCTTTTATTATATCAACAAATTCCTAAATTATTTAAACAATGATTAATATAATCCAATCTATTATAAAATAATTAATACATAACTAGAAATAATATTTTACACACACACAAACACACACTTATATATATATAGCACTCAAAATTTATGTGCTTATAAAACTAACACTCATATAACTTTTTGAACTATCTCACTCATACTAACGAAAAATATTTTTGTGAGGAAGACGTACGCAGAGCTGCGTACGTTAGGAAGTTACAGAAAGAGTATTGGAGGGTTATATCTTGGTTATACTACCTTGTAACTTACAAATATCCCCCTTGTAATTTTCATGTAACCGACAAATATATAAAACAGAAGAGCGGAACTTAGGTTATAGAGATGTTACTTGGAGGTTATTTGTAAGTTACAGGGGGACTATAACCGAGATATAACCCTTCAATACCCTCCGTGTAATCTACTAACTACACAACTCTGCGTGTCAGTCATCAAATATTTTCCCTCTTTGCAACATCAAAATATTAATAAGATGGTATCTCTATGAATATAAATGTTTAGAGTATTATAAATTACTTTCGGGGGGTACATATGTAAAAAATCAAAATTCAGGGGCTAGAAATGTAAATGCATAAGAATTGAGTGGTTATGTAGGCGTTAAACCATTCCTGCCGCCTTCAATTTTCTGCGTAGGAGGTGATCTGGCAGATGAAGCCTTATCGCGATAATTGCAGGAGAGGGCAACTGAGAATCCGCACACTAACCTCGGCTTCCCCGTCAGCTCATCTACCTCCTCTCGATTTGTGCTCCTCTCTTCGGCGGTGATCGGCAATGGAATTTGCAAGAAACGCCGTGCTTGCACCTCGTACCGCCCTCGCGGCCCCGCCCCGCTCGTTTCTGACGCCGGGGGTGGTAAGGTTAGGCGGCGGACGGAGGGAATTGGTGGCGGCGGCTTCGCTAGAAAAAGAAGGGTTTGGAGGAGAAGGCGGAACCGCCGCTTGGAGGAACCTCAGTATGGCCAGTTCTAACTATGTGGTTCCACTTGACGTGCAGACACCGGGTCTCGTTCGCCCTCTTGCAGAGATCCTGCGCGACCTCAACAGGCGGGTTTCGGAGAAGATCATCAGCCCTGAAACTAACTCCATTCCATGGTATTTCATTGTTGTCGGCTCTTCGTTTCCGGTTTATTTTGCGTTTTTTCTTATTTAATGGTTGGCTGATTGTTTGTATGATCGATTGAAGATTTTCTACGTTGGTTTGATGGAGTAGGATTTACTAGAAACAAATTTTCTGTTGTGTCGATCGGTTGTGTAGCGATTGAGTTTCTTTGATCCTGCGGTATTCATTAAGAGACCCCCTATGCTTTGGAGAGGAGTGGTGTGAGTAAACTTATTAGAGAAGAATAATGAACGCTGGGTTTGTCGAATGTAGTTTAGTAGGCTTAATGTCTTGTTATCTCTGTTAAGCTGCTCGATGGTCTAATGAGGATTGTCTATGTGATTTTGAAAATATAACCTACAAACGCACATATGTACGCGTACCCTATTTCGCAAGCTTCTTTTATTTGCAGAAAGTTAAGCAACGGTACAATGACTACATTGTTTTCCCATAGATGTTACAATTTTGATTATACAATTATAAAACTTAGTTGTCACGCGCAGAAATTTCTCTAGCACGCATATTTGCTAGTCTTCCTTCAATATTTACTTTGGAGGGTTTGGTTTACCCTTTTGAGAGGATTTATGTTGGATTTACTTAAATCCAGCCAAACACCAAAAGCAGGGGAGTTAAATCCAACACTTCCCTAAATCCATTTTCTTCTCCGCCGTAATGTAAATCACAGATTTTCTAAATCCGATTAATCGGTGGATTTAACAGATTTGAGGAGGAAGGTCCTGTCGCTTTTCTCATCGCACAGGAGGAAGAGATGCGATCGCCAAACACTGCAAATAGATTTAATTGGATTTAACTTAAATCCTACTAAATTTTTTTGGGGTTTCACACATCCGGATTGATAAATCTGGATTTATAGAATTTACTAAATTCTATTTAACTTAAATCTTTGATGCAACCAAACACGTGCTTAGCGTCTATTTTTCATAATTTAATTGTTTAAGCGCCTTTATTTGCATCTGCTTTCGATTGATTGTGCTGTTAAAGTAAAAATATTAATGTGTTTGCATCTCTTACCAATTTTCTTCACTTAGTAATTTCTTTCACTTCCCAATCAATGGTGGCACCTTGATGAACTCTTCATACTATCATATTTGAATAAGTCCTCAAATGATTTCTAATCTCTCATTGGTATCCCTCAATAGTTTGTGGGGCACTTTGGTTGTTTGTTCACTATTGTTAGGTTTTTATTTTCAGTGGTTTCAATAAATATTTGGTGGGGCGATTGACATCTTGCTTTAATAAGAATATCAAACCCTTTATCTATGTTTGTTGTTATTGCTTATGCATGTAGTCTCATTAGGAGTTTTATGCTGATCTGGTAACCATGTATGTATATTACATGTAATTATAGCTTAGGTGGATTCCAGAATTAATAGGAATTTTTAGAGACCGGCGCATTTCCTTATGCTGCATCTTTAGTTCTACATTTTCTATCCAGGCTCCTAGTTCCGTGCCAATTGATAGCTTATCATATTCCAAATGCTCATTTCTTGAATGAAGGATTTAATATATTCTATTTTTACTTGTTTTTTTTTTTTGTTAATCTCTTAAGGTCATGTCATTGCTTGAGCATCCATATTCTTTGAGGGAATTATCTTAGTCTTTTTTCAGGATCATTATAAATTATAACCTTATGCTAACAGCGTTCTTACCAAAATGGATGCCCTACTCGCAATCTTTTCATATAGAAGCTAATCAATGTAGTGTGACATCTATCTTTACACCCAGCACTTTGTTTTCTTAAAATAAAAATTTACATCATACAATGTTGATTAGATTAATTCAATTTCGCATAAAATATGCAGTTAATATTTACTACAAGAGTTGAAAGAATATTTATAAGCTAGTACTCGAAAGACAATGTCATTTATTTATCGTTCATGAAATTTAGTTGGAGCTCATAAAATGAAGCTTATGTTTCTTATCATTTTGACATTTTCTATAATTTCACACCACAGACAATTCAACCTTACGTATGCTAAAGGAGCACATAATGCTTGCTTCTTCGCTTGCTAGTTATTACATTTATTTTTGTAGTATAACGAGCTAATCCATACAATGGTGCTCTTAAAGTTCTTAATAATTTGCAACATCTTTTATTCCTATCTTTAGTTTTTTTGTGAATTTGAATGTTGTGAGGATTGGGTCACGTAGTATGGGTACTATTACAAACTGGTGATGCACCCAAACTTTGCTTGTATAGTATGGTGTTGCTAGCATTGAGACAGCAATCATCCAATATGGAAATGGTGTACCATATTTTATAGATGTAGCCTACATTTGATACCATAGTGTATGGTCATATGCGCTCTAGTTTAAGTCGAGCGATATCTATTATTATTGGAGGACTGACCCGTGGCTTGCTACTGCTTTTGTTAGCCTTGGATATGGAATTATAAATGGATATGGATCTATTTATATCAATGATTTTATGTCTGCAAATAATGGATGGGGTTTTAGGATGGCCTTTATATGCCGACGTGCTAGGTTTAACAAATGCTAATGATGTTGAGCCATTAGGAGTGTATGTTTTAGGATTGTCATGTCAAACCCCATGTCCTGAAAACAATACATTCTAACAATGTAAGACGTGATGAAATGAATTTAATATTTTTTATATTCTTAAAAAAGAATTATATGTAAGTAATAATAAAACGTAATATTTATTTCATAAATGAAAGTTCAACTTATACAACTAAAAGAAAAATAAAAAACTGACCTAGCGAAATTGAAATAACAATAAAGAAACAATAACCCAAAACTCAAAAGAAAAAATACAATAAATAAAATAAATACCAAAAATAACAAAAAATATGTATATATAAAACTGGAATGTTTGCTCCTGTGAAATCGGTCCTGCAAGCGGCTGAATAGAACTTGTGATGTAAAAATATCAACGAATGAGTTTGACAAATCAAATTCAGTAAATAACCACTATTTATTAAACCATAACCGACAAGTACTTGGTTATGTAGTATGAATAACAATGAGGGATAATTATTATGTGCATACATAACATTATAAGACAACAATAGTGTTGTAAACATTTCTATGAATATGCTCAATTTTCTTAATGAAATATGTAATCATTTCAAATTCGATCAATTCTCATCCGTGTATAACTCAAAAGTTATTTATTATTCAATTTAAATGCAATTTATATTTATATGATCGATTTTATCAAATACTCTGAAACCGAGAAGGTAAACACCAACCCAAGCAAATCCAAAGATTTCCCATAGATTTGTCACTATATGCACCAATTAGTCTGACCAGTTAATATCCAAAAAAAATTACACCTATCTACAAGCCATTGCATACAAGCATGCAAAATTATAATTTTTTTCACAAGCAAATATATAAGTAATATGATACTATACACAAGCTAATACTATGACAAAAATCTACATGCAATTCATGAAGTGCAAAAGTAAAAATTTATAATTGTAAAATTTAGTCAATTTTGCAGGGAGTTGTGTAGCGATAAAATAAGATAGTTAACTAATTCATTATAGGTAATAAGTGAAGCCTATAGTAAGTGCATACAAGAAATATAAATGAAATAACAAGAGCAGAGCTGACAATCCTATAAAATAACTCTGAATTTACTATAAACATCAAGAATAATGCCCCTAACTAGGAATGATACTTTTATCCTCTAATAAAAAACAATTATTTATCTTGAGATGGGTAATAAAAATCTTAAAAGTTTTAGCAAACGTCAGCTGTTAGGATTTAGGTCTTACACAAGTCGAACTCGAATAAAAGTTAACTCTGCACATAAATGTATTAAAAATTATTATTATTACTCTCTCTCTCTCTCTCTCTCTCTCTCTCTCTCTCTCTCTCTCTCTCTCTCTCTCTCTCACACACACACACACACACACATATATTATCATTAAAAAACCTTTGAAATTATGTTCAACTTGATCAAAATTTTTCTCTAACCTAATTTATCATAACATAGCTAATTAAATAAATAAGCAATTTACTCTAATTTTTATGCAAACGCACACATAGGTGGCCTTAGGTAAAATAATAAATTTTCATCAGTGAAAGAAAGGGAGGGGAGGAGACTCGAAAGTTGTTGCTTAGAGAAGTTGGCAAGGAGAGCTTTGGGAGGAAGCGGTTCCGTCCTCTATCTTCGGCTAGGTCAAAGGAGTGGGGCAAAGGGAAAAAAAACTTCAATGGTTACAGAGAATGGGACTCAATGGCTGCGAAGATGAGAGTACAAGTCGTCAGATGCTCTAGCCCTAAATACAATTAAATAAAGAACGATGGCGGTGTTATTAGTCAGTGCCAAGAGCTGGAGTAGCGGGAAGCCAAACTGGGAAGGCGACAACAAGCGAAAATGGAAGGAGGATTGTAAAAGTTAGGATTGTAAACGAGGTGAGCTTGAGCAAGCTCAAGCTTGGCTTGTTTTTCGGCTCGTTCGAAATTAATTTTTTTTAAAACTAGCTCATGTCGAAATTGCTTGTGAATAGTGTATTCATGTATGACTTGATTTATATATTTTTGTTCATGTTTGGCTCAAAATTGGTTCGTATAAATTAATTAGAAAAATAAATATAGGGTTTTGGAATTTAACCTGTACTCGGGCTATTAACAAAACTCTTTGTTTGCAAACAACTCATATTCAGCTTGTTAAATAGCTTGTGTTGATTTGTTCTTTAAACAAGCGAGTTGAACACAAACAAATTTTCTTGAGCTCGGTTTAGAAACTGTTCGTTTGTGTTCGTCTTATTTTGGCTTGAAATAATTAAACAATTAATAATAATATTTATTTAAATTTTTTATATTAATTTTTATATGTATTTCAAAATGATAAATTTTATTATTTTAAAAAAGTTTATGGCCTTTATGATTAGAAAATATATAAGTTTAGGTCTTAGTTATATAAATACATAGAATTTGGGTGGTAGCTATGTAGTAAAAATATGAAGACTTTAAATTTATATTTTTTTGGTTCCATAATTTTGTTTCTAAAAGTTGATAGAGCGTGTAAGTGTGTTGTGCATGTCATATTGATAAAATATGTGAAAAGGGTAGCCCAAATATTTTAAGGATTAATTGTAAAAAATTATATTTGTTTGGATTTAAATAAACAGATTGATTTTTTACATTATATTGAAGGCAATTGTGATTATTAAAACTTTTGAAATGTTAATTTAATTTGAAATTTGTCATAAATCTTTGTTATGAATTTGTAAATCATGAAACTTAGAGCTAACATTATAATTGACATCACATTTTAGGTCTTTCTAGTCTACTAGACCTATTTCTCAACCTTCAGGGGAATCAGGAAACTGACAGAGACTTTGAAGACGTCAGTATCCTTATTGATCTCTTATGGTATCCTTATCGATCTCTTTATTCTTCCCTCTCTTGAAGTTTTGCTTAATTTCTCTCCAGACTCTTAGTTCTTTAGATTCTTGGAGTGGTATGGGCTTTAAGATGTGCACAAAGGAGGGAGAATGAGAATTCTAGTATCAAGAGCTAGAGGGGGCTTTGGCTAGCAGAGGAGAGAGGAGGAGAGGAAGTCCATAAATTATTGCTTAATTTCTATTCAAAATAGCCAAATAGCCATAGTGATAGCAACCTCTTTATAGAATTAGGATTAAAATTTAAATTTAAATCTACAACTAAACATTATCATCTAATTTCAAAAATTACAACCAGATTATACTAAATTACAATTTCTACGTAATTAAAAAAAAATCCTTAATTTAAATAAAACAATTGTAAATTTTGGCTCAATGTGGATTTAGGTCTAAGTCATGAATCTGTGCTTGGGTCCTTGTACGCATCAAAAGGCTAATTAATCCTAGCAGAAATTTTTTCTAATCTTCTCCAAGATAACACTTAGCTAGATGCTTTCCATGGTTCGCAGGAAATGGCCATAGTGATAGCACTTATTGGCCTTCATGATTTGATCCATGCACTTTGCTCCGTCTGAAGGCCAATTAAGAGTTTTAAATTTTTTGGATCTTGCCCATAGTAACACTCATCGAATTGCTTAAAGCGATAACAGTCCTTTTCTTCCTAATTTGATTTGTAAGCTGTTTCTCGTCTCTTTTCTGTTTTATTGTCTTTTTCTTCCATGCCCTTATCTTTCATTGTATTTATTGCATCCATCAAGATTTGAATGATATGAAGTAAAGGAAAATTTACATACATGCTGCTCAATTCTTATGTATTTACATATCTAACACTTAAATTTCAATTTTTACATGCATACCTCCTTATGTACGCACAAGGACCGAACCAGCCTTTTTTTGGAGGGGGGCAAACTGCCCTCTAAGCCCATCGTGGAAGGGGTTAGGGCAACGAAGTGCAATGTGATATTTTAGATGGGGCAAAACTGATATTTCAGGAGAGGCAAAAAACCAAATTTGAGGGGGGTGATTGCCTTGAATCTACCTAGGTCCGCCTCCGTGTATGTATGAAAATGTGTATTTCACTTTTAAAAGTTAAGATTATGGTATTTTTTATGTAATATGAAAGATTTGGGTGGTATAAAAAAGTAATCTTTAGGTGTTGAATATGTAAATGCATATGATATGAGTGGCTTGTATGTAAATGCTCCTAAAGGAAAAACATGTTCACACAGAGACAAGCACATAAATACATTCAAGCATACAACTTAAAGATGTTTAGATCTATGATTGCCTATTCATTTATACATGTTATGCTATTTACTATGGAAGAGAATTAAGGTTGCATAAGGAAAGTCGTCCTTGCGGAATCCTTTCCGTACAAATGATTCAGTTAAGATTGTTGTTTTTATTCATGACTACTACCCAAATAGTTTGTTGGATTAGTGCTCTATATTTTAAATATTATTGAAGTACTGTAGTTCCAGCAGTACCTCACCTCTGCTGATTTGACTTTAAATTGGTTTGTAGGTATCATGCAAACAGAATGCTGAGCTTCTATGCTCCAGGTAGACTCCGCATCCTGTCTATTCTGTATCCTTCAGTTATTTCCATGTTCAGTTATTTCCATGCGCTTTAATAACTGAAGGAATCTTTTAATTCTGAATAACATTAACCGAATTTATAATATTATACTTTTTTTTAATTGTTTGCCTTACTATATGTAATATCCTACTATATTATTTGATTAAATAAGAACCATACTGTCTCTTGGAGGGCCTTCTTCTAAATTCTAAAACATGTGAATAACCATGGAGGATCTAATCGATGTACACTGCAGCTTATTCTTTTTATAATTTTTTGCTTAACTATATTTCTAGACTGATCTAGCTACTTAACATAGTATGTTTTATATACTGTTTTTTATTTCTTCAAGTTAAGCTCATGAGAGCAATCTTTAAGTTGATCAAGAAAGATCCTATTTTTGGTTATTGAGATTAGTACGTTATCTTCTGTATTACATTCAGCGCCCATTCAATGCAAAAGATTAACGTATTTGTAATGACTGTCTCTCAAGGTTGGTGTGGAGAAGTACGTGATGTCATTTTCTCCGATGATAGAAGCGTAACAGTGGTATACCGTGTAACAGTACGAGGATCAGATGGAGAGGTTTGCTTGAATCCCTTAGTTTTGTTGGATCTGTTATTTTTCCATTAATTGAGAATTATGCATATTTGCCTGATTAATTAGATCCTACAATCATGCATTAATTTTTCAATTCTTAAATAATTTAATTAATTTTGTATTTAGTAAAATTTTGGTTGTGTTGACTTGACTAATTAATTTGAGTGGTATATTAAGCTTTCTGATTGATTATGTTAATCAGGGATTAATTAGGATATTTTTCTGATGATTAATTATTGGGTAGTAAGTTCTTGTAATGAATCATGTATAATTAATAACTTTACTAATTTTGTTAATTAGTTAGTGCTTAATAACTATGTTGTTAATCCATCCTAATTAGCAAGGCTAATAATTTACTAATTTCTAATTACCGACTATATATTATTTTTATGTCAATTAATGGTGCATTAATTATTTCACATATTTTATGCATATATTTATGTAATATTATGATTAAGGTTTTAAATTATTTTCACATGAATTATGCAAATTTTGGTTATTAAACTTCATAACACTTTATTTAATAATCCTAGTAATGATTTTATTAAATAGTCGTTATCTTACTCTACATACTGCAACCCGTTACAAATGAGCACAACACATGAAAACATTGCCAAAGTCTAAATAACATATATTGTACAAAATTTATCAATTTAGTGAATGCCATATAATTGAGTTGGACCATCAAATTGTCCTACCACATATTGAGAAAATCATTGAGCTTATTAAAATTTATCAATTTTTTATGTAAGGATGAGAAAATCATTGAGACTTGTGCACTAACACATAGTGAGCTTATTAATGTGGGCCCTGAAAATTTCATGGCCTGGCCTCCTTTGTCGTGATGAGGGAATTTTACATGAGTTTCTGGGTCAAATTTTAGAAGACGGATTAGGATTGCAAATAAGATATTACTAAAAATTTTCACCATCTTTTTTGTGAGTATTTTTAAGATCCGAGATTCGAGGTTTTTCATAGACACAAGTTCCTGCAGTTAATTACCCCTCTCGATAATGGGAGAGCATTTTTTTATTACGTCTAATCATTATAATGATGCTTGTTTAGATGTAAAAGCTTAGATAACTGGGAAAAATATAGAACGGCTCACAGGAAGTCTAAAAGAACAATTTGTGATGCTAAAAATTTTGTTTTTAGTGATTTTTATAACAGACTAGATACTAAGGAGGGTGAAAAATATATGTATAAACTAGCCAAACAAATAGATAAGAAAAGTAAAGATTTAACTCAAGTAAAGTGTATTAAAGATGAAAATAAAAAAAATGATTTTCTTAGAAAAAGATATTCAATATAGGTGGGTGAGTTTTTTTGATAAACTTTTTAATGAAGTTTCTGAATGTACGATCGACTTTAGTGATCTTCATATCGTTAATAATAATAAAAAGTTTCATTTTTACCGACGCATTAGTAATAAAGAAGTTGATGAGACTTTAAAGAAAATCAATGGTGGAAATCTGTTGAACCTGATGATATCCCAATTGAAGTGTGGAAATATTTAGGCGATTTGGGAGTTTCTTGGCTTACTAAACTTTTTAATATTATTTTAAATACTAAAAAGATGCCTGAGGAGTGGAGGAAGAGTATTTTGGTCCCCATTTTTAAGAATAAAGGGGATGTACAAGAGTGCAAATTATAGAGGAATTAAACTGATGTGTCATACTTTAAAATTATGAGAGAGGGTAATTGAACATAGATTAAGATGTATTAGCAAAATTTCTCATAATCAATTTGGATTTATGTCGGGCATGTCTACTATGGAAGCTATACATTTATTGAGAGGTTTGATGAAAAAGTACAGAGCAAATAAGGAGGACCTACATTTGATTTTTATTGATTTAGAAAAAACTATTGATAATGTTCCAAGAGATGTCTTTTGGAGAGTCCTTGAGAAGAAAGGTTTTGATGTGACTTACATTCAAGTCATTAAAGATATGTATGCTAGAGCTATTACTGGTGTTCGAACTGAAGGAGGATTGACCAAATATTTTCCTACTTCTGTTGGTTTACATCAGGGATCGGCTTTAAGCCCATATCTTTTTGCTTTAGTTATGGATGGTCTTACTAGATATTTACAAGAGGATGTACCTTGGTGTATGCTTTTTGTTGATGATATCCTTCTCGTGGACAAGACGAGAGGAAAAACCTATGAAAAACTTGAATTATGGAGGTCTAGATTGGAGTCTAAAGGCCTTCGTTTGAGTAGAACTAAAACTAAATACATGGAATGTAACTTTGGTAATAGTAGCTCTAGTGATAAAAGTGTAACTTTGAATGAACAAATTATTAAAATGTGTGAACGATTTAGATATCTCGGGTCTGTTGTTCAAATTGATGGTGATATAGATGGAGATGTTAATAGTAGAATTCTTGTTGTTTAGTTGAAGTAGAGGAATGCTTCGGGCCTATTATGTGATAGAAAAGTACCGCTCAGACTGAAAGGAAAATTTTATAAGAAGTTGATGAGACCTGCATTGCTCTATAGTGCTGGCCTTTAAAAGAGAAGCATAATACTAAGTTAAGTGTTGCCGAGATGAGAATGATTAGGTGAATGAGGGCTTTACACTTAGAGACAAAAAGCGAAATGAATATATCCGTGATAGGGTTTGTGTACCTCCAGTGATGGACAAAAGTAGAGGGAGTCGTCTTAGATGATTTGGTCACATAAACGTCGACCATCTAATGATCTGATTAGGAGAGTAGATGTTTTATATTCGACTTATGTTAAGAAAGACAGAGGTAGACCTGGAAAGACTTGGGCTATAAAAAATGATCTTAATTTATTAGAATTAAATAAAAATATTGCACTAAATAGGACACAATGGAGAAAAATGACTCATGTCGCCGACCCCACTTAGTGGGATTAAGGCTTTGTTGTTGTTGTTAATTATAATGATGCTTTTTTAGCATATGGTAGCACTTGATTTTAGTCTTAAATTATAAAATATATCACTGTAAGTTTCGAATGGATAGTCAGGGGAATGACGATGAACTCGATCAAGATTTCATGATTTTGTCATCTTGGTTTATTATTTTGATCAATTAGTCAAAGAAACTAGTTGACCTAACCATGATAAAAGAATCTTTATCAGCGGTCGTTAGTTATTTCATTTAACAGAAACTTGTAGACCTTTGTTGGATTTTGTCTAATGAGACAAATTTGAGACAATGTCAGCTTACAGAAGTCTTTGTGTTCTATCAGATATACTCTGATTACGAACTCATTGGGATAAAAAGTCATCGGAGAACATATGAGTTACAATTGTGGTCATAGTATAGTGGGAGTCTCTTTGGCCAAAACACCCAGTTAGATGATTTTGATCGTAGCCAATTTATTTGTGGAGCTATTGGCCAAACTGCTCAGACGGGAGATTCGGGCTATGCCTTTACTGACATGAGATTATTTTTAGTGTGAATATTATAATATATTTAGTACGAAATTAGCTCTTGTAAGCTCGGTTAACTACAGATTGTCACCCAACCAAATAATTGTGTAGGGTGGATGTAGTTTGCTTGAAAATTTTTAGTGATAAATTTCACGTGAATATTTAAGTTTTGTAATTTAACAATTTGACATTTTGAATAGACCTCTCCAGTCAAGAGTCGCATTCAACGCACTTATCATCAAAATTTTAGGTGATTTTAAATCTTATCAACTGTGCCCTGCATATGAAGGATCAGACTCATAATTGAAATTAATTGAGTTTCTTCAAATATTCTCTTAAGCTTAGTTTTGAAAATAAACTCATCAGCACAGTTATTATTGAGATTTTACTAAAGAATATTCGCTACTAATTTAGGAATTATAATTTAAATATCATTAAAAAAATGTCATGTTGACTTGGTTTTTGTGAGGAAGATTATATTGGTCAAATGGGACTTATGATACTGCCCTATAGAAAGGGTGGCTCGCTCGAGAGATTATATAACTTAAGAGCTTTAAATTTAACTTAAAGAAAGAGATTTTTGCAATTTAAAAATAATAATAATTTACATGCTTCTCGAGATAGATTATATTTGAGCTTAAACGTACATTCAGCCTGCTCAATATTTTAGAACTTTATAATCGAGCTTTGAGCATGTTGATCGAAGCACATATGGGCAATTAGAGCTTATTTTATTCTAAGACGTTACAATCAAGTATTTAGCATGCTGGTGAGTGCACATGAGGGCTTTAATTTTGATAACGTGCAGATTTCTAAAATAGATGTGAATTTAAATTCATTTTTAAGACTCTCTGAACAAAATTCTCAAATGCTTAAATTTAAATATTTATTAAAAATGACAGAGCAATTGCCGCAAGATAGCTCCCACGATGTGCACCTATTTTAAAGACATTGAAATTTATTAAGTACATCAACTTTTGAGGTGTTGCTTGAAGTAGCCTCGAGGGTGCATAACTCATGAAATTGTATTTAGTTTTGGAAACGTGCATGACTAATATGTCTTTGAGGTGCATACGATTTTTTAATTTAAATGCCTTTATAATCATCTTTTGTTCGCTTGTGGGTTTATGTTGCAGATCCGGTGACGAGATATGCAAATTAGAATTATCTTTGGTATTATTAAACTAGATTTTATTTTAGATTCGTAGAGTAGATGTTAAGTCGAGTAGAAACTCCCTACACTCAAGTTCCCCATAATGTGCAAAAAAACTGGATTCAGAAAAAGATGCCACAAGGGGCCCACTTAAATAAAATAGAACATATAAACATGAGAGTGAAGTTTCAAGTCCCATATATATTTTATACAAATCTTGATTATGTTTAATTTTAGTATTTCTCAAAATATTTTGCGTTGGCTTGAAGTACATGGGTCTTAAACCCACCATGCCTAAAAAGATGTATATGGAGCTGTAGGTACCTACACAACTAACAACAGCATAAGAAAAGCCTTCTGCCGTGACGAGATGGCGCATGCATCTTGAAATCACTCTTTAACCCACACAAAAAATATCATAATACAAGCTAACTTTTTCACGTCAGGTCCAGATCGCGTGAGATCATCTTGTAGTCAAACTCATCAACCAGCCAAAATCGAGTACCTTGTAGCCACTTAATATCATGACCAATGGTATCTTTAATCTTCTACTTGTCATCAGCCACAAGGTTTGAGGCAATCGTCTCTTCCCTGATGGCGCCTTTATATTGCACGCAAAATTCTCCAATGTGCTTTTGGCCTCCACCATTCTCGTGTTTGCCATCCTCAGATTTATACTTCTCCGCTTAACCATCTTCTCGATCTCTTCCTTGCTTAGATGGCGATCTTATTTTTCTATCTGGTTGATTTATCGTAGGTTGAGAAGACTTGTTCCTTCTTGGTAGGGATGGTGGTGTTCTTTGGAATCAAAAGTGTCATACCAGCAATTTCAAGGGAGAAAGGTTCAACGACAAGAAGTAGAAGGTTCTAAACCTTCTCATTCTAACTGCTGAAGTTGTCATCTTGAACAGCAGCACTATAAACAACAGAGCCTCGTCAGGTTTGATGTTCTTACAGAGCTCCTTCCCCTTGAAAAAGTCCTGCGACCTCAGCTGCATTTTAGGAATCCTTGTGAATCATCCATCCAGAACAACATGACACTGCTCTTGTCCATCTTTGCATACCTTGAGCACCACTCCACAGATTCGTGCACTCCCTGAATAGATCCATGTTAAGTTTCTTAACCCTAGTACCGAGTAATGGTGGAGTAGAAATCAATGCCCTCATAGGCATTTGAGCAGGGGAAGATAAAGTTCTCTTTGCCCCCTCACAAGCAGTTCTCATCTCCATTGAGCTTTGGGATTGCCTTTGATATCTTCTTCAGTTTACTTGCTGAATTGAAAGGCTTCATGTCAAGACCATAGGCAGTGGAAGCAGGGGATGCGACACATGCTCTAAAACAGTGCCCAGTTCAGTGGGATGCTGAACAGCGCCCGATTATGGGCGCTAAAATAACGCACATTTCAGGCGCTTGGAAGGCGGGGCTGGTTCGCCTAGCATCGCAGAAGCCGGAGCAGGATCGCGATTTCTCGTGAGGTTTCGCGAGAGCGGGAGATCCCACATGAAGATTGGATGGATCTAGCGCAATCTGACTGGAGGCATCATGAATCTACTGAGTGCTTTCTGGATTTCTCTTGGCTTCTCACTCTCTTCATTTGTGTAGAAGCTTCCTCCATCTAGATGGAGCCAATAAATTGTTGTCGTAGGTATGTAGGGAGTCAGTTCTAAGTGTGTTTAGTTTCAGATATCCTGTGTGGAGTCTCTTTTCCCTTTGTGGGCTTTATCCGTGGAGGTGGTGGTGTTCTGGCTATATTCCCTCAGAGATAGTGATTGTATCTTTCCCTTTTATCTTCCCCAACCCGTTTCTTTCACTCCCCTTAGCCGTCGGCCACTATAGGCTTCTCCCAAACTACCACACTACCGCTGCCGACCACCTACTGCCCTCCCCACTTGGTGCCCCTACAGTTCTGCATCTTCCCCTTGCTACCACCAACACTCTATTGCTTTCACCACCCCCGCCAGCCATCTCGACATTGGAATATATTTAGAATTGTTGTTGGTGTCATTTCCTATTTTGTGTTCTTGTTTCCATTTGAGTCATGATGTAATCTTATTTTAATATTAATGAAAGATTGTTCTTAGTGTTTCTAATGTTTCCCCTACTAGTTTCAGTATTATTTAGTACCTGAGCTTGCTCATATCTTAATCCTATCATAGGGTTTTCCAGCATTCACCTCTACCCGATTTATCTCCACCCAAAAATTTCTTTCGATTCCCAACCCTAACCATGCCAACACGAAGAGGTACACCGGACTCGACCCGGGAAGAGATTCAGTAAGAAATTCGTCGTCTATAACGGAGACTGGCAGAGCTAGATGACGGAAACCAAGAAAAGGTTACTTTCGTCTGTGATTGAGAGAGTCAAAGAGAAGACGGATGAAGGGATGAATCCGTTCCACTGGGAAGATCTCAATAACTAGGAATATTGACCACGCCATTTTCATATCTAATACCAAAGCAGCTGGGAGAAAAAAACCACTTATGAAGGTCAGAGGACTATGACATCAAGATAAACCTCTTAGAATTCGAGGGAAGCATGGATCCCGATGAATTTATTGAATGGTTGCAATTAGTTGAACGAATTTTCAACTATAAAGATGTACCAGAAGACTAACGGGATATGCTAGCCGCCATTAAGCTGAAGAAGAGTGTTTCCTTATGGTGGGAAAATGTGCAGAGGCAGAGGAAAAAGATTAGGCAATGAAAAGATCACTAATTGGAAGAAGATGAAGGTAATGCAGAAAATGTAACTCCCACCCCACTATCACCAGGATATGTTCTTAAAATGTCACAATTTGCAACAGAGGGATCCCTCAATTGAAGAGTTCACTTCTCAATTTGACCATTTGCAAATGAAATGTGAGCTGACGGAGCCGGAGGAACATACGATAATCAGATATCTCAGGGGATTGAAACCCGCCATCAACAATGTGGTACAATTGCAGCCATACTAGACGCTAGGGGATGTCCAGACATTAGCCTTGAAGGTGGAAAGACATCAAAAGTAGAGTTGATGACAATCATCTTTCAAGCAACAACTTTCAGGCAAGCTGTTACCTACAGTTACTACTATGAGGGATCTCTCAGGAGACATAGGTAAGCTCGGACAGGTGAATAACACTAGGATCATAACAGTAAGAAACAGGAGAAGGGCAACTCCTTCAAAATAGAGTCGGCCAGGAAGCACTATCGATGCCACGACTACGACAACATTGCCTCTAACTGCCTTCACAAGCAAGGTAGTCACAGATCAAGGCGTCATAGAAAAAATTAGCGATGAAGAGAAAGTCGAGGAACAAGGTGAGGAGTATTGGCTTCCCCCATATGAAGGAGAGGCGCGCGTGATTTGACGAATCCTACAAACCGAGGACATGATGGATTCGCAGTGACTATGTCATAACATATTCTACACCCGATATACAGTCTAATCATCAGTGGCAGAAGCAGCAAGAACATGGTATCGACACAGATGGTAAAGAAATTCGGACTCGCAACTCAGAGACATTCCCAGCCATGTTTACTGACGGAGTCGAAGAAGAAGAATCGGGTCAGCATTGACCGAAGATGCTTGGTAGAATTTTCGATCGAAGGCCAGTTGCAAGACCATATGTGACGTCCATAGGCACGACAGATATAAAAACACGTATTCTTTCATCAAGGACGGGAAACACATCACCCTTCTTCCTTTGACGGAGTCAGAGGTCACAGGACCTCTTTTCAACGGAATGGCGTCAATGAAACTAGTTTTAGTGATAATACCAAACTGGAGGATAGAGAAACCCGCTCCCAATATAGGAAAGATTCGGCCAAGGTTACGTCAAGACGACACCGTACCAACAACACCACCGTTGTGTGAGAAGGGTCCGATTACTATCGCTACTCACTCGATTGAACTGACTATATGTTACTTTGGGAAGATTTACTAGCATAAGTGTGGTACCCTGCCCCAAAAGGACAAATCAATATGGAAATTTACTCGCAAGTTAGGGAAGACCCTTAGATACCTCGGGAGGCAGTGCAGTCGTCAATGGGACCTAGGGTGGCTGACTACGAATCGAAAGCTTCGATTATGAAGTTGAAGCTCCCCTAACCCCAAGAGACTTACACGGGCGCTAAACGTGCCCAATTATGGGTGCTAAAACAACGCCCGGTTCGGGCACTTTGAAGGCGGGGTCGGCCCGCCTAGCATCACAAAACCTGGAGTGGAGTAGAAGCAAGAGCGGGATCGTGATTTTTCATGAGGATTTGCGAGAGCGGGAGATCCTGCGTGAACGGATCTAGCACGATCCAGCTTGGGGCATCATGAATCTATTGTTCTAGGGAGTGCTTTCTGGATTTTTCTAGGCTTATCACTCTCTTCCTTGTGTAGAAGCTTCGTCCGGAAGGAGCCTATAAATTGTTGTCGTAGGTATTTAAGGAGTTAGTTCTGAGTTTGTTTAGTTTTAAATCTCCTGTGTGGAGTCTCTTTCCCCTTTTGTAGATTGTATCCGAGGAGGTGGTTATGCTCCAGTTGTATCCTCTCCGAGGTAGTGATTGTATCTTCCCTTTTTATCTTTTTCAACCTATCTCTTTCACTCCCCTTAGCTGTCGGCCACTACAAGCTTCTCCCAAACTACCACACGACTGCTGCCGACCACCAACAACCCTCCCCACTTGCTGCCCCTACAGTTCCGCTCTTCCCCTCGCTACCACCAGCACTCTATTGCTATCACCACCTCTGCCAGCCATCTCGACCCACCTCACCGATCTCCACCACCCATTGGAATATATTTAGAATTGTTGTTGGTGTTGTTTCATGTTTTGTGTTTTTGTTTCCATTCGATTCATGATGTAATCTTTAATATTAATGAAAGATTGTTCTTGGTATTTCTACCGTGTCACCTACTAGTTCCGGTGATGTCTCAATTAATTCTTCTCATAACATTAAGGCCAGCAATGAAAGCAACTTCCTTTGTGGCTTGGCATTGCGGTTTGGTGTATGAGTCAGATGGAGAACAGAGCTAGTTAGATCTTGAGCCGAGGAGGGAGGACGAGCTAGGATGTTTTGTGCCAACCTCTGGGAGGGGAGCTGGGAGGAAAAGAGGTGCCTTGCTGGGAAGAGAAGTGAGGCCAGTTCGGCTTAAGGAGTAGGGACGGCTGTTTTTATGCACAACGGAGATGAGAAAGAGGGAGTGTACAATGCTGCTCATGGGGGACCGAGGGTGGGAGGAATTGGCCTGCGTCACTACTGAACCATGAGCAGCAGAGTGATCAAGAGGAAAGGGGTTGGGAATGTTTGGGCTTGAGGGAAGCGCAGGAACAAAAGCGACATTGGGAGAATTCACATGTGGTTCTAGCGTGAAGAAGATGGGGAGTTTGGTGACGGAATGAGAGAAGTGGTTTATGGTGATTAAATTATTATTGTTAAATGGTGCGCAGAATGCTTTCGGTGGGATTAGATTCAGCGATAGGCAAGAGCAGGGATAGGAATTTAATAAGATTTTTAGAGAGATTTAATTTTGATTTAATAATAATAATAATTTTATATCATATAATGAACTATTTGTCATTTTTCATTCATCCCCATTCATGCATGTATGTCTCCATTATTGTATCGACTAACCTTGCACGAGCAATTCTGCATTTGTGCAGAGATCTGAACAGTATGAGTGTCATTTTTATGTAAATTTAAATTATTGACGTATTAGTACAATTTGTTTTTGTGAATCGAGGTCGTTTGAATATGTTTGCTGGTTGGGGCCTAATTTATATACGCAGTGTTCGTGGTCCATTGTCTCATCATGTTCAGTCAACTCGATTGTGGAAAGCCTCTCTTAATAGATTTTGATGTCCCAGACTCACTCGTACAGTCAATTTTTACGGAGGGAGGATATTTGAGCAATCTTGATGATAGTTGAAGCAGTTCGGACTTGATTCGCACATCATCATATGCATTTACGGAGTCCTCCTGTGAATGGGTGTTGTTTCAAGTGACTTGGTCGACCGATTCAAAGTCCTTCAAAGTCAATTGGAAACAACTTCTCGCCATGTTTGCTTGATTCATCTTGTAGACTAATGCGAGAGTCAACAGTTATGATATATTTCTGGACAGATGAGTATAAAAAAGGAAATTTTGATGGTGTGAAAGCTTTTATATTTGCTTTATATTTATTATAAATATGATGGCAAGTGCTTTCCAAAGGTAAATGCTTTTTTGTATTCTTTTTTCATATTAAGTTGTTCTAATTGTCAATTCATCCAATTTAAGTAAATTTAAAGTTAGTAATAAAGACTTGGAAGATATAGATTTTCTAATTGGTTTTATAAAGATCAATTATATAGTGTACAATTTTGTATATGTGATATTAATAAATCTCAACTAATAATATTTGATAATAAATGAATTTTTATAGCAATAGGTTTATGTATTTTAGATCTGAATATATTAAAAAAACAATAATATAGATGAAGAGTTATCAAGTATTGCACTGTCAAAAGATATTATAAGAGTTATAAAAGTAATTGTAACATTATAATTAGGTCAATTGTGCTATTTGCATTTCAGCATTTGGTGGTAAAAGAACTCTTAATATTTAAGTTGACCGTAATAGATGTGAGACTATTAAGATTAATATGTGGGAAAGTTGAAAGGTATAATTATACTAGTAGAATTGTTGCAACTTATTGAACTAAGATTGAACGGTCAATGAAGGGTGAAAAAGGTTCCTATTAGATGAGAGATGAAAATAATGTAGAGAGTTAGGAATAGGTGGCAGCCACAAGTTAATATTGATATAAGTTATTCAAAATGATTTGTGAAGAATGAGTTCAATACCTCAATTAACGCTCAACCAAAACAGATGAAAAATGAGGATTCACAAAGAATATAATTGGAATAAGACAATTTACGATGATGATGATTTGCAATTTCTAGATAAATACTTCTTTTTAAAAGGAATTGATAACTCAGACCTCCTTGTTGGAGGTAAGGAGCAAAGATGAATACGTACTTAGAAACTAACTTTTTTGGATTGGAGCTGCGTTCTTTGCTCAATAACTACGGTTCCTGAATGCAACTTGACTGCTGATTGTTAATAACACCATCAAATGTCCACCTTGAAAATCTATCATGAGATGTATCAAATTTCTCTCAAAGGATTGATTCCCAACTCGGTGTCACTATCTCCATTGGTCTCCCAGCATTCTTCACATTCTCAGATATGCCAGTCTCAACATTTAAATTGGCGAAAGGTATAATTGTAAAGAATTGATTGGTACATGCTTTTGCATGAGAGTGCTGAGAATCACTCCCCTTATGATTGTTCTATTTCCGAGGTTCATTCAACATGAACATTTTTTGTCATTGCATCTTGTGAAATATTTGTATTTACTTCTTGCAGTTCAGCTCTTATGAAAATAACAGCTCAACTCGACTCATTTACTCCCCTAGGTTCACTTTGCTCTGAGTATCAATACCCAACCTTTCATCTCTTTTAAAAACAACGCCGCCGCCAACCGTATCTTCTTCATAAAGTTTGATACACCATTAATGACAATTACATTGGTGTCGATCTTGGCTGTCTTTCTCCAATATCTTCCACTGCCCTTACTTTGACGGTCGATCAACTGCTAGCGGTTTGTGTTATGAAAAACGACGGCAATAAAGTGAAAAATTAGAACGAGAAAATTCGCAAAATAGAAACACAGCGGAAACACACAGATTTACGTGGTTCGGCAAATTCCCTACATCCATAGAGCTAGAGAGGATTTTATTGCCTTAAGCATTACACCCATCGATCGCCTCGACGATTTACAAGAAAAACTTTCTCTACTCTCTTTCACCCCTCACCTTTTCTCTCTCACTACTCGTGAACAACAACACCGAAGGAGAAGGAAAAACGGAACAACGAACTTGCAATTATTTTCTTGTTCATCCGTAAGCACAGAAAGCATCGAAGCCCCTCCAAGAAAGAAGAAATCTTCAGTTTCTATTTCAACCTTAATCCTCATTCGGATTAATAACCAGAAGCAACAGGGGAAAGGAGAGCTTTTGCGAATCTTTCTTCTGTAACTCCTACTTCGACCCAGCAAGGCCACTAGCCTTTTTAATTTTCGAACAGGGGAGGCGGTGTCCCGAACAGAAAAGAAGAAGATGCGGGAACACCGGAACGTAGGATGCGGTTCCGCGAACAAAATGGCGGGATTTCCCTTTTCGCTGCAAATGATAGAGAAGGCAGGAGACACATATGGAAGCCTGATAAGTGAAACGGTCTCCACCAATCCTCAACAGTTTGCTTTATATGATCTCACTCATCTCCATTTATTTCCTTGACTCGGCAGCCACTTCTCAGTTATACATGCCATCCCTATTGTGCCCATTTATCGAGCTTCCTTCTTTGAGTCAAGAGGGGATATTATTGCATACGGAGCACGTACGCAGTCCGCACGCAGCTCCTCGATACCCATCCAGTACTCATGTAATAACCTATCAATACCCAATAATCAATACCCTGTAAATACCTTAATTACCAATACCTCCTCCATACCCTCCCAATACCCTCAACCGCACTCAGCGACTACGTACGCGGTCCGTATGGAATAATTTCCCGTGTCAAGAGATGGGCTGTCTTCGTTAACTATGGGTTTGTTTGAGATATTTTTTTTGTTTTCTTCCTTTAGTTTAAAATACATATTTGTTTAATATGTTTTTTATCATTTTTTTTATTTTTTATTTCAATTACCATGTTAGATATATAAATTTGAATGTATTCAGTGGTATATATATATATATATATATATATATATATAAAGAGAGAGAGAGAGAGAGAGAGAGAGAGAGAGAGAGAGAGAGAGAGAGATGTATATTAAATAAATACCTAATTAAACTTAATTGGTACGCAGGCACACCGTGAATCCACAGGAACAGTATCCTTAACAGATAAGCAGTTTGAAGATCCGGTTACTGCTGCAGAAGAATTGGCTTTCTGCAGAGCCTCTGCTCGGTTTGGCTTTGGCTTGCATCTCTACCATCAAGATTCTTAGGCTGCTGTTTAGTTTAGCTGCAAAGAGAATAGTTTACTTCTTATGAAACTGGGCTGCATTCTCATCTTCAAGCCATGTTTCCATATAAATGAGAAATTTTTATTGTAAATATGAATCTTGCTTTTTAGTTGGTTGTGTGGGTTTGTTCTTAGGCTTATGGAATTAAATTACTTTTTTTATTATTTTTTTATTGTTATTTGAAATATAAATCATTGTATTTTTGTATTGTTAGGTATGTAAGAATGTGAATGCTAACATATGTTTGTAAAATTAGTAGGTGTCAAAATGCACATTTTGAGATATTGTTTGGGCTAGAAGTGTTCAAATTTAAATTAAAAATGATCTAGGATTTTGATTTCATGAAACTTACAGTCAAATTAAATAAGATGGATCTAATGACTTACAAATTGACCCAATTTGAGTTAAAATTGATGGTAATTTTGAACACGAGTAAATTTTGAATATATATATATATATATAAATAAACCAAACATATGTTTATCTCGAACAAGTTCAGCTTATTTACACCTTAGCTTTAGCAACCTTAAACAAATCCTAAGTTGTGACTAGAATGGCAATCTACTGCTTTGATGAAGTCTATGAGAACTTGAATGATATATATATATATATTGCATTTACCATTTTAAATAATAAGAGATTTCTAGTCGGACTCTCTTTATAATCCTGCGTGTTATTCAAATTTTTCCGTAAGGATTGAGATTCAAACTCCTCATATATATATATATATATATATATATATATATATATATATATATATATATATATATATATATGTATGTATGTATGTATGTATGTAAGTATCAGTTATGAATTTGGAGAGTCGGAGCTGAATTGAGTTTATTGCAAACTGCGAAGCCAATGCTACAATTTAAATAAAAAAAAAGGCTTTACATACATAGCACCCAATCTAGCAATCTCATTAATCCATTTTTAAAATTCACTCAAATATCAAAATTAGTAACTAAAACACAAACCATATTTCTCCATTTATGTGAAGTTCTCAATAATTTATCGTGACACACATAGAAATATCAGTTTTTTACGTAAACATAGTACATGAGTGCTACATTGTCTAAATAACAATGTTCCCCCAAAAAATGCAAAATCTAAAGGTCAAGTGATCCACAAATATAGAACAAAATGACAACTCTAGAGTATGTCAACAATAATTAATAACATTAATCATATCAAAGTATATTTATTCCGAACTTCAATTTTTACATACATATTTCATCTTTTCTATGCTTGAAAAATATATATTTTACTTTTTTTTTTTTCAAATTAAAAAGGTTGTATTGATGTAGAAATAAAATTTTGAGTGTTAAAAATATAAATAGATAGGAATTCTTGGGTGACATGGATATAAATGCCCCCACAAAAGGTAAATTTTTATGCGAACTCCGGATGTATCCGTAGTCCAATGAGGGGGTTTTATGTGGCAAGTAGGCCTAGCTACCATTAAACACTTATGTTAGTAGCGCCTACTTGCCTTGTGACGGTCTGGACAGAAGCAGCCTGGGCTTAAAAAGGTCACCAAAAGTTAACTTCCTCCTATCCACCCCATGGATCTGAACCTTAAAACCAACACTTCCAACACAGAAACAATAAAATCTAACTAAATTACCTGAAGCAGTTGAACTTCAAGCAACAGAAGCATCAAAGCTCTCTCCTTCCTCCCCCACTCCCCTCTTAGCTCTTGAATCATCAATATAGTTCTGATACAAATATGACAGAAAGCCCCATATCGCAATCAACATGGCCATCACCTTCACCCCATCCATCTTATCATGGAAGAAGATCACCGCAAAAACTGGAACGATGGGCAGAGCAAGCGTGCTAATGGTGTTCGAGAACAGAGACGACACCACAAAGATCAAACCAACAACACCTACAGAAGCAACCTGCCATGCAACTCCCACTCCCACCACAGTCGCCACATAAGAAACCTTTCCCTTCATAAATCCTTCATACTCATCTCCCAATTGCTTCCACTCTCCGCTCGCAAAAAGCCCCACAGCCGAAGCGCAAGAAGCCATGAATGCCGTGTAGATCTGCATTTCCAGAACGACTGTGAAAGTTTCCTTCTTTATGACTTTCTGAAAGGTGAGCTGCATCAGGGAGAGGATTAATGAGTAGGTTGCAGATGCTGCTACTGTCAGTATGAATCCAAGTATGAATTTTTCTCTGGGAATGGTTGCGGAATCGCCGGAGGAGTTCTCGCTGAGGCCAATGAGAGCGGAGGAGAAACAGAGGAGGATGACGGAGTTGAGGATTAAGGGGGTGAACTTCTGTGAGTTTATGAAGTAGGAGAAGATGGCGTTGAAGGCGAGTTGTGAAGCGCAAATGAGGGAGTAGGTGGAGACAGGTAGGTAGAGGAGGCCATAGGAATACATGAGATTGTCTGCGGCGATAAGGAGGCCGAGAGCAGTGTAGATGAGGGTGAGATTTGTGGTTGATGGGCCGGAGATGGTGTTGGAGGAGGAGGAGGAGGAGGCGGTGGTTGTTGAGGCAAGGAAGATGAAAGGGAAAAGGAGAGGAAAAAGGGCAGTTTGAATGAGTGTGGAGAGCCATTTGCTGTTCCCTCCCTGGTCGTAGTAGAAACGGCCGAGAAGGGTGGCGGCGGTCTGGCCGACAAGGAGGAAGAAGATGTTGAGGGCCACAAGTAGCCACCATTTCCAGTGCTTGAGCTTGGCTGCGAGAGGTGCGGTCATATCCTTTGAGTCTGTTGATGCAGCATATGGGAGGTTCTCCATCACTGTATTTCAGAAGAAGAGTTTGAGTAAACTTCATCTTTTCTTGGTTGATTCAAAGACGATAACTAACAAAGTGTACACGGAAAAAATATCACCACGATTCTGAAAAAAATGAACAATCAAGATGAAAGAGCATCTTTTTGAGCTAAGCAATCAATCGATAATGCAAGATCAAATGTGAAGCCGCATCTTTAGAACCCAGGATAGGTTCAAGCTTCGGAGATGGTTATCTACTCTGTAGCTTCAAGATCCGTTGAAAGTGAAACGTAAATCATCCCCGCTAGACTACAAAAAGATTCGTCTAAGACCTTGCAATATTAGGAGATCCGACCAAGACAACGAATTAACTAGACAGGCGAGACACAAGCTCTATAAAACTTGAGTCGAATGAAAAGTGAGCCACGACTTACTCAACCAATCACGTTCAACCGACCAACCCCGCATTTGGACTTGACGACCATCTCACAACCGATTGGTTTGATCGACTGTGCCGAAAACACCGAGCCAGATTACAGTGCAGTCGAACACCGGGACCGACCAACGAATATTTCAGAGAGCACAGACACCACTTGGCTAGTTGTCTCAGTCGGCTAACTTCAAGCCAACCAACAAGCCAATTACCGTCAATCTTGAAATTCAAATTGTAATGCAAATATAATATAAAATCTATATAACCAATTAGAACTTTACTGACATTAAGAACGGTTTCCTTAATCGTTCCTTCTTTTTTGTAATTGTACAAAGTACGTCTCTACAAGTATGAGATAAAAATACGAATAAAGTGACCTATCCGTCAATCATCCCTATAAAAACTTCTGTACTTATTCTACTCTCTCTTCCTCATTTACTTCAATTGGCTCAAACTCTAGGATCTAACATAAAGATTCATTCTTTTTGTTCTATTTCTCATTAAAAAATGGTATTTTGTCTGTCCTCCTTTGACTTACTCGCATGATCTTTCAACATTCTGAAGTTTTATAGGATTTAAATTGTTTCACTTAATCGGAAAAAAAAAAAGACTAGATTTTTACGTCAGAAAACCTGTAGATATTTAACTGTAACATATTCACTACAGAAACAATTGTTAATTACTCTGACAATTCATGAAATGTGTTCATAGAACTCCCTCTTCCTTCCTTCCGCTCGCTTCAAACAAGATAATAAAACTCCCATCTTTCTTCTATTTCTCATAAAAAAAACGTGATCTGCAGTTTGTTCATATTGTCTCCCTCGCATGATCTTCTCTGATACTGAACTTTTATAAGATTAAAATTGATTATCTTATCAGAAAAGAAAAAAAGATTCGATTTTTACATCAAAATCAAATGCATGATGAACTCTGTAATCTCTACGACATAAAAATAGAAAAATATCCGACGCTCCCAAACAAACATACCTTCTTCGCCCAAGCTCTCTTCAATGGCGGCGCTCTTTGTTACTTGCCGGCGTTCAGAAGAGCCTTACAGCAGTGGATGCCAATGAACTTCTCACAACTTATGGAGTGGAGAAGACATCACTTGTGGAGTGGAGAAGACAGAAAACATTAGGTGAGGTGTTAAATGTTGGAAGAATCCAAGTCGCTTTGGAGCACCATTGGAGCAAAGTCAAGCTCATAGTGGGATAGCCGAACAACCCACCAAATACTTCTCACAGAAGACGGTAGTAACTTGGATAGATGAGCTAAATACAGCTTTGAGTAAAGGAAGATTTACATGCATAACCATAAGTTCTTATGTATTTGCATTTATATAACTCCTTAATTTCAGTATTTACATATATGCCAATCTTATTTGTGCATGAAAGGTTAAAGTAGTGATATAAAAGATTTTGTTGGGTAGTAAAAGTATAATAAATAATGTGTTTGTGATAGATATGTAAATACACAAGAAGTGGGTGGGGTGTATATAAATGCCCCATTAAGGTTTCAACTTTTTTTTAATAAATGTTAAGTTTTTTACAAAAATATTATGTTTTAATATAAGTGTAATATAAAAGTTGTTTCATATGTTTTACTTGGTGCGTGCGTAAAGATTCACGATAGTAGAGTAATAAAATTTCGTCTTAGTGTTTTATGAGAATTCAGCATGCACACAGTTGAAAGTAAATAACCACTATAGACAACTTAGTGGTCTTAACCAGTTGAAAGGTTTATTGTGAGTTGATGATTACAGGTTTTGCCCATTGTCTCATAGGCAAAAGAATGTTACACTGTTGCTCGAGCTGCATAGTTCTTGCATGGAAGAACTCGTTGCCTTGCAGTAGGAAGCGGTCACGGTGATGAGTAATTAAATTGGTGAAACTTTCGTAAGTTGTCTTCGAGGTCGGCACAAAATTTGGGATGGTGCACTTCTCTGTTGGTTGCTTCGTGACTACGTTGTGTCGGTCGTTGCTTTTCACGGTGTTTCATCACCTCACAACGCAAGTCTTGACTCATCACATAACTTCGGTGCACCAAGTAAAGGGTGCTTGATGGTGGTCTGCGGCAGCCTACGAGCGATAATCGATGGTGGTATGCGGTGGGAGAAGTGTGAGGAATCCGCTGGATCTTTAGCGCATAAACGATGATGAGCTTCAGCCCCTTCTTCAGGCTCTGGTATTCCTCTTGCTCAAGGTCTAGTCCATTCTCTTAGGAGGATGGCAAGCCTTTATTTATAGAGTTCATATAGCAAATAAGAAATGAATCTTGAGCACTCCGATTGGACGACTTGGGAAGATTCCCTCACTCAGATTGTGTTTTGTGGATACTTAACTACCTTAATAATATCAAACTTAAGTGATATTATTCCTGTCGAATTCACATTATCGAAAAGCTCGATTTGACATGATCATGTTGAAAGTTTTTAAAAATGATTTAATGGTTTGATTTGATTCGAATTAGACCAATTTTTTTATCACCATGCACGTATCTTCGTGCCAGTCAGTTCGACTATAAGTCTATCGAAATCAAAATTCTTATAATTTTTAATATAAGTTTGAATGTTTATTACTAAAAAAATTACTTCAAGATTCATATTTCATCATAACTCAACATTTATTAATACATTTTTAATATTTTTAATAATAAAAAATTATTTATGCTTTGACTAGTCAAAGAAATGTGCACAAAAATTGAGTTCATATTCAACAAATTAGTTGAGGATAATTAAATACTAACTCTTTAAAATCAAATCAAATAATTATAAAAATAAAATAAGTACAACGTACTTGATGGGCACTATTGACTGCTCATAATACGGACGTCCTCCCTTTCGGTGAGAAAGAGACCTTTCACCGGTCGGTGACGCTTAGGTTATTATTATTATTATTATTATTTTAATCATACAAACAACAACAACAACAACAACAAAGCCTTAATCCCACTAAGTGGGGTCGGCTACATGAATCCTTTTTCTCCATTGTGTCCGATTTAGTGTCAAATTTTCGTTCAATTCTAATAAATTAAGATCATTTTTTATGCAATAAGCCCAAGTTTTCCTAGGTCTGCCTCTGCCTTTCTTAACATAAGTTGTATTTAAAACATCTACTCTCCTAATCGGATCATCAGGTGGTCGACGTTTAATGTGACCAAACCATCTAAGGCGACTCTCTCTAATTTTATCCGTCACTGGTGCAACTCCAACCCTTTTACGGATATATTCATTTCGCATTTTGTCTCTAAGAGTAAAGCCACTCATCCACCTAATCATTCTCATCTCGGCAACACTTAACTTAACATTATGCTTCTCTTTTAAAGGCCAACATTCAACACCATAGAGCATTGAAGGTCTCACCACCATCTTGTAAAATTTTCCTTTCAGTCTAAGTGGTACTTTCTTATCACACAATAGGCCAGACGCATTCCTCCACTTCAACCAACCAACCTGAATTCTACTATTCACATCCCCATCTATATCACCAAAATGGGGAAAAAAATGGGTTATTTATTTAAACAAGAAAATTACAAAAATTATTCAATTGAAAATATTAATTATAGCCTCCAGGTAGGCGTGTAAACGAACCGAACACGAACGAGTAGAGCTTGTGTTCCTGTTTGGTTCCTTAAAAATTTAGTTTGTTTGAAATAAACTATTGTTCGAAATTGTTCGCGAAGTCAATGTTCTTATTTGTTTCTTAACAAATTAGTCGAACACGAGTTGTTCGCAATCGACGAGCTAGTTTGAAAGCCTTAATATTAATATATATAAAAATAATATATTATATTTGATGCGTGCTAGAAAATTCGCGGCGGTAGAGTAACAAATTATCGTCTTAGCGTTGTACGAGAATTCAACACGCACGCGGATTGAAAATAGAACAGCTGAGTGACTCAGAAGTTTTTTACGTGGAAAAGCCCGTAAAGGGAAAAACCACGGCAGCTTGGCCGATGTGAAAATCCACTATTGATTCTTTGTTACAGAAATCCTTCGTCCCACAGACGGGAAGAGGTAATTATATGATGTAGATTACAGCGTCGACTGACAGTGTATGATTGACGGTGGTTCACGATGATCGGCGGTGGTCGACGGCTATCGACGGTGATCGACGGCGATCGGCGAAAATGTAGAGCTGTCTTCTTCTCAAGAGTTCGGATCTCTCTTTGCTCTCCCCTCTCATGTGAGAGTTGGAGTCTATTTATAGGCTTCAGGTGCGATTAATGCGGCCATTTCGATCGGACGGTTCAGAAAGCTCCCCTCGATCAGATGGTGTTTAAGGGGCATTTGATGGTCTTAACGATGTCGGAATTGAGTGATCTTGAGCTCGTTGGATTCGTCTTGTCGAGACACTCGATTCGAGTATGGGCTTGCTAATGTCGGCATTCATTTGACCTTCCAATGTGTCTGATAATCTTCTAAAAGTGCTTTAATGATTTGATCCGGGCTTGATTTGACTTGGATTGAATTAGTTTTGATATCATTGGGTCCGTTTCATCGAGCCGGTCAGTTTGACTATAAATTTGCTGAAATCGGAGCTCTAGATGATTTATTATCAAGATTTGAATGTTTTCGCTTCAAAAGATTGCGATCGAGATTCGTGTCATATGAAAAATTGTTAGAGACATATCGATTACTTTCTATTTTCTAGGCGAGATCATTTTTGTCGTCCGAAAATATCAATAACTAAAGCATTTTTGTATTGATATGGCATATGCGTATTAATAAATATATATAGTTATATACACACACACACACATATATATATATATATATATATATATATATATATATATATATATATATATATATATATATATATTTTCTCTTAATATAAGTATATTATAATCCTTTTTAAATGATTCAAATGTATGTCAGTGGAGTTGGCTAATTTTCCACGCGCTGCTTAGAGTGGCGGCAGTTCGAGCCTTAGCCATTTAATATATATATATATTTTTTATATAGGGCCAAAATTCAGGCTGGCCCGGCGGGCTGATTGTGTATTCTAGCCCAGCGACCCGAAGCTGTTTGAGGAGTTAGTGGGGCGCTTGGAATTACGACCCGCCAACTGACGGGCCAAGGGGATTGACGCTTGGAATTCCCAGCTGGCCATCAGTTGGAATTTTGCAGGCCGACGCTCAGAATTCCGAACCGGCCGATGGAAGTTATTAAAAAGATAAGAGAAATTTGAAAAGACAAATTTTAATATAAGCTGTTATATATAATTAATACCTGTTATATATAAACTTATATATATTTATATAATTATATAAACTGTTATATGTATAACAGATGTTAAATTTTTTTTTTTAATTAATTTAATGTATAAATGCAGAATTTGAAGAGATAAAAATGAAAAGTTTTTTCTTTAATGATCCCAATTAATTTTATGTTATAAATGTAGAATTTAAAAGATCAAATGAATATGAAATGAAAAGTTATTATTATTATTATTTTTAAATGTTTTGTCTCATCTCAAGCCTATAAATAGAGGTCATGGATGAGAGGAAGAATCACAAGTGAGGAGGAGAAAGTCATCCCGTGTTGCGGAGAAGAGTTGCAGAGAAGCAAAGAGTTGCGGCGAAGTATTGCGGCGTAGAATTGTAGCAAAGTGTTGCGGTGCAGAGTTGCGGCGAAGAGTTGCGAAGAAGCATCCTGACGAAGCGTTGCGGCGAAGTGTCCCGGCAAAGTGTTGCGGCAAACCGTTGCGGCGAAGTGTCCCGGCAAAGTGTTGCGGCAAACCGTTGCGGCGAAGTGCTGCGGCAAATTGTTGCGGTGAAGTGTTGCGGCGAAGTTTCCTGACGAAGCGTCACAGAGAATTATTGTTGTGAAGTATCGCGGCGTACCGTTGTCGTGAAACGTTGCGGAAATGACGACAATTCGAGAACCTCGTTCTACTGAGAATCAGAGGAAAAGTCAGAACCCAGAGGATGCCGTATCAATTCTGACGGAGAGCGATTTAATTTTCTTTCGAAAGAAGTATTACTTCCCGACCGATATGGTGGTAAAATTGTCAACTTCAAATGATCGAGCGTATTCTCCTCCTTCTGGATACGTCGTTGTTCACGAGCGGCCTCGAGAGCTGTGCTTCGATTTCCACCCGCACTCGAGTTTATTGAAATAATAAAAGCGTTCGGTGTTTGCATTGCTCGATTGTCTCGTCGAGTGGTGACAATAATTATTGGATTGATTGTTTTCTTCGGGAGTCGTGGGTCGATGCTAACTCCGGCAATTTTAGCACGATCGTGCGGGTTTTTTAGTGATACACATGGTCGTATAATTTTTAAGCAAAAGACGTTGGATTTTCGCTTAAAGGAACCAATACGACAATGGTCCGTAAGATTTTTCTTTGCAAAGAATGATTGGGGGCTCCGTGAGAGGCAAGGAAAGTTTCAACCTTTGTCCGTCTCTCTTCAAACTATCGAAGATGGAATATTGCGGATGTTGGGATTTCACTGATTTTAAAGAGTTGTTGTTTGAGACGCAATACATTTACGAATTTGTGAGTGAGGAATCATTATTCAAGGTCAAACTTTCTTTTCAACCAGAACGGTCTACGGCTATGATATTAAAGAAATCTAAGAAACGACCTTCCGAGCCAGTTCCTGCAGAACCCTTAAAGCAGCTTCCAACGAGCGATGACTGTGAAATACTGCCTCAAAAACAAAAGAAAGTTAAAGCACCGCGAGATCCCTTGCCAAGTCCTTCGACTATTCGTATTCCTGAGAGCGTCTTATCTCATGAATGTATTGGGCTCCTGGAAGCCGAGAGTTTGGTAAGTTTCTTTTATCTTCTGCTCTTGTATTATTTTATATATCTGACCCAAATTTTTTTTCTTTTAGGTGGATAACATGATGGAAATTCAGAAGGGGCTGGCATCGGCATTGAGAACCGGAATTCGAGTTTGTTAAGATTAAATATTTCCAAGGCGAGTACAAGCGTCGGTATGAATCTGAGGTTGAAAAAGTTACATCTCTGGAATCACAATTGACAGAGTGCAGGATAGAACTTTCAACAATGGCAACCTCCCTCTCATTGCAGCTTCAGGATCTGGAGAAAACCCGAGAGGGCTTGGTGGAAGCACGAGCCAGCCTTCGCGAAAGTAATAAGAGTGTGAGAGCTCTTAAATCGATCGTGTTAGCCCAAGAAGAGGAGATTCAACTTTTGAAGTCTACAAAAGAAGTTGATGCTTCAGAAGTTCAGCGTAAAGCGGTTGAGGACTTCAAGAACTCGTTAGAGTTTAAGACTATCATTCGAGACCGTGTTCAAGAGGCTCGTGATCGGATGCTTGATATTGAGGTGAAGGAGCATCAAAAGTGGTTCACCGAGGAAGGATTCATCCGGGGTTTTATGAAGGGGAGTCGAGCGGTGCAACGTCGAACAGGGATTACAGTGGAAGGGCTTACTCCTAGTCAAGCTTCGAAGGATTCTTCCTCGGATTCGACGGTGAAGACGTAGAGAGCGAGGCGAGGAAAGTGCATTTCTATGATGAAGAGGGGCAGAGGAGAATATTGACGTTAATTAGTGCTCTATTTTTATCCTTTCATGCTTGTAGTGTGTTGCTTTTGTCGCATTGGTTGGACCTTACTAATTGTTGTAATAATGTTGTATGTGACGCATGTTGGTTATTTTGTTTGATTGTTCGATTACGTTAGCTATTTGCCCCCCGAGTACATTCTCTTTCTTTCTATGATGTTGTTGAAATATGTTTTCCTTTTATTTCACAGTGTATAAAGATATCTCAGAAGTTCTCACATGTGGGAGAGTTACTGTGGGGATAAATCACCGAGGACATTTGACTTGGTTGAGGCTATGTATCAGGGTTTTACTTGATGATGTTAACTTGTATGACCAGAGCCAAAGGAGGTCCACTAAGGACTTATTAACCCATCCGAGGTTATTTGTTGGAACATTGCTCGCTTATAAACCTGTGTGGAAGGGATCAAGTGTAGTCCACCAAGGATCGTTAACTTATCCGGAGTTGTTTATCGAAATGCAAACTTTGCGATGTTAACTCTTATGGAAGAGGTCAAACCAAATCCCGCAGGATCGGTCATGCTACGATCGAGATACAACCGGAGTTGTGCATTTCTCGGATCCAGAGCAGAAAGTGACTCATGGATGAGTTGTTGTACTTTTTAAAGATATTCTCTTTTGTAAAATAAAACAAGTATTTAATAAGTTTGAGATACATTACCAACAAACATATTATAAAACTTGTGTGTTACTGATAGTATTTGCGAAGGTTTTCAGCATTCCAAGTTCGGGGCAGTAATTTCCCATCTGAATCTTTAAGTTTGAAGGTTCCAGGCTTGATCATGGCCGCCACGACATATGGGCCTTCCCAGAGAGGGGATAATTTGTTGCGTTGGGGACCATGACCAGCAGCTTCGATACTACGCAGGACCAAGTCACCAATGAAGATAGGTCGAGGCTTAACTCTTCGGTTGAAATGGCGAGCAATTCTTTGGCGGTAGGAAGCAGCCCTGAGGTAGGCCACATCTCGTATTTCTGAGAGAAGATCCAACTGTTGTCGGAGCTTTTCTTCATTGTTATCCGAGTCGAAAGTTTTAACTCGTGGGTTTGGAACTCCGATATCAACGGGGATGACAGCCTCAGTGCCAAAACATAAGTTATACGGAGTTTCCCCAGTTGGAGTTCGTGTGGTGGTGCGATAGGCCCAGAGGACGTTGTGCAACTCTTCTACCCACTGCCCTCCAGCCTTCTCAAGACGAGTCTTCAATCCTTTTAGAACTGTTCGGTTTGTTACCTCTGTCTGCCCGTTCGTTTGGGGGTGCGCCACGGCAGTGTGCACTAGTTAAATGTGAAGATCCTTGCAGAATGACGTGAAGATCCTTCCAGTGAATTGAGTTCCATTGTCAGTGATAATCTTTGCAGGAAGCCCGAAACGACATATGATATTTTTCCAGATAAACTGTTTAGCATTTGCTTCAGTGATCTTAGCAAGTGGCTCGGCTTCTACCCATTTGGTGAAGTAGTCGACAGCTAGGATAATGAATTTACGTTGTCCAGTAGCTATCGGAAATGGTCCCATGATGTCTACCCCCCATTGAGCGAAAGGCCAGGGACTCAGAAAAGATGTGAGTTCTACTGGGGGTGCATCCGTTAGGTTGGAGTGTAATTGACAACTCTTGCATTTTTGTACAAACGATAACGCGTCTTGCTTGATCATAGGCCAGCAGAAACCTTGTCTCATTATTTTCAGAGCGAGAGCTCTACCTCCGAGATGCTCCCCACATATCCCGGAATGAACCTCTCGTAGAGCGTAATCAGCTTCAGACGGAGGAAGACATTTGAGGTATGGACCTACAAATGCTTTCTTATACAATTCATCCCCAATAAGGATGAAGTTGGCAGCCATGCGTCGGAGACGAATTGATTTTGTAGAATCATCTGGCAATGTTCCATCTTGAAGGAAAGAAATGATGGGATCCATCCAAGATGGCCCCTTGGGATCACCCATGGACAGTATCACCCATGGGCCCTGGATGCTAGGAAAATGTATCTCTTCAATACACCTTCTTTTATAAAGATCCCCAGTTGTTGATGTTGCAAGCTTGGAGAGGGCATCAGCACGATTGTTATGCTCCCGAAGTATGTGAATGACCTGATATGTGTCAATTCGGGCGAGAAGTGTTTTTACCAGACTGAGATACTGCACCAGTTGTGAGTTATGAGCCTCGAATTCTCCTTCTACTTGGGATGCGATGAGTTGAGAATCAGTGTAGATAATCATGTTTCGTACTTCACAGTCGATGACAAGTTTTAATCCGGCAACTAGTGCTTCATATTCAGCAACATTATTGGTGGCCGGAAATTTTAGGCGAAGTCCGTACTCCAAGATGTCTTGCTTTGGGGAGATGAGTAATATTCCTGCACCGGCTCCCGAGTTTCCGGATGCTCCGTCCACGTATAGTGTCCACTGGGGTGATTGTGGAGGAGAAAAAGGCAGTTCAACAAAAGTAGGTATTGTACATTCCACCACAAAATCGGCCAACACTCCGTGATTTGATGCTTGGTCGTGGTAGGTAATGAATGTCAAATTCTCCCAATTCCACTGATCATTTTACTAATCTTCCTGATGCATCTGGTTTTTGTAGGATAGCCTTCAAAGGGAGCTGTGTGTAGACGCCGATAGTGTGAGCCTGGAAATATGGACGAAGTCTCCTTGCTGAGAATACCAGGGCTAACGCAGTCTTATCCGCTATTGGATAACGACTTTCTGTATCGGAGAGAATCTTGCTGACGTAGTATACTGGTTTCTCGATTGAATTTTCCATTCTGACAAGGACAGAGCTTATTGCATGAGGTGAAATAGCCAAGTAGATATATAGCATCTCCCCTTGGACGGGTTTTGAGAGAAGGGGCGGCGAAGCTAGATATGCCTTAAGTTGTTCGAAAGCAATCGACGATCATCCGTCCATTGGAAACCGATGTTTCGAGCACCCCTAAGTATCTTGAAGAATGGAAGATACTTGTCTCCGGAACGAGCTAGGAATCGGGAAAGAGCAGCTATGCGACCATTCGGGCGTTGTACCTCTTTGATGTTCCTCGGAGGCACCATCTCTCTTAGCGCCTTGATTTTTTCTGGGTTTGCTTCAATTCCACGATGGGTAACCATGAATCCTAGAAACTTCCCCGATGTGACCCCGAAGGCACATTTAGTCGGGTTAAGTCGCAAATCATATTGACGAAGGAGTTGAAAACACTCCTCCAGATGAGAGATGTGTTGAGATGCTTCCAAGCTTTTTACTAACATGTCATCAACGTAAACCTCCATTGTACGCCCGAGAAGATTTCTGAAGACCTTGTTCATGAGACGTTGATAAGTTGCACCAGCGTTTTTTAGTCCGAAAGGCATAACCTGATAACAATACAAGCCTTTATCTGTTTGAAAAGAGGTGGCCTCCTCATCTACCGGGTTCATTCTTATTTGATTGTACCCTGAGTATGCATCCATAAAGCTAAGCATTTGATGCCCAGACGTGGCATCAACAAGTTGATCTATGCGCGGGAGAGGAAAGCTATCCTTCGGACAAGCTTTATTGAGGTCTGTATAGTCGACACACATTCTCCATGATCCACTAGCTTTTTTCACCATGACGACATTGGCCAGCCATGTAGGGTGGTGTACTTCCCGTATGAACTTTGCTTCAATAAGCTTGTTGACTTCTTGTTCAATAGCTTGTAGGCGATCTGGGGCAAAATTGCGTTTCTTTTGGATGACTAGTTTAACAGTTGGATCTACCTTTAAAGAGTGCATGATTATCCAGGATCAACTCCGGGCATGTCAGCTAGGGTCCATGCAAAAATGTCTTGATTTCTCTGGAGGAGAGCTACGTATTCTGACCTTTGCTCATCGGAGAGTAAGGAACCAAGCTGCACTGTTTTTGACGGATGTTCATTAGATAGCGGGATATGAACCAAATCTTCTACGGGAGAAGCTCTTTGAGATACCTCTTCATCTCGGAGATCAAAGTTTTCAATGCTAAGTGTCATTGACGGGCGAGGCTGAGCTTGTCTGAGATAACATGATTGTGCTATCTGTTGATCTCCTCGTACGATGCATATCCCTGCTGGGGTTGGAAACTTAATCTTCGAGTGTAACACGAAGTCACAATGCCGAAAATAGATTGCGAGAGGTCTTCCGAAGATGGCATTGTATGTCGATTCCGATTTGACGAGGATGAATTGTACATAGTGAGTTATCCGTCGAGGAAAATCACCAATGACAACGAGGGAGATTTATTGTTCCCTCGACCCTTATCGGTCGATTATCAAAACCATATAATGGTCCCGATGCGAGTTGAAGTCTTTCTCTTGTCGATCCCAGACCGAGGAAAGTTGAATAGAATAAGATGTCGACAGAGCTCCCATTGTCGATCGGGATTCTTTTTACGTTATAGCGGGGTTCGCCAATTCCGCGCTAATGACGAGAGGATCTTGATGAGGGACTCGAACTCCTTCCAAATCAGAATCATCAAAAGTGATAGGGTTGAGGCGTAATTTCTTCTGTACTGGTTCACCAGGTACAGTGATAAGGACTTGATCAGTAAGCAACGAGCCTCCAGCAATTGTTTGAATTTCGCTCTATGAATGGGTGACCCCCATTTCTGTTGTCTTTGTGTATGTTGCCCCCAGTAGGAGCATTATCAGTACCGGCTGGTTTACTCTGTACAAATCTACCAAGATATCCCTGCTTAATTAACCTTTCAATCTCTTCCTTGAGTTGCTTACATGCTTCAGTGGTGTGTCCACGACTTCGATGGAAATGACAGTATTGTTCTTGATTTCCCGAGTTAGGTTTCAGGAGGTGAGGCCACTTAATATTTTGCTCATCTTTAATGGCCATCAAGATGTTAGTACGTGAAGCGTTGAGTGGTGTATATTCTTTCTTGGGCCGATATTCAGTTCGTTGTCCCGCGGGTTGGAGAAGGAGGTCACGATTCTTTGGTGGTTCAGATTTTCTCCGTTGTGAAGATTGATTGTTATCTCTGGAGTTGCCTTTGCGCTTTCCCCCAAATTTCTCAAATTGCTCCTTATGTGCGGTGATGGCTTCATCCGCAGTGATTTGAGCCTCGACACGGTAGACCGGATCGGCGTAAGAACGAGCTCGTCTCCCGCATGAGTGATGAATAGAAGGGTCCCGGGCGGAGTCCCCAAGAAAGACTCCCCTAAGCAACTCTAGATCTACTCCTGGAATTTGACGGGCTTCAGTAGAAAACCTGCGGAAGTATTCTTTGAGTGATTCTCCTTCACTTTGACGAATTCCTGAGAGATGAGATGAATCCTTGATGATCCTTCGATTTGTTATGAACTGCTCCACAAATAGTTTGGCAAGCTCGTTAAAGGTGTTTACAATGCCCCCCGGTAGAGAGTAAAACCAGGTTCGAGCTTGTCCCTTAAGAGTAGCAGGGAACACTTGACATAGAAGAGTGTCAGAGGCACGTTGAATGTGCATGATGGTTCTATAATGATCAATATGTTCATAGGGATCATTTATCCCTTCATATGTGTCAATGTTCGGCAGCTTGAAGCCAGTTGGAATGGGGTGTTGGAGGACTTCATTCGCTAAGGGAGAGGATTCATTGATGTTATGATGAGTGTGGAAGCGATCCTTTTTCTCAATGGGGAACTCTTCTCGGACAAGGCGACGTAATTCGTCACGGATGACATCATTTGGAATGGTAGCGAGATGTGGCGGTGCTAGTTGAGCCGCATGGGATGGATGGGTGGAACTTGCGATGTACTACAGAGTTCAGCATCACGACCTGGTATGGGAAGTGTTCCTTCATGGGGAGGGGGACCGGTACGACTTCCTCCAAGCATGTTTCTCATAGGACGTGGATTTAATGGTGAACGAGTTTCATTCATAGGTGCTTGCTGGGTCCCACGTAAAAATTGTAAGATCTGCAGTTGAGCCTCCTCCATTCTTCTCATGCGTTCTTCCATAGAAGGACCTGAAACCCCCTCGTTGGCAGGATAGCGTGTTCCAGGACGGGACGATGAAGAAACATATCGCCCTTGACTACGTGACAGTTCCCTGGAATGATGGGTGTTGGAGCGAGCTACTCCGTTGTGTCGAATATCGTTTATATTTGCCATGTAGGAAATTGAACAAGTACTTCGAGTGGTGGGATTGAGACCTTCCCACGAGACGGTGCCGAACCGATGCGTGCTTTAGAAAATTCGCGGCGGTAGAGTAACAAATTATCGTCTTAGCGTTGTACGAGAATTCGAAGACGCACGCGAGATGAAAATAGAACAAGCAGTGACTCCAGAAGTTTTTTACGTGGAAAACCCGTAAAGGGAAAACCCACGGGGCCTGGCCCAGTTGTGAAAATTCATTATTGATTGCTGTTTACAGAAATCCTTCGTCCCACAGACGGGAAGAGGTAATTATATGATGTAGATTACAGCGTCGATTGACAGTGTATGATTGACGGTGGTTCACGATGATCGGCGGTGGTCGACGGCTATCGACGGTGATCGACGGCGATCGGCGAAAATGTAGAGCTGCTTCTTCTTCTCAAGAGTTCAGATTCTCTCTTTTGGCTCTCCCTCTCATGTGAGAGTTGGAGTCTATTTATAGGCTTCAGGTGCAATTAATGCAGCCATTTTGATCGGACGGTTCAGAAAGCTCCCCTCGATCAGATAGTGTTTAAGGGGCATTTGATGGTCTTAACGATGTCGGAATTGAGTGATCTTGAGCTCGTTGGATTCGTCTTGTCGAGACACTCGATTCGAGTATGGGCTTGCTAATGTCGGCATTCATTTGACCTTCCAATGTGTCTGTTAATCTTCTAAAAGAGCTTTAATGTCTTGATCCGGGCTTGATTTGACTTGGATTGGACTAGTTTTGATATCATTGGGTCCGTTTCATCGAGCCGGTCAGTTTGACTATAAGTTTGCTGAAATCGGAGCTCTGGATGATTTTTTATCAAGATTTGAATGTTTCTTGCTCAAAAGATTGCATCGAGATTCGTGTCATATGAAAAATTGTTAGAGACATATCAATTTTAAATATATAATTTATATTATATTAATTATATAATTTATATTATATAAATATATAATATCTGTATTAGTATATAGTATATTTATTATATATTATAAATTATAAAATTTAATTTTTTAAGGTATCATAATTTTTTTATATATAATTATTTTAAATTATTTTATATTTCGAATATTATCGATTCTAACACAAACAAACGCATCACTATTCGTGTTTGGTTCGTTTAACTAACTGCACGAAAAAAATTATTCTTGTTCATCTCGTTTACTTATCGAACGAATCAAACATGAACTCATTGACGAACCGAACACGAACAGTTCACGAACAACGAGCTTTTTTGACCGCCCTATCTCCAGGTAAATTAAATAGATCATAGTAATTTTTAAAAAATGAAATTAAGGGATTATTTACATAAATGTCACCCAATTTTTATGTTTTTACATACCTAAACTTTAATTTTTACATTTACACCGTTGAAATATTTTATATCACTTCAGAAATATCACCATTTTAATTTATAAATAGTGAAATATACATTCTGGGATAGGTTACGATTAGGAGTATCAAAAATTGACCTGACATACTTATTCAACCCGACTCGACTCAAAAAATATTGGTTATTGCTCTATCAAGCTATCTTCTCCACACGTAAATGAGTAAGTCTTTATTTAATTAAACTCTCGACTCAATATCAAGTAAAAATAGAACTCACACACTCAATTTGGCACTCATATTTATAATTTTTTTATTCGAACAAATCCTTAATTTCTCAAAACAGTACTTAATTCACAAGGACGGATACTCGAGTTTCCTTTCATAGACTTGAAAAAATTCAACCACAAGCCCAATTGTTATACCTTTGCGAGCGAGATTGATGTTGACAACGGAATTGGTTGATGGGCAGAACCGCCAACTAACCTCTTGGGCTTGCAAATTGCAATGCCGCTAGGTTTGGGGTTGGACCCCGTAGGCCAACCAATTCAAATAACACATCCATACAGCGGACAACGTCTATAAGAGATTTGAACCCCTAATCTGAGGAGACCTAAACTGAGGAGCATATGCTCTACCAACAGGTCGAGGACACACACACACACACACAGATATATATATATATATATATATATATATATATATATATATATATATATATTTGAGAGAAATTAGTAATGTTGGCTCAGGTTATGGTATTAAGAAGCGTGTATGATTGGTTTAGGGGGTTTGACCGGTTCAGGTTTGGCTTTGGCTCGAGTAAGGAGAAATAGTGGTACTCGATAGTGGTCATTTTGGGTGCCCCCGCTCCGAACAAATGATGGTAGTCTGGTGTGAGGGCACCAGGTAAAAAAAAATTAAATTAATTAATTAATTGATTTTTTTTTTCTTTTTCTACTTTTCCTGGTTAATAAATGTTTCCCAACAAATATGGTGCGTGTCTCGATTGGTCCATGTTCGTTGTCTCTTAACTTTGATATTTTCAGCTTTGCTGATTATGTGCTCTTGTTTCATAAAATATTTAGTTGGAAGAGATCGTTTAATCTTCCACGTGATGTGCCTAGAGAGGATGCTTTTTGGGTATACATTGATAGTCTTGATCCTTGAGGGAATGCTAATATTTGGGATAGACTCGTGCTGCATCAAGATATGCTTAAGAATCGAGAAATTTATGGTGGATTCTTCACCTGATATAAGATTTTTTTGGAGTTCGTGGAATGGGTTACGACTCTCAAACTGAAGCGCGGGGATTACAACCATTTGAACAATACTATAGAACATATTTAGCTATGGAATTTGTGAGATCTTAAAACTCGCTACTGACATCATTGAGTTGTTAGGACAGTCCAAACTTTTGAGTGTAGAAACCTACATTAAAGTGGCCTTGAGATTTAGTTGTGAAGGGGGTTGTTAGGTATGGCTCATATCTAGGGAGTTGGAGTTTCTTGGTAAAGAGTTGTGACTCCTGGTGAAAAGGAGTATCTCTTGGAAGTTGGTGGGTTGGCGGGGAGCGAGGGCGTGTTTGTAATTTATCCATGGGTTTTTTCTATAAATAGATGTGTAATCCTCTGGATATGTAACTCCTCTGAAATAGTGAAATTCGCCGGCTCACTTCCGAGGACGTAGGCAATTCTTTGCCGAACCTCGTTAAATCTTTTGTGTTCTTCTGATTTGTGTCGATTCTTGTTTTACTCCGCGCAATTTTTTCATAACAGGGGTGCACTTTGCATTAATAGTAAGATGAATTTTACTACATACAAAATAGGCTAAAAAGTCGTCCAACGACAAGTCGTTATAATATGTTAAGGATACATCATTATGCAATAGTTTCTGCTGATGCCGACAAGTAAAGGGTGGTCGGCGGTGGTTCATAACAACCGACAAATGGTATTTGTTGGCTGCAAATGTCAGAAGTTATCACCGGATTTTCAGTCTAGAAAAGTACTAAAATTTGACTTCTCGTTCACGTCTCAAGTGAAGAGAGAGGGTTTATTTATAAATCATGTGAGATGAACATTTTGGTCATTTGACAAATAACTCCCGTAACCATCTGATCAAATGACCAATACAAATCCTCCTAGATTATAGAAGTTATTTTTACTGATTTGAGAGTTATAACATTTCAAAATTAAGAGTGCTTAGACTCATTGTATTACTTTTATCGAGATGCTCGATTTGAATATAAATATATCAAATTTGAAGTACATTTGACCATCCAATTAATGGTCTAAAGTCTCCAAATATGCATTAATGGCTTGATTCAAGCTTGATCAGGCTCGGATTAGACCAATTTTGATATCAATGGATTCGTCCTATCAAAATTATCTGTTTGACTACTTGCAGAAATCTGAACTGCAGATGATCTTGAATTTGAATTTGAAAAGTTTGTTTCAAAAATTATCTCGAGATTTGTGCAAAATGATAATAGATCATTGACGACGCCTAATTTTAATAATTTTAATGTAATTTTATAATATTTTATTATTAGCTTTGTTCAATTCCCCAAATTGAATCATATTTTACCAATTAGATAAGTTTGTTAGGCGACTAATTATTCGTTCTGTTTCCTTAGAGATTAAATAGATAACTGTTCTTTTTTAGCCTTTATTATTTTTTAACGGTATTGTAACATTAGTTGATTTTATTTGTAATTAAATGTATAGCTAAATCACTTTATCGATCTTTTGGGATATTTACATTACATACAAAATAGAACTTTTTAATTTACATATTTGACATCAAAAATTTTGATGTTTATATTTGATACGTCATCAATAAACTTATCATTCGGCCTCTAGACATTCAAAATAATTCTCGAGATTAGTTTTAGAGTTGATAATCGTCCAGAGCTCATATTTCAACAAACTTATAGAAGAACTGTTTGGTTCGATGAGACGAACCTAATGACACCAAAATTGATTCAAGCTAAGTCAAATCAATCTCGGTCCATGTCGTTAAACCACATTTGGAGGTATTTGGTGATTAACTAGAGGGTCAAATATATTCAAAATTTTACAAGTTTGTGTTCAAATCATTCGTCACGATGAGAAAAATCCAACGAGCCTAAGATCACTCAATTTCGAGATCATTAAAAAACTTAAATGTCCATAAAATGTCATCGGGTTAAGGGACGCACTCTGGGTTTTCTAAAAGAGTGGTCCGAATTCATGTATTATTTACGGATGATTTCACTCTCAAAATCTATAAATATAATTCTACTTCACGAAGAGGGATCTATGTTTGGACTAAAAGAATGGGCCTAATTTCAGATTAGTTCTATACTGAAGACCAAGCAAACACTTCTCGCCTCTGTAGTTGTCGACCACCATCGACCATAGTCCTCCAGTAGTCGAGAACCACCGTTGGCCGCTCATTTCTTTCCGCCATCGACATATCCTATGGAGTAACAACATAAATTGCCACGAAGCACTTTGCAGATAAATGACGTGTATTGACAAGTAACAAAGTACTATGTGGGGTACCTACTTACATTGAAGAGTAATGAAGCACCGTACCTCAAATACAGTAGGCCAAAGTTCTGTAGTTAACCCTCAATAGCAACTACTCCCATCTATTGCATAACGAATTCTTCTTCATATTCGTACTCATAAACTACAGTATTTTGACTATGTTAATCCGGTGATTTTTTTACTTTTTAAGAAGTATTGATTTGATATTAAATAGCATGTACTTAAATTATTTAGCTGAATATGAACACAATATTTAAGTTCAATTCCTTAGCAAATCTAATTTTTTTTTTTTTATTAAAAACTTTTTAAAATATATATTATTTTAAATATAGATTCATAATGAATTTTGAAGTTTATTATTTAGTTGAATTTATTTTAGGAAAAGTGTCATGTTTGAATAATCAATAAATTTTTATATTATATTTATATTTTATATTATATTTATATCAAAATAAAATATGTGTATGATGTGATTTTAGTTGATTTTTTATTCAAAATAATCTATTTTAATAATGCATTACTTTGTGTTAACACAAGCTTAAACAATTCAGGAAATTGTGGAAAGCTTCCAGCCCCAATCAGAAATAGCATTATATTAATAAAAAAAAAGCTAAAACTTCTTAGATTAGGATATCTTAATCATATTTTAATATTACCAGCCAACTCTGATTTAAAATTTTATTTTTTTAACTATGTGTATGTTTTGGTTTTTAGTGATTAACTGCGAGGTTAGGATGAGTTCGATATGTCGTCGAGTATTTTAGGTTGCATTGATTGCATGCTTATTTGTGGCATTTTTGTATGCGGGGCATGTTGCATATCGTTTGCGTGATCGTGTAAGCACTTCGGTTAGATCAATAGTCCCGGCATGATCGACCGATCACTTTGGGTATGATCAGTCGTCCTAGCCCGATCAACTCATCATTTCGGGCTCAATCAGCTGCCCATGCCCGATCGCCCGATCATTTGGGTTGGAGCGAACACACCGGTTTGATCACTTGCTTTGAGTTCAATCAGCAATCGCGGCTCGATCAACTTATTTTCCAGGCCTGATAGGTCATCTATCTCATTCCCTACAACGCTGCCTAGAGCGTTTTAAGTATTTCATGTTATGTTAAGCACGAGCCGCGCTTCCTAGACACTTAACTCGTGCGAGAAACAATGTGTGTCCACCTATGTGTGTGATTCTCATTTGTAAGGATCTCATCCCTTAGTATATCCGACACTTAGCATTCTCGTATGCTTCTCATCTGCATGTCATATGCTTGATTGTTCTTATATGCATGTTGCATATCTTGCATATTTACATGTGTGTCCAGTGAGTGCCTCTCAAGTAAAGTGTAAATCATTTTCATAGGTATCATTTTGCTCGATGCAAACTCATTTAAAGTCAGTGCATGTTGGTCGCATAGCGTCTCGGGTCTCCATGCAGGCGCAATTCCTCTTTATAGGTAGCATGTTTTACCGGTACATCTCATTCATGTATGTCGTGTTGCACTTAGTATCATTGCATGAATTTGCATGATGTATGCTTCACCCTTTTTGGGCACCAGTTGTGATTGTTTTGTGCCCAGTCTAACAAACACAATGTGAAATTATTGTGTGTTTGTATGCTTGCTCATTTGCCTTGATGGCTTATTGTGCTCAATAGGAGAGTGACTCGTTTGTTGGTCGTGATACTCAAACGAGCATTGTGTGTGTGAATGCTTCAGTGAGCAATGCTAGTTTTTGTATTATGAGCAACAAACAGTATGACTTGTTAAAAATTCAAGGACTCTATAGCATGTCACTTGATTGTTTCAGATCTGCCACTGAGGGACCTTTATTTTAAAGTATAAAATTGATATTTTTGCTACTATAAATATTATTTATCTACTTTAAAATTTATATATGCTAGCCCATATGTGATGCCAACTCTTTTAAGAAAGTCACCCCCTTTCTTGTGACGTGCCTTAGATCCCTTGGATCTTTAGGAAGGGGCCGACGTGGCGACCCCGTCTAAGTCATACAACAATCAAAGACTTTACCATGTGCACTTAGATGTTGTTTAGGAGACTTTCTGTTAGATAGTGTCTAGGCTATAACTGGGATGCTATGTAGAATTTTTAATGTCTAGCAATTGTTCTTTGTTAGTTTGATTGCTCTAGTCAAGCATCTTTCTTGCTTTGTTATTTTGGTGTGTAGGTGTGCTTGATATGCATGATAGCTTATTAGAGTGTTCCTCCGCAAGGAGCCATGCCTATATATATGCACACACACATGCACAATAAAAAAGAGGAGCATATAATTATTTCAACTAACCTTTTGCTTGCATGTGTCACTCAACTACTAATGAAAGACAGCTCATTATACGTTGTATGTTTGTTAGCTTTCCCACTAATACTATTTTTGTGCAGATCAAGTCTTTAGTTTTTTCCTATTTATTTTTTAGAGTCCTTAGGAGATTCCTATAGTAGAAACAAGAAACGACAGGGTTCCAAAGTATTTTGGCGCGGGATCTACATGGCAGGGGACCATGAACAGCTATCTGTGTCCTATATCTTATTCTGCATTTGATGTTCATGTATAGATTTAGGACTGGGCATGTATATGCGGATTCCAGCACTCTTTTTATTTTCTAGGATATGTTGTCGACCCAACAACACTGGCATTTTATTATTTTGATTTGACTTATTTTCTTGCTTTATTGCATGCTTAAATGCTTCAAAAAAATTTTATTGCTTCTTTTTGTGATTTTTCTGGAAATCACGAATACAATTTTTAGGATTAAAATAGTAGATTCTTCAGGATTTAAAATTCAAAATTTGCTACAAAATTCTATTAAAGCATTCAAGATAATAAAAGTTTTAGGATTAAAGTAGTAGAAATTTAAAATTCGCACTTTTACTTTCATGCATGACTTTCAGGTCGGATTTTAAATAGGCTTCATGCATGGCTATCACCCAATTCATATAATAGAGTCTTTATGCTTAGAATTGTGGTAGATAATTGCATTAATTTGCATGTCCTAGGAAGAAGCCCCCGAGCTTTTCCATCTGTCTAGATAATTAGGTGATTATCTAGTGCGCTTAGGGTGTTAGAAGGGGTCCAGACGAGTGTACGTCCTTACATGAAGAGTGTTTTCAGCTTTATGATAGGACTCCTTCTTTCCTTTATTGATGTAACTCTGTCATTTGTCTGACAAGTGTGAGTCCCACCTCTTGAGCTTCACCTTATAGGATATTGGGCTAGAGTTTCTTTTGACCTTAGGGCTATCGAGGTCCCCGTGGACAACGTAACTCATGGAATGCTGATCAGGGATCTTTGGATGTATTGGGTCGACTACCTTCATGACCGGGTAGACTTAGGGTCCTAGTAGCTTGGAATGACGGGTATGTGGTACCCCGACCCGACTACCTCTACTTATTTAGGATCACTCTAACCTTTCGTTTGTTGAGCCCCTTTGAGCCCTGACGCTCCTTTGATTTCTTTGATATCATCTTGATGAACCGATTACGATGAGCTGCTGCCCATTTGAGATACGATGATTCACCCTTTGCTCTTATGACCCAGTGAGCTCTGACGTATTGGGATATCATGTCGAGATGATTTTGGTTATTTCATAGGTTTTGATGTCGACTAGTTGTTACCCATTTGGGATGTAAGAGACTCATTCTATGTCATGTGACTTAGTCAGATCTTTGAAGCATCGGGGCATTCCTATACAAAATAACCATTGTTTAATATCATATTCCTCATATTTATGATAATATAAGTGAAGCCCTTTTTATCAAGAGTCTTCCTGAATAAGTTCCTTTGGGAGACCCTTGACCACAAAACAAAAATATTTTTTTCTGTTCTCTAGTTATGGATGGCTTATGTAGGGATTTTCTTCGTAGATGTTGTGCTTCGAGATACTTCGATCTGGTCTTGTTCGGACGTATACTCTTAACCCATCATATGATGATTACCCATATATAAGCCTTCCACTTGTTTCTTTTTATTTGTTTGTCTGTTTTTTTTGTATATTCTTCATTTTCATTTCTCTCCTCTTCAAATCATTTATATGATTCGGGAGAGAGATTTGTTTGAATAAGAAAATTATACGACAACATATAAAATCAAGCAGGCGACTCCGAGTCTTAAGAAAAAAAACCGAGAAACATGCCTGATAGATAATTTAGCGGCATCCTTACATGTCCAGATTAATCAATACAAGTAATTGTATGAAATATATATCAGCATTGTTTATATGTTCATTTTAGAACTTTTGGTGTACTTATGCATTTTCAAACACTAATGTGAGCTCTCAAAGTACATGCAGATAAGATACCATAACCGATTTTATGTTTCTATCTTGCTAGCCAATTCAATTCCTCGAGGCAAAAAATAGAGCTTAGTGAATCTCTTAAGAAAAGAAGACTCCATCCATAATCACTATTTTCCCAAATAAAATAAGAACTCGAACGTTCTCTGACGACAGGTAGTGTCCGTGGGAAAACAACCTCGTCAATTTAAAATAGACAAATGGTGATCAGTTGAACCTTTTGATAGTTCTTTTCCATCATCATACTAAATAACATTTGAATGTCATCCCCAACTGTATATCTTATAAGCAATGCTAAATTGTACAACATTTCATAGTTTCTATTGCTTGATAATGCAAACTTCAAATGTATAGCTGAGCATATACAATTTTGTTCTTAAAAGTCTCGACAGAAGAAAACGGTTGAAAGAGAGGAAGTAATGCTCAATATTCTCTCCCAAGATATTACTCCACACTGAGGAGGCAAAAGCAAGCAATTCGACAAGCATAATTTGTCAGAAAAACTTAAAACCAACGCTCACATTTATATCCAAATAAAATAAAACAACAAAGAAATCTGAAACAAACAAATAAGCTTTGCTCATACATATTTCCTCACATTGTCACTACTGATTGATCAGAACATGTCTGGATGCAGCTAACTTTTCTATCATGCAAACTTTAAATGTGTAGCAATGTATATGTAATTCTATTTATAAAAATTTCAGCAGAAAAAAAAAAATAAAAAAAAAAAAAACAGCGTTCAGCATTCCCCCTCAAAAATATTACTCAACAATGAGGAGGAGGCCAAAGCAAACAACTCAGCTAGCATAATTTGTCAGAAAAAATCAACATCAGTGCGCATATAACTATCTAAATAAAATAAACAAACAAAGAAATCTGAAATAAACGTATGAGCATTGCTCATATATTCATCTTATTGCTTCTGTTGATTCATCAGAACATATAAGAATATTGTTAACGTATATATCATACATACTCCAAAAGTACAACAAAACATATATAATTTTATTTATAAAAGTCTTAACTGTAGAAAATTAAAAAAAATAGTGCTCAACATTTTGAGCAATTCAGCCAGCATAATTTGTCAGAAAATTTGAAAACAAGTGCTTATATAACTATCCAAACAAAATAAATCATCAAGGATATCTAAAACCAACAGATGAGCATTGATCATATATTTTCACTTCATTGATTTTATTGATTGATCATGATAGATAAGGATGCTGCTAACTTATCAATCATGCAAACTTTCAAATGTGTAGCGAATTATTTGCAATTTTATTTATAAAAATCTCATATAAACTTAAAAAACAAAATAGTGCTCAACATTTTGAGCAGTTTAGGAGAATAATTTGTTAGAAAAATTGAAAATAAGTGCTCATATAACTATCCAAATGAAATAAACCAACAAAGATATTTGAAGCAAATAGATGAGCATTGATGATATATTTTTCATCACATTGCTTCTATTGATTGATCAAAACATGCATGGATTCTGCTGAATATATATCATGCAAATTTCAATTGTGTAGCAAAACATATGCAATTCTACTTGCAAAAGTATCATATAAAGTAAAGAAAAGAAGCTGCGTTCAACATTCTTCCCCAAAAATATTACTCCACACTGAAGAGAAGACACGAGCAAACAATTCGACTAACATAATTTGTCAGAAAAACTGAAAATCAGTGCTTATATAAATATGCAAATAAAATAAATCAACAAAGAAATTTAAAATAAGCAAGTGAGCATTGTACATATATATTTCACGCCATTGCTTGTACTGATGGATCATAACATGTAAGAATGCTGCTAACTAATCTATTTTGCAGACCTCTACTTTACATTAAAACATATGCAATACGTTTAGAAAATCAAAGTTTTCACAAAGAAAATAAGAAACACAGAGGTTGGTAGGGAATGAAGCTGAAAAAGAAAATGAAAAAAAAAACATCAAGGAGAAAAATTCACCAAAAGTTTGCAGCAAGTTGTCGGCACCGAACGGAGGGAGGGGAGTGGAACCTGGTTTCAGCCCTAGCAATATGGGTGAGGAAGGAGGAGTGGCGAGGGTATATACAAAGATATGGAGTGTGATTACCGGAAATCCGAAAGGGCAGCGACGTCAAAGGCACTTCGCAACGGAGCTCTAGCCAACTACCACCCCCTTTCCTTTATGTTTCAGCGTTCGACTCGATGCAGCCTCTGACCAGCGTAACGCTGGCGATAAAAGGGCAACCAAACACCTCTTCTGCTTCTCCAAGACGTAAAAGCCGCTAAAAGCTGCAGCAACTGGTTTCCAAACTGGCCCTTTGTGTCATGTATAAAAATCTTCCTTTAACCAAATTTTAAAATTTTTCTCAAAAAAATTACATATAGTTATAGCTCATCTATCCAAAAAAAATTATTATGTACAGAATTTATCTGCATATGAATTATGTATATAAAAAGATTATATATATATATATATTATACATAAAATCTATATACATAATAATTCTGTGCATAATATTCTCTCGTTGAAGTTAGAAGAAAATATTATGTGCGCTTAAACCGTCTATACAATGAATGTGTGGTTTTGTCCGCACATACCAAAAGCGCACATGATATTTTCTCAGTTCTCCAGTCCACGCACGTAAACCGTTAATTACGGCTGCCCTAAATAATGCTTCTTAATCCCGGCGGGCAACCTTTACCATCAATTCTCGACGCGGCAACTCCTTCAAATCCAGCGAAGCCTGCCGCTCCCTCGCCAAGAACACCGGCCGCCATTGAAGATAGCTTGGACGAAGAAGGTACGTTCTGGAGCATCGGATATCTTTCAATTTTTATGCCGTAGAGATTACAGACTTCTCATCATGGATTTAATTTTGATATAAAAATCAAATCTTTTTCTTTTTTCTTTTCTGATAAGATAATCAATTTAATTCCCATAAAAGTTCGTGCAGATCACATTTTTTTAATGAGAAATAGAAGAAAGATAGGAGTTTTATTATCTTGTTTTGAAGAGAGGGAAAGAAAGGAAGGTAGTTCTGAACAAATTTCATGAATTGTCGGAGGAATTAAGAATAGTTTCTATATTGAATATCTTACAGCAAATATCTACAGCCTATATAGGTTTTTCTGATATAAAAATCGATTTTTTTTTTTTCTGATAAATTGTGCGAGTAAGACAAAGAACAAAACAAATTACCTTTTTTTTAATGAGAAATCGAAGAAAGATGGGAGCTTTATTATCTTCTTTGAATCAATTGAAAGAAGGGAACAGAGTTCTACGAAAAGTTTCATGAATTGTCGCAGGACTTAATAATGGCGTCATAGGGAAATATCTTACAGCTAAATATTTATACAGGTTTTTCAAACAATTGTTTGAACTGATGAGTCTAAGGGCATAAACATACATAGCTCCAATTCTTGTGTATTTACATATGTCTCAGCAAAACTTTCATATTTACACACATAGCATTCAAATCGTTAATATCACATTAAAAAAAGACCACCTTTTAAAAGCAAAATACAACTTTTTCATGCATATGCATAAATTTGAAGCACCGAAGTGTTATCTAAATATAAAAGTTTAGATGTGAAACGTGTGAATTCATAAGAATTATAGGGTAGTTTTAAAGCACCAAATGCTATGCATATAGATATGAACATTTGGATGTGAGATATGTATATACATAACAATTATATGTAAATTTCCCTTTATTTATTTGAATGAAGAGTTACTGAAATTCTTCTTCTGAAATGCAGTTATGGATAAAGTCCTTTGTGCTGCATCAACAGACTCAAAAGATTTGACGTCAGTTATCTTAGCCAAGCTCAAGCACTGGAAATGGTGGCTACTTGTGGCCCTCAACATCTTCTTCCTGCTCGTTGGTCAGACCGTTGCCACCCTTCTTGCCCGCTTCTACTACGACCAGGGAGGGAACAGCAAATGGCTCTCCACGCTCGTTCAAACTGCCCTTTTTCCTCTTCTATACATATTTTTCATCTTCTTCCCCACCACCACCACCACCACCTCCTCCTCCTCTAACACCAGCTCCGGCCCATCAACCGCAAAGCTCGCCCTCATCTACACTGCTCTCGGCCTCTTTATCGCTGCCAACAATCTTATGTATTCCTATGGCCTCCTCTACCTACCTGTCTCCACCTACTCCCTCATTTGTGCTTCACAGCTTGCCTTCAACGCCATCTTCTCCTACTTCATAAACTCACAGAAGTTCACCCCCTTAATCCTTAACTCCGTTGTCCTCCTCAGCTTCTCCTCTGCACTACTTGGCCTCGATGAGAACTCCTCTGGCGATTCCTCAACCATTCCCAGAGGAAAGTTCACACTTGGATTCATACTGACAGTGGGAGCATCTGCAAGCTTCTCATTAATTCTCTCCTTGATGCAGCTCACCTTTCAGAAAGTTATAAAGAAGGAAACTTTTGCAGTCGTTCTGGAAATGCAGATCTACACAGCATTTGTGGCTTCATGTGCTGCGGTCGTCGGGCTTTTTGCTAGCGGGGAGTGGAAACGATTGGGCGATGAGTACGAAGGATTTCTCAAGGGAAAGGCTTCTTATGTGGCGACTGTGGTGGGGGTGGGAGTGGCATGGCAGGTTGCTTCTGTTGGCGTTGTTGGCTTGATCTTCATTGTGTCGTCGCTGTTCTCGAACACCATTAGCACGCTCGCCCTGCCGATCATTCCCGTTTTTGCGGTGATCTTCTTCCATGATAAGATGAATGGAGTGAAGGTGATGGCCATGTTGATTGCAATATGGGGCTTCTTATCATATTTATATCAGAATTATATTGATGATTCAGCAGCCAAGAGGACAGTGAGGGAGGAAGGAGAGAGCTTTGATACTTCCGTTCCTTGACGATTGATCTGCTTTCAAGCAATTTAGTTGATTGTATTGTTTGCTGTGTTGGAACTGTAAGTTTGAAGGTTCAGATCTTTGGGGAAAACAAAAAGAAGAAAGTTTTGGTTTGATACGTGATTTGAAGAAATATTTGGCTTTTTTATTTTCTTTCGTTTGAAGTAATATTATTTTGATCTCGTAAGAACATAATTTCAGTATGAGTTGCAAATATACGTGCAGTATGGATGTTTATTTTAAAGGTTACCTCTCGTATAAGTGAGATTAGTTTTTTTCTGAATCTGTCTCTATTGCTGGAATGCATGCTGGTATTCTTAGCTTCAAGATCCTTAGTATTTCATTTAGGAGTTGTTTGATTCACTGACAAAAGGAATGGTAATATATTTGAAATGTAGTATATTAGAAATAATTTGAAGTTGTTTAGATTGGGGGTAAAGTAATTGCTGAAATTTAAGTTTTTGTGTTTAGTTTGAAGAAAAATAAGATCAATGTAAAACATACTTGACAATAATGGTGGCTGCAACTGGTGGCTGCTACGATTGCGGCAGGGCAGGCGGCAGGCGGCAATAGGCGACTGACGAACAACAGTAATGATGATAATAGGTTGCAATTTACACTGTATTTAAAAATCGACTAAATCCAATGATTTCCAAATACACAAATCTAGAAATGCAAAATGAATTTCAAATTTATCAAAATTTTTACAGTGCATTCCATTTTGAACCCTATTACAAAATGATGAAATTTAATGCATTTGGTTTACATTACACAACAGTCTTGCAGGAAACCAAACGAGCCCCTTAAATATCTTAAAATTATTGTCTGCCCCTCATGAATTGATGGCTTATAGTATAGATTTCCATCTTTTGCAAGAAAACTTCAGCCCTTCAAATCTATCATTCGGAATTATACTGCCTATTGATCTCTCAACATGAGTGAATATATTATAAAGAATATTCCTCATTGATGCTGTCATGTTCTTTTTGAAGGAGGTCCTTCTAAAAAATTTTATTATATTGCTTCACATAAAAAACTTATTAAAAAAAAAGATGGAGAGAATAAAAAAAAGAGAACTTTGTTGTTCTTCAAATGTTTCTCAATTCTAGCCTAACTTAAGGGGGCATTTACATGCACAACACACAATTCTTATGAATTACACATTACATCAAAAACTTCGTATCATCAATTTTTAAAAAGTGATTCAACTTTTAAAAAGTGAAATACACTTTGTCATGCATAGAAAAAAATGGTATAAATTTAAAGTACCAAATTTTAATTGTTATTTATATAATTATATAAGAATTGTGCGTGGCATGTGTGCACATCTTCCTAACTTGAAAGTTGTGCCTATAAAAATGAGAAAATGATATAATTTAAATCATTTAGGTCTGGAGTCTGAACGCAAGCTGAAAAAAAAAAAAATTCTTCATTATCGCGTTCGTTGTCTGGACACGCTGCTTGTGTCCAGACTACGGATGCAATATTTTCTCCCTCTCCTTAGCTCACGGCGTTTGAGCTGAAAGAAAAGAAAATGAAATTTACATTTTAAGACATTATCATATCCATCAAAGGACATAATGGAATGTAAAGACTGAAATATTCTCAAAAAAAATGAAAGGTTTACTGATTAGCTACTTATGAATGCTATGAATGCTATTGATTATTGTTGACATTCTCCTATTTGAAGATATCATTCAGCTCTTCATGGATGGATCTCTCAACTTTAGAGTTTTTTTTTATGTATCATTGGCTTTGGATTTTGTAATAAACTCAGTCCTGCTGTGGCTCTCAAAATTCATGATCAAGTTCTCTTACACTTCAAAATAATAGATCGACATTATAGTAATCAACTTAGGGCCTATTGCCAAAATATTACATCAGGAGACCTGATATAAAACTGCATCATGACTCCAATCACAATGCGCCACATGTACGATCCGGCCCCACGGAATACAAAAAACTAGATAGTTTAATGCACCTGATGTAATATTTATCCATGTTGAAGGTAAGGCAATCAGAACTTTTTCAAAATATGATTATAAAATTATTGTCGCAAAAATAATTTTACTAAAAGCTATACACACATGCGCACGCGCACCATCATTTCTAAGATGAACTAGTATACTTGATGAATGGCTTGATTGATACTCGAATAAGAACTAGACAAATGGATGAAAAAGTTTAAATATTAACCTACTAAGTTAATTACACTTTTAGTGTTTAGCAAAAATAACTCACTGAGAACTTGATAAACACTTGTTTAGTAATTATTTAATTATTTATTTGATAATTTATTCTATATTATTACATCAGATTTGTTATATGCAACAATAACAACAACAAAGCCTTAATCCCACTAAGTGAGGTCGGCTACATGAATCCTTTTTCTCCATTGCGTCCTATTTAGTGTCAAATTTTCATTTAATTCTAATAAATTAAGAAAAAAAATAATAAAGAAAATTTAAAAATTGTTTTTGGAAATCCTCTTAGATCTTTTTAGCTGTTTTGTTGAGTTTTATAATCCATCTCTCCAAAGCCCTCTCACTTTCTGCCTTTGAGCTTGCAATGTGTGACCTTGCCGCCAACCTTGAGATCCTGCCGACCTTGCTAATGTTATGATATTCATGTATTCACATATCTAAGACATAAACTTCCATATTTACGAACATAGCATCCAAATCTTTAACATCGATAAAAAATAGCAACTATTTGTTAGTTTTTAAAAGTAAAATATACACTTTTAAGACAAAGATTTATGACACCGAAATATTATAAATTTAATGAAAGTTTAGAAGTAGGTATGCAATACAAATTATTTGGTATGCACGTAAATTTCCCAAAAATTACAGTACATTTTCAATAGGCTTCGGGTTGCAATTTTTTTAGGCAGCAAGTCACCTGTTTTTTTATCCATTCTCTTAATTAGTCCGAAGTTGTATTATCTGATTTAAACAAATAACACTCCCCCCATTAGATCTGAAGAAATCAACAGATTATTAAAAACAGTACACCATATTTACATCACAATATGACATTCTTCTCCAAAACAAAACTAATTCATTCAAAATGTTGGGCGGAAGTAAGCACAAATTATGACTACCAATATTTAGTTTTGATAAAATAACTAGAAAAAAATACAATATGAGTTTTTGACCTTACCGGGTAACATTATACTTCTGTTCAGAATGGTCTTCTTGAGCTTTTCTTCCCAAAGATAGCTTCCCACACCATTGGAGAGTAAGGGCCCTTCTTATCTAAATGCTCTCTAATGGCCTTCTCATCAAGAGCAAAACCTCTCTCACGCAAACTCTTCACAAGCTCTTCAGCTTCCTTGACGCCTTTCTCTTTACAGTATAGATCCACAAGGCCAGTAAAAGTTGACCCATTTGGAGAGTGCCCAGCATCCAACATCTCCATACAGAAGTCAACGGCATCCTCTAACTTCTTCCCTTTGCATAAACCTTGAATCAGAACCGAGTAGCTAAACGCATTTGGCACAATCTCATTCTTCTGCATCTTCCTGAAAACTCTCTTTGCGTCATCAAATTTTGCGGCTTTGCAGAACCCTTCCACAACCGCAGTGTAAATCACTATTTCGGGGATTGTTCCCTTCTCGCGCATTAACCCAAACAGTTTCATTGCTTCTTGAACCAGGCCATCCTTGCAGAGTCCATCAAGCATCGCAACGGCGTTAGGTATCAGCCCTGTCTCCTTCATCTTCTTAAATATTTGATCCGAATCTTCTGGGGGTAATTCAGGCTCCGTGGAGTGGGAAGATGTGGAGACTGGAATTTGGGTCGCCTTCTTTGTACCGGCTTCCTCAGCTTTCTCAATACCAGAAAGAGAATCAAGCTTCAATTTTTGGAAAAGACTTTCTCCAATTCGTTCACCCCTTTGCTTCTGATCTCCATTTTGCATTGATCCATCACTCTTTCTTTCTTCCTTGACTCTCTCAGCTGAGTCCGGTGATGCTTTCTGGCTGAAGAAATCTAAGCTTTCCCCATTAGTTTCATAATCAGACTTGAACTTTTGCTGAAATGGGCCCGATCCTCGTCCCCCTTCTCCTGTTAAATATGATTTATTGGAACGACCTCTACTCATCCTTGGCATCTTACTGTTAAAATCGGGAAACAGATCTTCTCGGACTCCTTCCGTTCTTCGTTCCCCGCGAAGAGGACGGCCGGGAATAGGAGACGACGGCTTCGAATCAGCCTTATCTTCTTTCTCCGGGACGATTGCATCCCCAAAATTGAGATCACGGAGGAAAAATTCATCCGAGCGTTCGTCCCTCCTCCGCTCGCCTCTCGAAGATCGGTTGGATTCTGTGCTGAAAACTGCAGAAGAAGTAGCCCGGATCAAATTCCTCGGCGAACATGATAGCTCCCTTGTGAAGATAGAGAAGAGAAGACGACGAGTCGTAGGTTGCATGGCGGTCTCTTCGCAGGTCCTCTTTGAACCGGAGTGGAGGGAGAAATAAGATGTAGAGCTGGGCTGAAGAGGAAGAAGGTAGAAAGGTACTGACTTTAGGGTTTTTTCTCGGGGTATAGGGAATGAGATAAAACATGTAGGGGAGGTAACAGATAGATTTTTTAATTCTAATTATTATTTTCTTAAGAAGATTTTTAAATTAGAAAAAAACTTTATAATCAAATATATTAGAATATAATAATGGTAAAAATTTAATTTAAGAGTATTAATAAAAAAAAATTATAATAATCATAATAAAGTTCAAATAATCTAATTTTTATATGGTTTTATAATAATTTTTAAGGATGTATATAAATCACTTCAAATAAATATTAAATTTGATAAAAATAAATTTAAATTATATATTTTTTTAAATATAAAAGTTAATTGAAATGAGATTATTAAAAATAAGATTTGTGTTTGAAGCTCACATGGCTTCAAGTTTATACATTATCTCCCCTTTTAAACAAATTATTTGGCTCAATATTTGTTTAAAAGTCTGCTTATGATAAAAACATACGACATGTAAGTTATGTATATTTTCACTTTATAAGAGCTATTTCTCCTTCTTCTTAAGCCAATAGCCATCTTCTGTTGTTCCCTCTAAAGAAGTGTTTGAAGGAATCGTCATCTTAGAAGGTAGTAAGATAAATCCCATTGCAATTTTGTACCCCATTAAAGTTATGCTCTAGATCAATAATTCTCTGGACCCCTTCAAAGGCATAACGATGATTTTCATTATATTTGTTTGCATTCTTTACCCCAAGTTGCATAACTAATAGCATTGGAAGTCAAGGTAATTCGATAAAAGACTATGTGCTAATGAGGTCTCTGTTGAATTATACAAAATATATTTAATTTAATTACTATGTGAGAGAAAAGCTTGTTTTCTTTCATGAAAGGGATGTAAATAACAACTATGAAGTTTTATTTCTTCAATTCTAAATATGTCAAGTGATATCTACCTCCTATTAAAATGGCATAATCCTAACATGGATGTTCCTGCTACTCAGCCCATTTATTCATATGTTTTTCTATCTTATATATCTTCTTTTTCTTGACAACACTCAAGTGGATCATACTATCTAAGAGTAATATAGAGTCCTTTTTGTATTCACATTGTTGCACTAGTTGTGATAATCTACTATCACCATTGTATCTTATGTGTCGCCAACCGAAAAAAATAAAGAAGGCTCCTCATAGTTTGGGGAAGCCTTTTCTTCCATGACTTTATGATATCTCATAAAACTGATGCCTTTCTGCAATCTCTTTCCCACTCATCCATGCTTTAATCATAAATAGTGCTTCACTTGTGACCCTTCCTCATCCCAAGAGTGGGAACCCTCACTATCAAGACTCCATCCAATTATCTTTTTTGACTTGCCACGTACAAACATTGGCTAGAAGGGTGATGATTCCATAATATAATCGTCTTATGGTCATCCACTCATTGAGCACATGATGACTTTCTCACACTTCTCTAGAGATTTCTTCATGGATTATGCCTCTCCATTTTAAGCCATTGCTGATTGACTCATACAATGAAACCAACAATTTGATCCAGCGCCTTAAGAATTTTTATGATATAAAGACCCACATCATGATAACAAAAAATCTCGATTGATAAATTTTGTCCATAACATTCAAATATTATGCTTAGAAGCTCTCAAATAACATGCATTTGATAATACTTCCTTCAATGAACTACATTGCACAATGTCTGTCGAGGGTAGAAGAAACCTCATTATTATTACATGACCAAGTTCACTTGGGCTACATGGTGATTTACGGTTCAAAAGTATGCTATAACAAAATATGATTGAAAGTTATGTCAAAAATTTAAGACTCACTATTCAAGTTCTCAATCTTTAAAAACCACTAACAAAAATAGCAAATGTTGGAATAAGCATATGTGCACATAGATACTAGTAGATTATTGACATATATTGTGGTCAAAGAGTCATTTGGCTCGTTAATCATCAACCACTCGCCACCAAAATAATAATGATGACATAACTACCAAGTCAACAACAACAAAGCTCCTTGAAGAAAAAAAGTCTCTCATCTTATTTGATGTTAAAAGCCACACAACCATGTTCAGGTGTGATGAATATGTTGATTTATCAAGTACTTTAATTAAAAGAGTTATACATACTTCTCATGAAGTGTTTGATCAAGATAAGCAACTATAACATATAATATGCTCTCTATTTGTGATTAAAGCCATGATTTGGTGAGTATATTCATTAAAATTGCGTTAACAAATAAAAAATAAATAGAACCAAAGAGATGGAAGATTGTTATGCTATTCACTAATGGAGCCTTAAGTAAAATCAATAACAAGGTTGGAGTTCTATGACCAATATTTAACGTGTCAATATTACATCTGTCATTCAACTTATCTTCATTGAATTTCTGTTAGAGAATAAAAAAATTAAAAGTTAATCGGAAGAGATGGAAGATTGTTATGTTATTCACTTATGGAGCCTTATGTGAAATCAATAACATGATACGAGTGAGTTTTATGACAAATCCTTAAGATGTCATTATTACTCGTGTCATTCAACTGTTAGCAATTTATTTTAGAACTTTATGACACAAATTCTAAAAATATATAATAGTCAATATCTTTTAAATTCATGATTTTTACATATTCATAATAAAGTAACACATACCTGTATTCATAATGATAAATTTTGATCTTAAAATTTGATCTTGAAGATATGAAGTTTTTCTCTCTAATCACTATTAATTTTTTGTACTTTCTGATGGAGGGAAATATACGGGGTGTGTTAGAAAGAGAGATGACTCATTCTCTGAATTATGTTATATTTAACCAAGATCCATCAAGGGGTTTACTAACCAATATGATTTATGATAATTTACTAAATTAATTGATTTTTATTATTAAAACCACTGTCATAAGTTAGTAACATCTATTAATCTTAGGGGTTACATGAGTTACAAATATAAATATCATAAGTTATTATAAGTTATGATATAAATAACATAAGTTTTCATGAGTTATAAAATTGAATAACTTAAGTTATAATTTATTATGATATAAGTTATGAGTTAAGAAAATAAATAACTTAAGTTATCATGAGTTATAAAAATAAATAACTTAAGTTATAATTTATTAGGACATAAGTTATGAGTTAAAAAAATAAATAACTTGAGTTATCCTGAGTTATAAAATAAATGACATAAGTTATTGATAAGTTATTAAAATAAATGTGAGCCACAAATAAAAAATTTAACATTCTCCCACTTGGCTCACTTAATTTGAATAGTGCATAACGTACTGCAGAAAATGTAAGATAAATCATTTTTTATATTGGTTAAATCATAAATTATTTAATAAGTATGAAATTAATATGAATCATGGCGGTTGTGCATCAATTTATCGACACATTCCCTTCCATGTATCAAAATATCAATTACATACTTAACATAATGAAAATTAACACATGGTCTCATAATGTCTATTAAAAGGCAAATCTTGTTGAACAACATGCAATATAAAATGTACACTAACAATAAAAACAAGATTTATAAATATAAAAAACAAGAAAAATTGAGTTTAATGTGTCAAAATATGAATAGCATAAAATTAAAAAAAAAGTTTTGGTAATGCCCATTCTCACGACATGTTCGTTAAATGTCTTCGGTGACAACCCTTTCGCTAAAGGATCTGCAATCATGAGATTATTGCTAAAATGCTCAATTGACACCCTATGTTTCTGAATTTCTTCCTTAACGGTAAAGTATTTTAATTCATGTGTTTAGCACCTTTGAAATACTTATCATTTTTGGAAAAAAAGACTGCTGCGGAGTTATCATAATAAATTCCAGCGGTTTGACAAAATTGTCAACAATTCTAAGTCCTGAAATAAAATTCTGCAGCCATAAACCCTAAATTGTAGCTTTGAAGCAATCACAAATTCAGCTTCCATAGTGGAAGAAGCTATGATGGTCTGTTTTCGCACTTTTTCATGAGATTGCTCATTCATCCAAAAGGAATAGATAGTCAAATGTTGATTTTCTGGTATCAATACATCCAACAAAATCTGAATCTGAATATCTTATAACTTCAATATCTTTAGATCTTCTATAAGTGAGCATGTGCCTTTATTCCTTGTAGATACCTTGAAACTTTCTTTGCAGCTTTCCAATGATCTATTCCTGGATTACTTTGATACTTGCCTAACATCCCGACAATAAAGTTAATGTCTGGTCTGATACAATTATGAGCATACATTAAGCTTCCAACAATAGATGTATATGAAATTTCTTCCATTTGTTTACGTTCCAAATCACTCTTTGGACACTGTATAAGGTTGAATCTATCTCCTTTTTGAATTGGAGCAACACTTGTTGAGCACTCTTCCATATTGAATCTCTTAAGAACTCTTTCGATATATATTTTCTAAGCAGCCCTGACAAACCTTGTGATCTATCACAAATTATTTCAATTTCAATCATATAGGACGTCTCACTCATATCTTTCATTTCAAAGTTCTTAGAGAGAAAAATCTTGGTTTCATATAATAAGTCGAGATCATTAGTAGCCAGCAATATATCATCAACATACAGAATGAAAAATATGATCTTGCTCCCACTGAACTTTAGATATATACATCGATCAACTGTATTTTCTTTAAATCCAAAGGATGTGATGGTATCATTGAACTTAATATACCATTTTTCGGGAAGCTTGCTTAAGTTCGTATATTGATTTCTTAAGTTTACAGACCATATGTTCCTTTCATTCAACAGAAAATCATTTAGGTTGACTCATGTAGAACTCTTCATCTAATTTTCCATTCAGAAAAGCAGTTTTCACATCCGTTTGATGAGACTCTAAATAAAAATGAGCTAATAGTTCCATGATAATTCTAAATTAATATTTCTTAAAAATCGGAGAAAATGTTTCTTTATAATCGATGCCATCTTTTTGAGTGAAATATTTGGATGAGAATAAAATATGTATAGGAGGTAAAAGATAGATTTTGTAATTCTAATAATTATTTTCTCAATAAGACTTTTAAATTAGAAGAAAACTTTATAATCAATATATTAGAATATAATAATGGTGAAAATTTAATGTAAGAGTTTTAGTAAAAAAAATATAATAATCATAGTAAAGTTCAAATAATCTAATTTTTATATGGTTTTATAATAATTTTTAAGGATGTATATAATCACTTTAAATAAATATTAAATTTGTTAAAAAAATTTAAATTATATATTTTTTAAAATGTAACTGTTAATTGAAATGAGATTATTAAAAACAAGATTTATGTATGAAACTCGCATGCCTTCAAGTTTATACATTATCTCTCCTTTCAAACTTTAAATTTATCAAATAATTTGGCTCAATATTTGTTTAAAAGTCTGCTTATGATGAAAAACATACGGCTTGTAAGTTATGTATATTTTCATTTGATAAGAGTTATTTTTCCCTCTTCTTAAGCCAATAGCTCTCTTCTGTTGTCTCTTCTAAAGAAGTGCTAGAAGGAATCGTCATCTTAGAGAGTAGTAAGATAAATCCCATTGCAATTTTATACCCCATTAAAGTTATGCTCTAGATCAATAATTCTCTGGACCCCTTCAATGGCATAACAATGATTTTCATTATATTGGTTTGCATTCTTTACCCCAAGTTGCATAACTAGTAACATTGGAAGTCAAGGTAATTCGATAAAAGGCTATGCGCTAATGAGGTTGCTATTGAATTATACAAAATATATTTAATTATTATGTGAGAGAAAAGCTTGTTTTCTTTCATGAAAGGAATGTAAGTAACAACTATGATGTTTTATTTCTTTAATGCTAAATCTATCAAGTTATATCTACCTCCTATTAACATGGCATAATCCTAACATAGATGTTCCTACAACTCAACCCATTTATTCATATGTTCTTCTATCATATATATCTTCCTTTTCTTAACAACACTCAAGTGGATCACACTATCTAAGACTAATATAGAGTCATTTTTTGTTATTCACATTGTTGCACTATTTGAGATAATTTACTATCACCATTGTATCTTATGTGTCGCCAACCGAAATAAATAAAGAAGGTTCCTCATAGTTTGGGGAAGCCTTTGCTTCCATGATTTTATGATATCTCATAAAAGTGATGCCTTTGTGCAATTTCTTTCCCACTCATCCATGCTTTAATCATAAATAGCGCTTCACTTGTGACCCTTCCTCATCCCAAGAGTGGGAACCCTCACTATCAAGGCTCCATCCAATTAGCTTTTGAATGTTGACTTGCCACTTACAAATACTGGCTAGAAGGGTGATCATTCCACAATAGAATCGTCTTATTGTCATCCACTCATCGGGCACATGATGACTTTCTCACACTTCTCTAGAGACTTCTTTATAGATTCTACCTCTCCATTTTAAGCCATCGCTGATTGGCTCATACAATGAACCAACAATTTGATCGAGCACCTTAAGAGTTTTTATGATATAAAGACCCACATCATGAAAACAAAAAAACTCAATTGATAAATTTTGGCCATAACATTCAAATATGTTGCTTAGAAGCTCTTAAATAACATGCATTTGATAATATTTATCCTTCGATGAACAACATTGCACAATGTATGTCGAGGGTAGAAGAAACCTCATCATTATTACATGACCAAGTTCACTTAGGCTACATGGTGATTTACGGTTCAAAAGTATGCTATAAAAATATGATTGAAAGTTATGGCAAAAACTTAAGACTCGCTGTTCAAGTTCTCAATCATTAAAAACCACTAACAAAAATAGCAAATGTTGGAATAAGCATATGTATACATAGATACTAGTAGATTATTGGCATATATCATGAACCCGTCGCCACCAAAATAATAATGATGCCATAACTAACAAGTTAACCACGACAAAGCTCCTCGAAGAAAAAAGTCTCTCGTCTTATTTGATGTTAAAAGCCACACAACCATATTCAGGTGTGATAAATATGTTGATTTATTAAGTACTTTAATTAAACGAGTTATCCAGACTTCTCATGAAGTGTTTGATCAAGATAAGCAACTTAACATATAATATGTTCTCTATATGTGATTAAAGCCAAGATTTGGTGAGTATAATCATTAAATTTGTGTTAACAAACAAAAATAAATAAAAGTTGGCCCAAGGAGATGGAAGATTTTTATGCAATTCACTAACCGAGCCTTAAGTAAAATCAATAACAAGGTAGAAGTTATATGACCGATATTTAACTTGTCACTATTACACCTGCCATTCAACTTATCTTCATTGAATTTGTGTTAGAGAATAAAAAAAAAAAGCTGATCTGAAGAGATGGAAGATTGTTATGTTATTCACTAATGGAGTCTTATGTGAAATCAATAACATGATACGAGTGAGTTTTATGAGAAATCCTTAAGATGTCGTTATTACTTGTGTCATTCAACTGTTAGAAGTTTATGTTAGAACTTTATGACCAAAATTCTAAAAATATATAATAGTCAAGATCTTTTAAATTCATGATTTTTACATATTCATAATAAAGTAACACACATCTGTATTCATGATGATAAAATTTGATCTTAAAATTTGATCTTGAAGATATAGATAGGTGTGTCGTGGAGATAGTGACCCTAATGATGAGTGTCTCGTGGAGGCAGTGGTCTGACAGATGGGTTTGTCATGGAGGTAGTGATCCAAAAGAGTGAGCATGTCATAGGGAAAGTGACCAGAAAGGGTGATACTCCTCACTGGGGAGAATCAAACAAGCGGGTGACTGTATGAATGTACACTCAAAATGAAATTCAAGCATGTGATAAAGATTATGCAAGATGTCATACAAGACATATAGCGCAAGAGGTGTTTTGTTTAGTCGCCTACGATGTAGGAAGCCACTGGACATAATTACACATTGTCCACTGGGCAGGAAACCTTTCTCCCGCAGTAGGAAGTTTCATCGCCGGCAAATGCCTCGTAGGAGGGTTGTCCGGACGGCCTTTTAGAGGTCCTATAACACTCTCCTTGTAGGGCTCGCAAAAAACCTGAAGAACCAAACCGACCAGCTCCGCGCTTGAACAAGACTTTCTTCATACTCACCTCTGCAGCAGACGCCTCACTAGCTGGTTTCCGTTTCATGTCTAACTTACAGATCTGTGCCCACATATCACTCATGGTCTTGAGATGGACACTTATCAAAAGGTGAAGCTTCTTCGTCGAACATTGTGAAGAATAATGAGGACATGAGACAAAGGAGTCTGAAAAAATGGAAATGGTGATACCTCACTTACACCAAAGCCAATTTATAATGGCCCGGGCACGAGAATCCAGAAAATTCTATTATTGCTCAATAACATCATTATTTATTTATTTCATGCATGTTCAAAAAATTCTTTTATTCTCGTGTGTTGAACAGCTTCTAAGGAGCAAGAGAACCGATGAACTAAATATGTACACATAAAACTGTGTCCGCACGAATATCAAAGCAAATGGGCATCTCGGGAAGGAGATATGGACAATCGAGCGTAGCCATTGATGTTGTTTTCAGCTGAGCAGTGGCGAAGAGAGCAGTTCATCCAAACAATCGATAGTGAAAAAATATTACGTTCAGAGTCTAAATGTATAGTTATATACAGACTTCAATTTGATGTGTGACAAATATATAAAATATTATTTTTTATCTAAAATATAAAGAAACTCCACTCTTATTGATTATTATTTACAATATGATTATAGTGAAGATTTCCTTCAATAAAATTATGTTATAACCTTTCAATTAAATTAATTTTTTTAGTGTTTTTTATTAAGCACAATCAAGCATGTTGTATTGAAAAAGATTCAGTACAGTAGTTAGTCTGGACTTCATCGGGTGCTCACTCCCTGCGATAAGGTCGACGACGGGAAAGGCAACCTAAGGATGGCGGCGGCGGGCGGTGCTCGCCTCCTATCGGTTACGGTCTTATCTGTTAGCCGACGTATTTGCACTCCTCGTTCCAATATCAGTTCTCTCGTCACCGGTAGCAAGACTAGATTCTATCGCTGCATTTCCATATTTACTCCCGGTCGCTCCCTGTGCTCCTCTCTGGCAGCGGGTGCTGGAGAATCACCTTCAACAACCGTGGTGGCAGAATCCAATGCTGAAGCTCCGAGTCTTCCGCCTGATGACCCGGCGAAGGAAGCGGCTGATGTGCTTGACATACGCGTGGGTCGAATCCTCAGGGCATTTAGACATCCTGAAGCTGATTCCCTTTACGTCGAGGAGGTGGATGTGGGCGAGGCTGAGCCTCGCATTATATGCAGCGGGCTTGTGAATTATGTTCCGCTCGATCATCTTCAGGTCCGCAACTTTTCACTGATTTTTATTAGAATCAGTCAATTCGTGCTGCTAGAATCCTAATTTTATGACGTATAATTTATTTCATCTACAATGTTGAATAATGGAGATGAACACGTATAACTGGTAGAGTTAGATCAGTCGACGAGATCTGCCGTTAAGAATATTGGAAGGGTGTACTGAAGTTCTTTAAGGAAAACTGTATTGAAATGCTAAGTAAAGGTTGCACTTTTCATTGTCATCTATTAGAGTGATAACAGCGCAAATCAGCAAACATAATGGAATCTCAAAAGCCGTCACCAAATGCAGCCATCACCTGTACTCATTCCATCATCACCCTCAGCTGAAACCACACGCTTAATCACAACCATTCACATAAAAATCTTTTGGAGTCGTTACCTTTCTTTTCAAACGGAGACACAGCTTCTACTGTTTAATTTGATGTAATGAATGTGCATAGCCTTAGCCTTCTTCATCTCTCTTTGGTTATCTCACATTAATCGTTCTCTTCTCCTTCAATGCATCGAGAATCAAATTCTATTAGCATGCTATTAGAGCAAACTGCCCAATGGTACCACCTTCTATCTAACATCTGGTAATCACTCTATCTCTCAACAACGCCCTCAGGGATCTCGCTGCAACCTCTATAACAAATGACTCAAACAAAGAAGATCAAACCCTGCTAAATGGGAGAAACTTCCATCTCCTCCCAACTGAAATTGTGGGAGTCTAAAGTCATACTAATTCAACTCACAGCTAAATATCACTCATCTTGGAAGTCGAAACCTCTCAAGCTTCTTCAGGCTGACAGATTTGATGGCTACCTTTATGGCTCAATACCTTGCCCTACTAAACTCACACTAATTGGCAAAGGAGCACTCTTCCCTAACTCTCACTATAACTTTTGGTTGCTCATTGATCATAACCTTGCCTCATCACTTTTACTCCACTATATCCTCCTCCATTCTATTTTACATTCTTAACCATGATTTTTGCATAGATATGAGACGACTATAGATCAATGAGTACTGTCTATTAATCATTCTTCATTTCATCTCAATGAATGATCAATCTTGAAGTCAATACCTATTAGAATTCAAAGACTACACCTTTACTGGTCTTTCACGAAGTTATCAAACATTCAAGATTGACATTTTGACAAAAGTTACAACTAGTGAACTTTGTCAAACCATACTCTTTACCATGTAAAAGAGAAGGCAACTTAGGAAATGAGATTGCTCAAAATCCTCATGCCATGCAACAATCTAACTCAGTTAGGGCTAGTCATCACCGTGAAAAATGCCATGGCTATCCCTATAATACTTTTTTAAGTAAGGGTGTCAAAAATTGACCCAACGCCTTATTTCAACTTGAACCACTTGAAAATTTCAGGTTTGAGCCGGCCTGATTAATTTTTGGGTCAAGTTTGGATAGAAAATTCCAACTTGTTTAATTTTTTTGTGTTGGATTTGTATTGATCCACTAACCCAAATTGATCCACCAACTTAAAAAAATTGATCCTTCAACTTAAAATTAATCTAAAATTGATCTACCAATCCAAATTTGAAATCAACGTGACCCGAAATTGATCTCAATTTGACCAAAACAGTTGTTGTGCATATATTAAAAGAGTTATGATGGTCAAGCTCGGGCCAGTTTGGTTGAACTAGGGTTGGATCTAGGTTTGACTTTTTAACCCGTTTAATATTTTGATTGGATTGGGGTCAATTCCGGATCAGACGCGAATTTGACTTGCAAACCCATTTTGACACCCCACTTCCAAGCAAAGGCCTTCACACCTATAGCAGAGGTAGGCGATCTTTCACACCTTATACGGAGGTAAATCCACCTATCCACCTGTCTAATGCTAGATTTGAGGCAAAAATGGTAATTCAATGTTAAGTAATGACATCCCACTAAGCTTATTTATCATACGACCAATTCTATTGCATAAATTGATTTTGTTGGACTTCCCAATTGCGCCGTTGAATGACATCCGGATGCAGTGGTACATTATCCAATCCAAATTTATGCCACTACATCCAACAAGTGTCTCTTGCTAATGATCATACTGTCCTTATCTCTCACATCAGCCAAGGGTATCTTCCCAAACTTATAAATTACTCGTCCATTTTTTTATCATGCTCCCAATCTCTCTTAAACCTTCCATTTTTTCACAAACTTGCTACTAACAACACTTCCACCATCTCATTTGATGACTATGTTCACAACATTAAGGACCTGAAGTTCATTCAAACTCCTTTTAAATGCTCCCACAATCTGATTTTTATTAAAGCATGAATATGCGACAAGAATAATAAATTGCATTATTTATCATAAACTAGAGTATCATTATTTTTTTTATAGTAGTGAAAAAATGTCATGTTTATGTGATTTACTGGCCTATTATGGTACACCTTTTCTAACTAATATCTTTGAAAGGAAAAATTATGGATCTTTATTAGTGTTACCTGATTGACTTGGAAGTTCATTGAAGGCGCCTATTTTTTGTTGTAATTTTTTGGTGATAAATTTCATGATTCAGCTATAATTTGAAGCCTTTTTTCTACCATAGCTTCAAGATCTTATCTTCTAGAAAATTGGTATATATATTTTAATTTTACATTCATGCTGACTTAACTAAATTTATTGGGAAAGTATATAGTGTTTTATTGCGGACTGAGGAGACATAAATGCTCCATATGCAGGACATTAGAGTAGTTGTGCTGGCCAATCTGAAACCCAGGAACATGCGTGGCGTCAAGTCTAATGGAATGCTACTGGCTGCTTCTGATGCAGCTCACGTGACTATAGAGCTTCTTTTACCGCCTGAAGATTCAGTCCCTGGTGACAGAATCTGGTTTGGTTCCGAAGGGGACAAGGACAAACAACCTAATGCTGCTACACCTAATCAGGTCTTATTCTTTAAATCATTAATTTTTTCTCTTATTTTATCTCTATCTCACAAGGAATCTTATACTCTGTTTGATGTCAATAAAATCCGACTAGTGATAATATATTTTTTCAAGCTTTTCTAGGGGGCATTTAGGTTACATAGCACGCAGTTCTTATGTATTTACACATCTTGCACCTAAACTTTCATACATAAACTCAATTCTTTAATATCAAATAATTATCAATTTTTAAAGGTGAAATACACCTTTTCATGCATAATTTTAAAAGTAAATATGAAAGTTATGGTGTGAGATATATAAATACCTAAGCATTTTGTGCTACGAATGTGAACTTCCATTCAGGTTATTTATGTAAGTTTCTCTTTGTAAATTGGATGTTAAAGTCTCAATGTATTAAAAGCTGAAACCTTTGTTTTGTTATAACTACATTGCCCTGTTCTCTATATAGTTTTATAGGTATGTTGGATGTGAGTTTACTTGTCAGTTATGCCGTTGATGTGATTTCCTTTTTATATGCAACTCCATTACTCAGTTGTTTTCTTAAGTTACTTTTATGAGAAGTCTCGGTGGATAAGGAGGAGAATGTTGAGCGTTCCTACCTTTTTTATTTGATAGCTGTTCAAGAATTAGGTTTATATAGGGAAAAGTGATTGATGTTCTAAGATGAATTTTATTCTGGTGGCTTTTATACTCACTTGTACTTGTTTTCGATTCCTCATTTTGGTATAAACCCTCGCCTAGACATAGGTGGACATACAAGTCACAATAGATAAGGAGGAGAAAGTTGAGCGTTCATATCTTTTTATTTAATAATCGTTCAAGGAATAGGTTTATATAGGAAAAAATTGATTGATGTTCTCGGATGAAATTTTTTTTGGTGGCTTGTATCCTCACATTTAATACTCCTCACTTGGAATAAACTCTCGCCTAGACATAGGTGGATATACAAGTCTCAGTAGACAGTGAGGAGAAAGTTGAGTGTTCCTTAGACAAAAAAATTTGCACTTAGCCAAAAAAATGTGCTTATAACGGCCATTGAACTCTATTGTATGTAACAATTGGAAATAATCCATGTAATTTATAAATTTCATTTCCATATAATTATTACAATTTTATATTCTTATTTTTTTCTGATATTTTACTATACAATGCTTTTTCTCCGCTCATTTTGATTCAATTTTTGAGCTAATTTGAGTTAAGTCTACTAATGAGAATCAAAATTTTGTGCTTTGATTATTTCCATCGGTTTTCATTTAATAATTTCATTGATTTCAATTTTAGTTATTTGAAATATGCTTATGGTGATGATCCATATAGAGAATTGATTTTCTGATGTCTATAATTGTCCATAATTTTTCTCTTGGGCTATTCGAGCTCTCCGGTCCCTAATTTTGATCCGGTTCTTATTGTATTCAACCATTAGTTGTACGTTACATCGTTTTAGGTTTGGTAAGCGCACCAAATTGCAACTTCTTAAGACACCTTAAGGAGAATTTGAAGAAAATAGTGTAACATGCATTTGAAGGCAGTTTAAATGATTTGCGCATGAGATGACCGCCAATGCACTCTAAACCCTAATGTATTTTAATAGAATTTTTAGATTTGCTCATGATCTAGTATTGCAAGCTTTAGTTTGCTTAATATTTATCATACTGTTGTCCTTTTTATAAAGCAATTTGCAAATGCTCAACAAGTACTAATGTTGAATGAGTTAATTCTGTCAAAATTTTTTTTCCCTCCAATGATATGAGTGTGAGGCATATTGTTTTATAGCGCCAACCCATATCAACTCACATGAATCTATAGGTAGTTGATGCTTCTTTCAGATTTTTAAATGCGTATTTGCATTGTAATGGCAACTGGGTTTTATTTCCTTTTAAATATCATCTGTTTTGTCCACATATTATTGCAGCACTTGGAATGAATTATAGTGAGTGTTAGACTCTATAATGTTTTTTGAAAATATTTAGTTTTCAATAACTTTGAGGGGTATTTACACGCCATGCGTTCACAAATACATACATACACTCAAAACATTAGGTTTTATAAATTTAACACATAAATTTTGTTATTTACCTAAGCTAGTACTCTACTAACTCCATTAGCAAATCTAGTCTAATGCTTAATTGATGAGTCCGACTAGAGGTCAGGTGATGAGGCCGACTAGAGGTCTGGAAGAGACTATCTAAGATTAGATGAAAAATTTATTAGGATTAGAAGAGGGAGACTAACTTTAGGTGAAGATGCCAATTATGACCGAGGATCATAAAGAGGCTGATTATAATTAGGCGAAGATGATGACCATGATCATGATGAGGATTAAGGATTATAAAGAGGCCAACTAGGATTAGGAAAATACAAATTAGGATCAGGTGAAGAGGTCAATTGGAACCAGGTAGCCCACAACTAATCTGACATCTCATATTTCCCCTCAATGAGTTCCCCTAATAAATGAATGTAGTAATGAAGTCAGTTTTAAACCCCAAAGAGGATGTTTTCTTGCCCACTATTATTGCTTTTATTTATTTTTTTATGAAAGACTAACCTAAAAACCTGGTGTTTTTTCGCTCAACATAATATATTAGTGGGAAAATCTTGATTAATCTTGATTATTCCACTCTTTCCATGAGAGTTCTGAATGGTCAAAAGGATTTAAATAATTCTTCAAGTATGCATATTGGCAATGTTGTAATTACATTATTTATTGAATTAAATTGTTAAAACAGATTTTAGACATTTTAGGTGTCTTCATTTTAGTCCCTAGATTATTTTAGATATTAATTTTTGAAGTATTCAATTCAGGTTCATAACTCAACAAAATTGAATTAATTGGTTCGGCCCCTCAAATTTGTTGGTTCTCTAGATAGAAATTGATGGGGATTAGCTTTTGAATACAATGAATATTTTAATAAGAAAACTTGATACTTAGTAATGTTGTGGGAAAATCGACTTGGCTAGAAGAAAAATAAAGAACACAAGCAAAACACAAGAACACAAAGCAATTACGTTGTTCGGTCTCTTTGGACCTACATCCACGGGAGGGAAACGATCATGAAATTCACTATGGCAAAAAACAAGAGAGTACATAGCCTTACAAGATGAGCCCTCATCTTCCATGGGCCTTCATTTGCTCCCAAGACCCTTAAGATTCTCTCTCCTCACCTTCCTCCAAAGCTAACCTCACTCTCTTCAATTCTTGGACAAAATTTTTCTCACTCGCCTCTCACATTCACATCACCTCGCTAAGCCTCACCCACCCTCATCTATTTATAAAAGCATGAAGCCACAAGAAGAGGCTTAGAAAGAGTAGCAATATTACAAAAGTGCCCAATCGCCTTTAGTGTAACAAATCGTGAGTCACTATTAACAATTCTCCACCTCGACTCCAATTTCGAAGCTCGAGTGATGATTCCCTCCACTGCCCCTCGAGGGCCCTCGGCCGTGGTAAAGCTTCACTAAGTCCAAACAACGTTTCGAACTTAGCATATAGTAGCGCTCAGTGAGCATGTCGACAGGATTCTCCTCGCAGGTATCTTCTCCACTACACCGAGCCTGCGTGACGACATCCCTCACAAAGTGAGCTTCACATCAATGTGCTTGGACCTTTCATAGAATACCCGATTCCCGGTGAGATGAATAGTGCTTTGATTGTCGCAGAATCACGCTACCACTTGATGAGATCCCAAGCTCTTCGACCATGCGCTTTTAACCACATAGCTTCTCGATTGCTTCAGGCTTACGGCGATGTACTTCACCTCCGTAGCTGAGAGAGCTACGACGGATCGAAGATTAGACTTCCAACCGACAAGCAGATCGAAGACAGTGAAAACGAATCCGATCGCTGATTTCCCGTGTCGACGCTTCCAACATAATCGAATCCACGTAACCAACTATCTTTTCTTCGTCTTCCTATCTTTTAAAGAGAAATTTCAAATCGAGAAGTGCTTCTAAGTATCTCGCGATCTATTTTAGTGCTTTCCAGTGGAGTCCGCCCTGGATTCGCTATGAACCCGCTAACAACACCGACGGCGCAAGCTAGATTTCGTCTCGTCGCAAACCATACCATACATGATGCTACCAACCCCACCTGGCGCAGGGACACCCTCCATGTATTCTTTCTCTGCCTCGGCCTCGGGTGCCGAGAATTCGATAACTGAGTCGCCGACCAATCGGTGTCGCAACCCGCTGGACTTACGCATGTTCGAATCTCGCTGTAACTTTCCGAATATAAGACACTCCGAGATGCGAATAGCTCGCCCCTTTTTCTATCTCTCTTAATCTCCATCTCTAGGATCTTCAGAAGCAGGCCCTAAGTCTTTCATGTCAAATTCGGACCGAGCATACCTTCGATCTTCTCGGACTTCCTCATCGCTTCGCTCGGCTACTAACATGTCATCTACATATAAGAGCAAATACGTACTTTTTTCACTGTCTTGCCACTTCATGTACACACAACTGTCGTAGCTGCTTCTGACAAAACCGATATTTAACATGAACTCATCAAATCGTTTGTACCATTGTCCGTGGCTTTGTTTCGCACCATACAAAGCTTTCTTCGACAGACAAACTTTGTCCTCTGTCTCGGTGTGTCAGACCATCCTGACGATCCATGTAGATAGTTTCTTCAAGCTCTCCACGCAGAATGCAGTCTTAACATCTAGCTGCTCTAATTCCGTATCAATCGATCCGCTAGTGCTAAAACCATCCTAATGGAGCAATGCTTTACCACATGGCGAGAAAATTTCGTCGAGTTTCAATTCCTTCTACCCGAGTGAATCCTTCGCAACGAGTCTCGCTTTCAGTATTCGATCTTTTCAATATCTCGTGTGCCTTCCTTTTTCTTAAGGTCCACTCGCAACCAACTACACGTTTGTTCGTCTGGTCGATCCATAAGTTCCCAAGTCTTGTTCTTCATCGAGAAGCCATTTCCTCATGCATGGCGTCAACTCCATCTATTTCTTTCTCGCTCTTTAAGGCTTCCTTATACTGCTCGAGCTCAGCTTCTTCTATCGCTTCAAGAATACTCAGGCGTAGAAGATCATATTCGCACGACCGTATCTCTCTCATGGTCCGATAGTTCATTCGTCTCTTGTCACTCAGTAATCATCCGATCCGTTTTCCGGTTCTCGTCTTCGTCTGTCTCCGCCACTTCATCCCGATTGTTCACAATAACCTTTCGATCGCCGAAGCTCAGAATTGCTGCAGCCTCCACCTCAATAGAAGAACCCTCCTAGCGACACTCGTTTTTGGTAACGTAGCTTCGTAGCATTCGCCATTTCGACTCGTCGAATGTCACGTCTCGCCGATGACGCATTTCGCTGATCTAGACACCAAAGTTTAGTAACCCTCGGTTCCGTGTGGATATCCAATGAAAATGCACTTCAAAGCTCTCTGTCTAAACCTTATCCCGTCTAACATGAGCGTAAGCAATACATCCAAAAACTTTTAAGCTTATCGTAGCTACTCTGGTTTCCGTACCACATCTCCAAAGCGAGTCTTCATATCGAAAGTCGTCGACGGACATCCGTTGATAAGATACGAGCGGCTGACATACGCCTTCACCCTGAACTTCGGGTAGACTCGCATTCAACAACATACACCGCACTCTCTCAGGAGAGTCCCGTTCATCCTCTCGCCTAGCCATTCCGTCTGGCGGAGTGTTCCGGATCGTCTCGTGTCTTCGTGATGCCATTCTTTCGCACGACTCATCAAACCGTTCCGAACAATACTCTAAACCATTATCGCTTCTCGAGTGCTTCGCTTTGCTCCCATCTTGTTTTCAGTGAGAGTTAACCAGCTCCCGAACCGTTGAAAGCTTCATCCTAGTTTTAAGGATGAAGACCCATACCTTCCCTGCGTAGTTGCCGACGATGATCATGAAGCATCTCCCTCTTACATGAGTCCGAGTTCGTCTGGCTCCCATAAATCACTCGTGTACGTAATCAGCGGCTTCTTCGACGCGTGATTCTGCAGTAACTTCACCCCAGTAGCCTTCCCCATTACACACCTGCTCACGTACTCTAATTTGTCGACTCGATCTCCGCATACCGCATTCTCGCTCGACAACTCTTGTAAGCCTCTTTCACTTACATGCCCCGGCCTCATATGCCATAACCTCGGTCCCGTCGGTTCGGATCGAACCGCATTGCAGAAGTCGTCGATGACGCTCTCCCACTCGGGAGTATAGCTCATTCTTTCCGACCCTTTCATGACATGAGTGAACCTTCGACTACTCCGATGCAGCCCATTCTCTCGCCTCGAACGTGTATCCGCTCGACTCCGCAGCACCAAAGAGATCGGATTTGTTTTAAGCTCGTGAACGTACCCGACGTGTCAAGTATCCGCTCGCTCCATCGAACATCTTTATTCCGATTGTTCCGCCGCAAGTACCTCGCAAGCTTTATTATCTCCAAGTGAACGTACCCACCGTTTGCCATTCGCGCTGTCTCGAACCCGCCTTTATGAGGGCACATGTGAGTGAGCACCTGGAATCGAGGATCCACTCATTCGTCGGATTCGATTCCGATATCACCGCAGCTTCGCCGAGTCATGCCTATCCGAGGCTACACTCGCTTCTCCGCAATCTTTGCAGCTTCTCCCGAAAGCTTTTCTTTCTATCCGGACAATTCCTCCCGAGTCGACCTTCTGTGGCAAGCGGTAACACTGTTAGATCTCTTAAGATCGACTTCGCTCTTCTTTCCGGATTTCGATCCGTTCGATCACTTTCGAACCTTTCTTACTCGATCTTCCTCTACCAGCCGACCGTCACCGCCGTGCTTCTTCTTTCATGTCGTGCTTCTTGAAGCTTTCAGCTCGATCGCGATCGAACCTCTTCCAAAGCAATAGTCCGTACTTTTCCATAGAGCATCGCATCCCCGAAATGCTCGTAGCTCTTAGAATAGAGTTTCAAGCCAGCCAGCTGCCTTATCCTCGTCGTCCATCTTGACGTCAATATTTTCAAGATCATCTACGATCTTGTTGAACTCGTCAATCCGCTCCGAAACCGATTTGTCTTCGTGCATTTTGAATGAGTATAAGCGTTGCTTCGTGAAGCAGTCCGTTAGCCGCAGATTTAGTCATATAAAGCATCTAGCTTTCACCTGATGTCATTGTGCAGACTGTCTCCCTCGACACCTCCCTCGAACTTTGTCGCCCAAACTCGAATTATCGACCGTGAGCCCCGTCCGAACGACGTTCTTTTCTTTCTCGGTCATGTCGGCCGGCAACGCCGCCGAACTCTGCAAGACTTCGCAACACTCCGTCGAACCAATGTAGCCTCTCATCTTTACTCTCCACAGCTCGAAGTCGTTCTTTCCAGTAAATTTCTCGATGTCGAATTTGGCGGAACCCATTGTCGTAGCTAGGAATTTCGAACTTGCCCCGCCAAACACCTGAAACTACCAAAAGAGCTGGACTGCTTGTTCTGTAATTTGATTCCTGCTAGGCACCTTGCTGTACAAGAAAAAATCCCAACAATCCCTGCAGTTCCTGTAGCCTTAAAGTTTGCAATTCCTTTCTGGGTGAATATCACCTTTCTGTACCACCAAGCAAGGGGTTCAACTTCTCTTCTTGACCGAATAGGCACCTTGCCGTACTTGTTTCTTGCAAACACCTGCGGTTGAAGAGTTGAACGTTGATGCCTCCCTCCTGCTTCTGTCGATTAACAGTAGCAATTGAGTTCCTACTTGGATTCGGGTGATTTACCTGCAGAATAAAGAACCCATGCAGTTCAATTTCCCTGCAGATCTGAAGTGCCGAATTACCCTCCTGTAGCAGAACCCCCACTTGACGCAGAATACCTGCTGCTACTACTCGGCACCTGCTTGGAATGCCGAAGTCTGCTTCAGTTCGAACAAGAACCTGCAATTCGCCTCCCCTTGGACTGGAGGTTGAAGACCTGGACTGCCGATAAGCCTTGCAACGGGCCTGACGAATGGAGTCCCGAAAAATTCTCCTGGCTGCCAAATACGCACCTGCAACTAGGAGGGAGGGAAAGATAAGTGCAAAATTCTCTACAGAACTTCTGGACTCCTCTTCCTCCTGCTGCGGTTCTTGGATGTCGAATTAGGTGAAGACAACCACAAGAAAGAACTCCTCCCTTAGCCCAATAACCTGGTAGTCAGATTCCTTGCTTCTTGATGGAGATTGGCGGAACTTGAATGCCTCAGCCACATCATCTTTCCTCCTTCCAAGATCAAGAGGGAATTCCAAGAATTGAACCCTGCTTTGATTCCTCCTATAGCCGAGCACCTGCTACAGTCAAATGCCAAATTCTTGTAGCCGAGAAGTGTCGAATTCCCACAGACGGCGCCAATTGTTGTGGGAAAATTGACTTGGCTAGAAGAAAAATAAAGAACACAAGCAAAACACAAGAACACATACAGAATTACGTGGTTCGGTCTCTTCGACCTACATCCACTGGAGGAAACGATCACGAAATTCACTACGCAAAAACAAGAGAGTACATAGCTCTTACAAGATGAGCCCTCATCTTCCATGGGCCTTCATTTGCTCCCAAGACCCTTAAGATGCTCTCCTCACCTTCCTCCAAAGCTAACCTCACTCTCTTCAATTCTTGGACAGAATTTTTCTCACTTGCCTCTCACATTCACATCACCTTGCCTAAGCCTCACCCACCCTCATCTATTTATAAAAGATGAAGCCACAAGAAGAGGCTTAGAAAGAGTAGGCAATATTACAAAAGTGCCCAATTGCCTTTAGTGTAACAAATTGTGAGTCACTATTAACAAGTAACATGTGAGAATAAGTGAGGATGAGAAATGTAGAATTTGAAAATTCAAGAAAAACTAATTTTTGGTTTGCTACAAACAAATCTACAAAAGGAGAGAATGAGATCTTACTATTTAATGTCAACTCAAATCGATGGCACCTTAAAAAGTCCAAAAATACTCCAATGAAAAGTTTCTTTAGGACTAAAAAGGACATGACCAAAACATAACGCCATTTTTCAGGTTAGTTAGACTAATGGTCTATTTGGGGAAATTTTCTCTCAAATTTATTTTTTTTGACGACAATCTCTCTATTTTGTTTGAATATAAACTTTTTGCTGCTTATCAGTTGTAATGTAGCAGGAAACAACTCCTTAGTCAAAATTGTCACCGCAAGAAAGCTTATCTTTTTTATTTTTGGAAGATTTACATTCATACTACTTAATTCCTAGGTATTCACATACCTAACGCCTAAAGTTCAATTTTTGTCTATATGCCACCTTATCTATACATGAAAAGGTGTATTTTACCTTTTTAAAGTTAAAATAATGGTATTTTTAAGTGATATGAAAGACATGGCTGGTATAAATGTAAAAGGAATATTTTGGTGTTAGATATGTAAATACATAGGAATTGGCTGGTGTCTGGTATGTATGTAAATGCCCCCCTTTCTTGTAGAGAGAAAAATAAAAATAAAAAAAACCTCGCAACAGCCTTCAAGAATATGCTTTTCTTATAGCAGTTCTACAAGAGCTTCTGGTCATCCCAGAAAACACTACAATATCTAACATTACAATAACTCAACTAAATAAGCTATAAATTATTTTGATTATTATTTCTTATTATTCAATTGAATTCAGTGTTCCTAAAGTTTTAAGATCACTGATGTAATTTCTGTTCACCCAGATTCAGAAGAAAAAGATATGGGAATTGGTCCAACCTCATCTCAAAACCACAGAAGATTGTGTGGCTGTTTTGGGAGCTCATCCCATGAGGACTTCAGCTGGGATGATTACCTGCAGATCTCTGAAGAATGCAAACATTTCCTGATTGGATCTGCCTCACCCACTTGGCTGTTAAAATGCAACTTTATACTATAATCTAAAGAACAGGTGGTGGTGGTGAGTATTTATTTTTTTGGCGAATTATATACAGACCACCCGAAACTTTCTATTTACAAATCAACCAGCCCTCTTTCATCCATTTTTCAAATTTTCACTCAAATATCAAAATCATAGTAAAACCCCAACCCATATTTAGTTCTCAATAGTCACTTCTCTTATCAAGCTCTCAATAGTCAAATTTTCACTCAAATATCAAAATTCATGGAAAAAAAATTTCTTATTTTATCCTGTCTTCTTAATCTCTGATTAGTCACTTACTCTTTATCTGTTAAGTAGATTTGTTGAAACCATAAATGCACTGAAGCCAACTTTAATATTTTTGGATGATATTGTTTAGATTTATGACAATGTGATAACAAGATTAATAACTTTGAACTGCTACTCGTAGAAGATTAGGCTGTTGTTTATTATTATTATTATTATTTTTTATTAGGATGTTGTTTGTTAGTGATGACAAGATTAAGAATTTACAACAACCTTAATAAAACATTCCAACATGCTTTATATCACCATCATATATGAAGGATTGTAGCCGTTGCACTCTGATATGTTGAAAACAACTTGCTTTTGATAGATAGCAGAAGTTTGGATGGCTTTCATAGCAATTTTACTGAGGGCTGCCAATATTTTGAAAAAGTGATGTTATATTCACAGTCATATGGTACAATGTTTAGACAGTATGTTATTACAGGATTTGTTGGCCTTTTCAACATGATATGGATAATACAGTTCTTGGACAGTGGATATCAATATTTTCTATGCTTTTGTTTTGAATTGTTGTAGTAATGTTAGTATTTTACCGATGATATTCATTTTTTGCTCAACCAAATGAAATTGAAGTATAATCTCTATGCCACAACACATTCTTAGATCCTTTAACATGTGGCACTATCATATTAAAAAACGTAAAATTCTCTTTCAAGTTTTTTTTAATTTATGTGTTCATTCGTGTGGGATCTTCGTGTAATGCTAGGATGCAAATTCTCTTGACTGTCATGAATATTCTAACACGCTAGAAGATTGATCGTCCCCGATTAAACAACATATGAAATGAACAATTTTACATGTTCTTAGAAATTGCAGATAAGAATACCAACTGCTAATTTTGAAAAATAATCTTAGCAATTTGTTGAATTTGGGGTGAGATTTGGAGATTAATGCTCTTAAAATCAAGGTTTTTCTCTGCAAAATTTTGATTTTAGAATTCAAATTGTAAATACATTCAAGAAAATGAAAACAAATGACAACATATATATATATATATATATATATATATATATATATATATATATATATATATATATATATATATATATATTCTTATTGTATCTGCATCCAATCATAAAGATAAATATTTTCCAGTGAGTCATGCATATTTAGTATTCAGGTGTATTTTACATGCTATCTAGATAAATTTAATGCGTATGAAATATTTTCTTATGTTTGTTTGGATGTTGAATAGTCTTCGGAGAGTACTTTTTAATGTGTTAGATTGTTATAAACTATATAGGACAATATATTAGGGTTGTGGGGCTTATCGACCACGTGAGCCTTCTTCTTGGCCGCCCAAGCAGCAACCACCGCCTCTTTCTCGCCCTCCTCAGTGCCGGAGGCTTTCTAGTCCTCATTGGTCATTCAACCGAAAGCTTTCATTTGTAGTGCCCAGTTGATAGTTGTTGAATCGAAATGTTGATGAACTGACAGCTAATGCCCCTCAACATCTTACTCTTACTTGCGCGTTCTTCTTCACTTTTGTCAGGGCGTTGCCAAATGGGACTGCCTGGATGCACCATCCTTGAGGGGAAGAACCCAGACATAAGCGGGGCTTCCAATTTGTCACCTTATTCTCCAGCCCCAACAGTTGGAATTTGTCGACCGAGGCAAATTGAACTAATCCATCTGAGCCAACCCAGAACGAGAACATATCACTAAACAACTCGACTGATCATGAAATCCCTGGCTAGCGATAGAAGACAACGAAGATCGTGCTAGTTGTTATAGAGTGGATAACGCCATAATGGGAAAAAAATGGCACGCACTCTTAACAAAATGATAATCAGAGGCTGAAACGAAATTGGTCTTTGTAGAATAGGAGGCCGACACTGTATAGGGAGGTAGCTCGGTGGGCCTCACTGGGGACCCAAAGTTTGATAGTGGGAATGAAGACGCAGGTCTCCTGCAGATGATCCACCTCTCCTTGAGTCATCCACGATCGATCGTTTGAAACGATAGACCCAAAAGTCCTTAGGAGAATATCACAAAGTCATTTGAGCGAAGCACAAAAAGAGGACCGAGATGAAGATACGAAAAGGGAAAAAAAAGAGTAAAGTGTGACTTCACCAACCCCACACCCTTTATATATAGGAAAACCGAGGGAGTTAAACCGTAGCATAAGGGTAAAAATGAAATTCTATAGTGGTTTCAGAAGTGTACTGATAGAAGGATCACATCAATACATTAAATAAGGCAAGAAAATAAGTTTTATTTCAAAACTGACCTTAAAATTACCACAAAAAAAAGAAAAAGAAAAAAACACTTGAAATTAGCCTGGGATAAAATACTTTACAGGGGGTCGGTCACTGCTTCGACCGAGACTTACCACGACCGAAGCAAAGTCTTATACAAAGTTTCACCCCATACCTAAACTGATTTTGGCGATGCTTCTCGACTATTGCATGAATAATTAAGGATCTCTCTTGGATGTCTTACAGTTTTTGGCGAAGAGTGGCCACCATCTCCTCCATCATCTCTACTTTCTCCACATGAGCTAGTAGCTCGCGCACCTCATTGCCTTGTTGGATCTTTGTTGACCGAGCAAAGGAGTTCTTAATCTCGTCTGGGCGGCGAGCCAGTGATCTGAGAGATGTTTGGTGCCCATTAGTTGCTTCCTTGCATGTCTCGGGAGGATTGTCTGAGTAGTCAACCCTGCCATCCTTGCTCGAGAGTCGGCCGCCCTTGCCTATAGCCTGTTTCGCTACCGCTGGGACTTCAATCGGATTCTCGTTGATGGCATCCAGGGAAGGAACCTCTCACATGCCTTATAAAGACAACTCATTTGCATCAAGTGACAACATAAAGAAAAAATACTTTAGAAAAATCAAAATCCAACAAATAAGATCGAGGCTCCACGTAACTAAGAGTCGATCCAACTGAGACGTCCTAATTGACACATCACCCTCACAATGCGATGGGAGAGCACTAGCAGCCTCTTACGTGGTCTGTGCGGTTGGTGGATGTTGTGCTGCAACATAAGGTTGGGCGGTCAGATTGATGATCAGGTTGGGCTGATCTAGTCGGGCGGCTAAGCATTCCTTCACTTATCGCCGATGAACGAACCATACAATCCCACCTGATTTGACGACGAGATTGCAATCGTTGTTCTCTTCTTAGTGACACATTTCTTCTTTTTGTCACCTCCCAGGCGATCATGACCTTTCGGTTTCTCGAAAGCAACAAGGATAGATCTTTATTGTGGATATCACTCGAGGGGTTTGATACGATCTCCATCACAACACGCAAAAGCCGAGCGATTTAAATGAGAGGATTTGCGGAGCAAATAAAGAGTAGAAGGAATCATATCATGCCTTATTTATAAAGATCAAAGACGCGAAGATCAAATGAATTCAATTATTGAGCCATTAATTAAACAATAAATGAAATATTCTTTTGCATTTAATTCTTTTGTTCTTTGTGCAATGTTGCTTTTAAGAATTAAGAGAATCACTAAACTAAGTACGTACATAAAAAATATACCAATGTTGATCCTGAGGAGATCTAATTGTTCATAAGAGGAGTACAATGAAAGTGGGCATATTGACAGAAGATCATAAGGCATGCTTGTACGACTGAGTAACCAAGACAGCAAGGCCGAAGCCCACCGAACCACCAGACAGGCCAAAGACGGTCGAATGATATAAGAGCGAGCCACTCAGTTTGAAATAAGACAAAAGAGTATCTAAAATAACCATCACAGGAGAGCCGACCTGAGAGAATATCTGATTCTGTAGCATCTCCAACTACCACAGAGACGCTCAGATGCTCCTCATCGAGGGTCAAGGATCAACAGTCGGGTCATATCAGTCACTCGAACCATATCGACAAAGCTCAGCCGACCGAGCTAATCTGAATCCAATTAAGTTTAACCAACTGAGCCAGAGAGCAGCCAAATAATAGGCTCATACATATAAAATACCAGAAATGCCCCAGTACGAACCCTTTTAAAGCAGGGGCAAAAATATAACATCACGATATTGTATCTTCTCTTCTATAAATAGAGAAATCATTTTTGAATAAGACATGATGAGATTACTGTTCACTCTGTGTCTCTCTCTCTTCCTCCTTATGCTCTATTCCTTTTGGTGTGATTCACAGATAAATCATGATCCAACGAAAGTAATTTAGAGTTTTTTTATTCAATTTAAAATAAATGTAGGACAACTTTTTTTTTAAATATAATTTGGTTTGAAGAAAAATAAATTCAATGTAAAATATACCTTTTAGCAGCGACGATAGAATGACAAGAGTTGGCAACAATGTGACAGTGACATTGAGCAGTGATAGCTGTGCAGTGGGTGGTCGCAATGGCTGTAGTTGGGGAGTTTTTATTGTGTGCGGACACTAGACACAAATTTGCATCCGGTGTCCCGATCAAGGCCAACGCAATACACTGTTGGTGATCGACTTATAACAATGCAGTTGTTGAAGTAGCAGTCACCTTTTACAATTTATTTCAAAATCACCCAAATCTAAATAATTTTAAATATAGAAAAGATCCATCAATTGCATTTGAAGTTCAGTGTAATTTTACGTTATCTATTTAAATAATTATAGGACATTTACATGGATACCACCCAATTCCTATGCATTTATATTCTGAGACCCAAACTTTATTTGTTATATTTATACCATCCAAATCTCATATCAAATAAATAATAATAAAAAAAAAAACATATTTTGATGCATAATAAGATGTCATATTTGTAAAAATTAAAATTTAGATGTTATATATGTAAATAGGGGTGTAAACCAGCCAAACACGAGCAAGCATGGTCCCAGCTCGGGTTCAACTCTTTAAAAAATATCAATGTTCTTGCTTGGCTCGTTTATATTTTGAACAAAAAAAACTTGTTATTCAGCTCGTTTGTTTAGCGAGCTGTTCGCGAATAAAAAATCATTTTGACAATTCTAATCATGTATTCAGCAGTTAGGAGTGTAATCGAGCAGAGTTTGAGCAAGTTCAGACTTAGCTTATTAAAAAATATCATTGTTCGTGTTTGACTTGTTTATATCGAGCTCAAAAAATTTGTTTGTATTCCGCTTGTTTGTTTATCAAGTCAAACACGAGCTATTTATGAGCAATAAGTTATTTTTACAATCATAATCACACAGTCGTATGATGTTAATAGTAGGGTGAGATTAAAATCTTGTTATTTATAATAAAATATTTATTAAATAAAATTGAATATATTTTTAATTGATACGGCATCAACAAATTTTCATCATCCGACACGGATCTCAAAGCATCACACGGATCTCGATGCAATCATTCGAGCAAAAACGTTCAAATCCTGGATAAAAAGTCATCCAGAAGCTCCGATTTCGGCAAACTTATAGTCAAACCGACCGGCTCGATGAAACGGACCCAATGATATCAAAATTAAACCAATCCAAGTCAAATCATGCCCGAATCAAGTCATTAAACCACTTTTGAAGCTTTTCGGATATATCGGAAGGTCAAATGGATGCCGACATTAGCAAACTCATACTCGAATCGAGCGTCTCGACAAGACGAATCCAACGAGCCCAAAATCACTCAATTCCGACATCGTTAAGCGCCATCAAATGCCCCTTAAACGCCGTCCGATCGAGGGAGCCTTCCGAGCCATCCGATCAAAACTGGTTGCATTAATCGCACCCAAAACTCTATAAATAGACCCCAACTCTCACATGAGAGGGAGGAAAGAGGAGAAAGTTCGAAGTCTCGAGGAGAAGAAGTAGCTTCAGCATCATCGCCGACCGCTGTCGATCACCGCCGATAGCCGTCGACCACCTCTGATCGCGGTGAACCTTCGCCGATCGTAGTGAACCACCGTCGATTATCATCAACCACCATCATCAGTATAACATCAATCGACGTTGTCATCTACATCATATAATTACCTTTTCCCGTCCGCGGACGAAGGATTTCGTAAAAGTTAATCAATAAGTGGATTCTCGCAACTCGGCTGTGCCCCGTGGTTTTTCCCTTTACGGTTTTCCACGTAAAAACTTCCGGAGTCACCGTGTGTTCCCTTTTCATCCGTGTGCGCGCCGAAATCTCGTACAACGCTAAGACGATAATCTGCTACTCTACCACCGCGAATTTTCTAAGACGCATCGGCTTGGCGCCGTCCGTGGGAAAGGTCTCAATCCCACCACCGAAGTACTTGTTCAATTTCCTACACGGCAAATAGAAATGATATTCAACACAACAGAGTAGCTCGCTCCAACACCCATCATTCCAGGGAACTGTCGCGTAGTCAAGGGCGATATGTTTCTTCATCGTCCCGTCCTGGAACACGCTATCCTGGCAACGAGGGAGTTTCAGGTCCTTCTATGGAAGAACGCATGAGAAGAATGGAGGAGGCTCAACTGTAGATCTTACAATTTTTACGTGGGACCCAACAAGCACCTATGAATGAAACTCGTTCACCATTAAATCCACGTCCTATGAGAAGCATGCCTGGAGGAAGTCGTACCGGTCCCCCTCCCCATGAAGGAACACTTCCCATACCGTGGCGTGATGCCGAACTCTTAGACACCGCAAGTTCCACCCATCCATCTCATGCAACTCACCTAAGCACCGCCACATCTCGCTACCATTCCAAATGATGTCATCCGTGACGAATTACGTCGCCTTGTCCAAGAAGAGTTCCCAATTGAGAAAAAGGATCGCTTCCACACTCATCATAACATCATTGAATCCTCTCCCTTAGCAAATGTAGTCCTCCAACACCCCATTCCAACTGGTTTCAAGCTGCCAAACATTGACGCATATGAAGGGATAACTGATCCCTATGAACATATTGATCATTATCGAACCATCATGCACATTCAACGTGCCTACGACGCACTTCTATGTCGTGTTCCTCGCCACTCTTAAGAGACAAGCTCGAACCTGGTTCTACTCTCTATCAGGGGGCACTGTAAACACCTTTAACGAGCTTGTCAGACTATTTGTGGAACAGTTTATAGTAAATCGAAGGATCATCAAAGATTCATCCCATCTCTCAGGAATTCGTTAAAGTGAAGGAGAATCGCTCAAAGACTACTTCCGCAGGTTTTCTACTGAAGCCTGTCAAATTCCAGGAGTAGATCCGTACTTGCTTAGGGAGTCTTTCTTGGGGACTCCGCCTCAGACCCTTCTATTCATCACTCATGCGGGAGACATTTCGTTCTTACGCCGATCCGGTCCACCGTGTCGAGGCTCAAATCACCGCGGATGAAGCCATCACCGCACATAAGGAGCAATTCGAGAAATTTGGGGAAAGCGCAAAGGCAACTCCGTAGATAACAATCAATCTTCACAACGGAGGAAATCCGAACAACCAAAGAATCGCGACCTCCTTCTCCAACCCGCGGGACAACGAACTGAATATCGGCCCAAGAAAGAATATACACCACTCAACGCTTCACGTGCTAATATCTTGATGGCCATTAAAGATGAGCAAAATATTAAGTGGCCTCACCTCCTAAAGCCTAACTCGGGAAATCAAGAACAATACTGTCATTTCCATCGAAGTCGTGGACACACCACTGAAGCATGTAAGCAACTCAAGGAAGAGATTGAAAGGTTAATTAAGCAGGGATATCTTGGTAGATTTGTACAGTAACCACTGGCATCGATAATGCTCCTACTAGGGGACAACATACACAAAGGCAAAGAAAACGGGGGTCACCCATTCATAGGAGAAATTCAAACAATTGCTGGAGGCCCGTTGCTTACCGATCAAGTCCTTATCACCGTACCCGGTGAACCAAGACATAAGAAATTACGCCGACCCTATCACTTTTGATGATTCCGATTTGAAAGGAGTTCGAGTCCCTCATCAAGATCCTCTCGTCATTAGCGCCAGAATCGGCGAACCCTCGCTATAACGTAAAAAGAATCCCGATCGACAATGGGAGCTCGTCGACATCTTATTCTATTCAACTTTCCTCGCTCTGGGATCGACAAGAGAAAGACTTCAACTCGCATCGGACCATTATATGGTTTTGATAATCGACCAGCAAGGGTCGAGAGAACAATAAATCTCCCCGTTGTCATCGGTGATTTTCCTCGACAGCATAACTCACTCGTACAATTCATCGTTGTCAAATCGGAATCAAGCATACAATGCCATCTTCTGAAGACCTCTCGCAATCTATTTTTGGCATCGTGACTTCGTGTTACACTCGAAGCTTAAGTTTCCAACCCCAAGCAGGATAGGCATCGTACGAGGAGATCAACAGATAAGCACAATCATGTTATCTCAGACAAGCTCAGCCTGGCCCGTCATTGACACTTAACATTGAAAACTTTGATCTCCGAGATGAAGAGGTATCTCAAAGAGCTTCTCCCGTAGAAGATTTGGTTTATATCCCGCTATCTAATGAACATCCGTAAAAAACAGTGCAGCTTGGTTCCTTACTCTCCGATGAACAAAGGTCAGAATACGTAGCTCTCCTCCAGAGAAATCAAGACATTTTTGCATGGACCCCAGCTGACATGCCCGGAGTTGATCCTGAGATAATCATGCACTCTTTAAAGGTAGATCCAATTGTTAAACCGGTCATCCAAAAGAAACACAATTTTGCCCCATATCGCTTACAAGCTATTGAACAAGAAGTCAACAAGCTTCTCAAGCAAAGTTCATACGGAAGTACACCACCCTACATGGCTAGCTAATGTCGTCATGGTGAAAAAGCTAATGGTTCATGGAGAATGTGTGTCGATTATACATACCTCAATAAAGCTTGTCCGAAGGATAGCTTTCCTCTCCCGCGCATAGATCAACTCGTTGATGCCACGTCTGGGCATCAAATGCTTAGCTTTATGGATGCATACTCAGGGTACAATCAAATAAGGATGAACCCAGTAGACGAGGAGGCCACCTCTTTTCAAACAGATAAAGGCTTATACTGTTATCAGGTTATGCCTTTCGGATTAAAAAACGCTGGTGCAACTTATCAACGTCTCATGAACAAGGTTTACGTAAATCTTCTCGGCGTACAATGGAGGTTTACGTTGATGACATGTTAGTAAAAAGTTTGGAAGCCTCTCAACACATTTCTCATCTGGATGAGTATTTTCAACTCCTTCGTCAATATGATTTGCGACTTAACCCTACTAAATGTGCTTTCGGGGTCACATTGGGGAAGTTTCTAGGATTCATGGTTACCCATCGTGAAATTGAAGCAAACCCAGAAAAAATCAAGGCGTTGAGAGAGATGGTGTCTCCGAGGAACATCAAAGAGGTGCAACGCTTGAATGGTCGCATAGCTGTTCTTTCCCGATTCCTAGCTTGTTCTCGAGACAAGTATCTTCCATTCTTCAAGATACTTAGTGGGTGCTCGAAACACTCGGTTTCCAATGGACGGATGACTCGTCGTATTGCTTTCGAACAACTTAAGGCATATCTAGCTTCGCCGCCCCTTCTCTCAAAACCCGTCCAAGGGAGATGCTATATATCTACTGGCTATTTCACCTCACACAATAAGCTCCGTCCTTGTCGAATGGAAAATTCAATCGAGAAACCAAGATACTATGTCAGCAAGATTCTTTCCGATACAGAAAGTCGTTATCCAATGGCAGATAAGACTGCATTAGCCCTGATATTCTCAGCAAGGAGACTTCGTCCGTATTTTCAGGCCCACACTATCGGCGTCTACACACAACTTCCTTTGAAAGCTATCCTACAAAAACCAGAAGCGTCGGGAAGATTAGTAAAGTGATCGGTAGAATTGAGAGAATTTGATATTCATTACCTACCACGACCAAGCATTAAATCACAGTGTCGGTCGATTTTCGTGGTAGAATGTACAATACCTACCTCTCGTCGAACCACCCGTTTCTCCTCCACAATCACCCCAATGGACACTATACGTGGACGGAGCATCCGAAAACTCGTGAGCCGGTGCGTGAATATTACTCATCTCCCCGAAGCAGACATCTGGAGTACGGCTTCGCCTAAAATTTCCAACCACCAATAATGTTGCCGAATATGAAGCACTTGTAGCCGGATTAAAACTTGTCATCGATTGTGAAGTACAAAACATGATTATCTACACTGATTCTCAACTCATCGCATCCCAAGTAGAAGGAGAATTCGAGGCTCATAACTCACAACTGGTGCAGTATCTCTGTCCGGTAAAAACACTTATTGCCCAATTTGAAACATGCCAACTCATTCACATACTTCGGGAGCATAACACCCGAGCCGATGCTCTTTCAAAGCTCGCAAATTCAACAACCGGAGATCTCTATAAAAGAAGGTGTATCGAGGAGATACATTTTCCCGCATCCAGTGGTCCATGGGTGATATTGTCTATAGATGACCTGTGGGAGACATCATGGATGGACCCCATCATATCCTTCCTCCGAGACTGAACACCGCCGCATTATACTACTTCATCAATTCGTCTCCGACGCATGGCCGCCAACTTCATCCTTATTGGGGATGAGTTGTATAAGAAGGCGTTCGTAGGTCCATATCTTAAGTGTCTTCCACCATCTGAAGCTGATTACGCTCTACGAGAGATTCATTCCGGGATATGTGGAGAGCATCTTGGAGGTAGGGATCTCGCTCTGAAAATAATGAGACAAGGTTTCTACTGGCCTACGATCAAGCAAGACGCGTTAGAGTTTGTGCAAAAATGCAAGAGTTGTCAATTACACTCCAACCCAACGCAATGACCCCCAGTATAACTCACATCTTTTCTGAGTCCCTGGCCTTTCGCTCAATGGGGAGTAGACATCATGGGACCATTTTCGATAGCTACTGGACAACGTAAATTCATCATCTTAGCTGTCGACTACTTCACCAAATGGGTAGAAGCAGAGCCACTTGCTAAGATCACTGAAGCAAATGCTAAACAGTTTGTCCGGAAAATATCATATGTCGCTTCGGCTTCCTGCAAAGATTATCACTGACAATGGGACTCAATTCACTGGAAGGATCTTCACGTCATTCTGCAAGAATCTTCACATTCAGTTAGTGCACACTGTCGTGGCACATCCCTAAACGAATGGGCGTACAGAGGTAACAAACCGAACGGTGCTAAAAGGGTCAAGACTCGCCTCGAGAAGGCCGGAGGGCCGTGGGTCAAGAGCCGCACAACGTCCTCTCGGGCCTATCGCATCACCGCACGAACTCCAACCGGGAAACTCCATATAACTTATGTTTCGGCACCGAGGCCGTCATCCCTATCGATATCGTAGTTCCAAACCCACGAGTTAAAACTTTCAACTCAGATGACAATGAAGAAAAGCTCCGACAATAGTTAGATCTTCTCCCAAAAATACGTGATGTGGCCCACCTCAGAGCTGCTTCCTACCGCCAAAGAGTTGCTCGTCATTTCAACCGAAGGGTTAAGCCTCGACCTATCTCCATCGGTGATTTGGTCTTGCGTAGTATTGAAGCCGCCGGTCATGGTCCCCAACACAACAAATTATCTCCTCTCCGGGAAGGCCCATATGTCGTGGTAGCGCAGATCAAACCCGGAACCTTCAAACTCAAAGATTCGGATGGGAAAATACCGCCCGAACTTGGAATGCCGAAAACCTTCGCAAATACTATCGCAACACACAAGTTTTATAATTTGTTTGTTAGTAATGTATCTCAAACTTATTAAATATTTGTTTTATTTTACAAAAGAGAATATCTTTAAAAAGTACAACGACTCATCCATGAGTCACTTTCTGCTCTAGACCCGAGAAATGCACAACTCCGGTTGTATCTTGATCAGAGCATGACCGATCCTGTGGGGATTTGGTTCGACCTCTTCCATAAGAGTTAACATCGCAAAGTTTGCATTTCGATAAACAACTCCGGATAGGTTAACGATCCTTGGTGGACTACGCTCGATCCCTTCCATATAGGTTTATAAGCGAGCAATGCTCCAACGAAACAACCTCGGATGGGCTAATAAGTCTCGATGGACCTTCGTTGGCTCTGTTCATACGAGTTAACATCATCAAGTAAAACTCGATACATAACCTCAACAAAGTCAAATATCCTCGGTGATTTATCCCCACAAGAACTCTCGCACATGTGAGAACTTCGAGATATCTTTATACACCGTGAAATAAAAGGAAAAAATATTTCAACAACATCATAGAAAGGAAGAGAATGTACTCGGGGGCAAATAACTAACGTAATCGAACAATCAAACAAAATAACCAACATGCGTCACATACAACATTATTACAACAATTAGTAAGGTCCAACCAATGCGACAAAAGCAACACACTACAAGCATGAAAGGAAGAATAGAGCACTAATTAACGTCAATATTCTCCTCTCGCCCCCTCTTCATTATCGAAATGCACTTTCCTCGCTTCGCTCTCTACGTCTTCACCGTCGAATCCGAGGAAGAATCCTTCGAAGCTCGGCTAGGAGTAAGCCCTTCCACTTTAATCCCCGTTCGACATCGCACCGCTCGACTCCCCTTCATAAAACCCCGATGAATCCTTCCTCGATGAACCACTTTTGATGCTCATTCATCTCAACATCCAGCATCCGATCACAAGCCTCTTAAACACGGTCTCGAATGATCGTCTTAAACTCTAACGAGTTCTTGAAGTCCTCAATCGCTTTACGCTGAACTTCTGAAGAATCAACTTCTTTTGTAGACTTCAAAAGTCGAATCTCCTCTTCTTGGGCTAACACAATCGATTTAAGAGCTCTCACACTCTTATTACTTTCGCGAAGGCTGGCTCGTGCTTCCACCAACCCCTCTCGGGTTTTCTCTAGATCCTGAAGCTGCAATGAGAGGGAGGTTGCCATTGTTGAAAGTTCTGTCCTGCACTCTGTCAACTGTGATTCCAGAGATGTAACTTTTTCAACCTCAGATTCATATCGACGCTTGTACTCGCCTTGAAAATATTTAATCTTAACAAACTCAGAATTCCATTTTCTCAACGCGTGCTGACCCTTTATGAATTTCCATCATGTTATCCACCTAAAAGAAAAGAAATTTGGGTCGATATATAAAATAATACAAGTAGTAGAAGATAAAAGAAACTTACCAAACTCTCGGCTTCCAGAGCCCAAGACATTCATGAGATAAGACACTCTCGTGAATACGAATAGTCGAAGGACTTGGCAAGGGATCTCGCGGTGCTTTAACTTTCTTTTGTTTTTGAGGCGACATTTCACGCTCATCGCTTGTTGAAAGTTGCTTTAAGGGTTCTGCGTAGCCGGCTCGGAAGGTCGTTTCGGACTTCTTTAATATCATAGCTCGTAGACCGTTCGGTCGGAAAGAAAGTTTTACCTCGAATAATGATTCCTCACTCACAAATTCGTAAACGTATTGCGTCTCGAACAACATCTCTTTAAAATCATGAAATCCCAACATCCGCAATATTCCCTCTTCGGTAGTTCGAAGAGAAACAAGCAATCGTTGAAATTTTCCTCGCTTCTCGCGGAGCCCCCAATCATTCTTTGCAAAGAAAAATCTTACGGACCATTGTCGTATTGGTTCCTTTAAGCGAAAATCCAACATCTTTTGCTTAAAAATTATACGACCATGTGTATCGCTAAAAAACCCGCACAACCTTGCCAAAATTGCCGGAGTTAGCGTCAACCCACAGTCTCTGAAGAAAACAATCAATCCAATAATTACCGTCACCACCCGACAAGACAACTGAGCAATGCAAACACCGAACGCTTTCATTATTTCAATAAACTCAGGTGCAGGTGGAAATCGAAGACCAGCTCTCAAGGCTGCCTCGTGAATAGCGAAATATCTAGAAGGAGGAGAATATGCTCTATCATTTGAAGTTGATAATTTTACCACCATATCGGTCGGGAAGTAAAACTTCTTTCGAAAAAAGATTAAGTCGCTCTCCGTCAAAATTGATACGGCATCCTCTGGGTTCTGACTTTTCCTCTGGTTCTCAGTAGAACGGGGTTCTCGAATTATCGTCATTTCTGCAACGCCTCACAGTTCCGGTACGCCGCAACGTTTCACGGAAACGATTCGCCGCGACGCTTCACAACAACTGTACGTCGCGAAGCTTAACGGCAACAATACGCCACGACGCTTCACAGCAACGGTATGTCGCGACAGCACTTCGCCACGACACCTCACCGCAACGGTTTGCGTCAACTCTTCGCCGCAACTCTTCCCCGCAACGGTTTGCCGCAACACTTCGCCGCAACGCTTCGTCGGGACGCTTCTCCGCAAGTCTTCGCCGCAACACTTTGCTGCAACTCTGCGCCGCAACTCTGCACCGCAACTCTTCGCCGCAACACTTTACTGCAACTCTGCGCCGCAACTCTACACCGCAACTCTGCACCGCAACTCTTCGCCGCAAATCTTCGCCGCAACTCTTCTCCGCAACGCAGAATGATTTTCTCCTTCTCCTCACTTGTGTTTCTTCTCCTCATCCATGACCTCTATTTATAGGCTTGAGATGTGGTATAACATTAAAAAAAAAACAACAAAAAACGACAGCCCATTAAAAAAAAAACAACAAAAAACGGCAGCCCATTAAAAAAAACATCAAAAAATGGCAGCCCATTAAAAAAAAAAACAAAAACTACAGCCCATTTAAAAAAAAGCAACAAAAAACAAGGCACTTCATTAAAAAAACATCAAAAAATGGCAGCCCATTAAAACAAAAAAACAAAAACTGCAGCCTCATTTAAAAAAAAAAGCAACAAAAAACAGCAACTCATTAAAAAAAAAACAGTTATATATATATATCAGCTTTTATATATATATATATATATATATATATATATATATATATATATTAATTGTTGTGTACTTAAATTTTAAACGCCTCTCTAAATTTCTAATTATCTGCTCAAATTATAAACGTATTCCTATATGTTATCATTCATATATTTTATCTGTTGAACACCTCTTTGAATTTCTAATCATCTGTACAAATTCTAAATGAATGTTTGTATACCTCTCTCTCTCTCTCTATATATATATATATATACATATGTATATATATATACATATGTATATATGTATATATATTTGTATGTATGTATATTAAAGACGGTTCAAATTCCAAACGCATTTTCGGATTGCTAGAACCCATCAGATTCTGGCAGCTTGTTCAAACCTCAGCCCGTTCGGATGCTTGGCCCGTTTTAGCAGCTTGCCTCGATCCAGCCTCGCCAACTGCTTGGCCTCTTCGACTTCGGCCCGCTCAGCAAGTATCGTTTAAATTCGACCCGATCTGCCCGTCTGTTCAAATTTGGGCCAACTTCGTGTCTCTTCAGGGTCTGACAAAAATTTTTATTCTTTGTCTAACACAGGATTCGAACCCGGGATCTCTCTTATGTAGCAAAGAACACCAACCATTTAAGCTGAATTCAAGTTCTGAACATATAAGGATAAAAAATATTCTTATACTTAGAAAGAATGAAATAACATATCTACGCTTCAAATATCGATATTTTCGGACGATAAAAATGTCTCATCCGAAAATAAGAGCAATCGATACGTCATCAACAAATTTTCATCATCCGACACCTGATTTCAAAGCATTACACGTATCTCGATGCAATCTTTGAGAAAAACGTTCAAATCTGGATAAAAAGTCATCCGAGCTCGATTTCGGCAAACTTATAGTCAAACTGACCGGCTCGATGAAACGGACCCAATGATATCAAAATTAAACAAATCCAAGTCAAATCAAGCCCGGATCAAGTCATTAAACCACTTTTAGAAGCTTTTCAGACATATTGGAAGGTCAAATGGATGCCAACATTAGCAAACTCATACTCGAATCGAGCGTCTTGACAAGACGAATCCAACGAGCCCAAAATCACTCAATTCTAACATCGTTAAGGCCATCAAATGCCCCTTAAACGCCGTCTGATCGAGGGGAGCCTTTTGAGCCATCCGATCAAAATGGTTGTATTAATTGCACCCAAAACCCTATAAATAGACCCCAACTCTCACATGAGAGGGGGAGAAAAGAGGAGAAAGTTTGAAGTCTTGAGTAGAAGAAGTAGCTTTGCATCATCGCCGACCGCTGTCGATCACCGCCGATAGCCGTTGACCACCTCTGATCGTGGTGAACCTTCGCCGATCGCAGTGAACCACCGTCGATTATCATCAACCACCATCATCAGTATAACATCAATCGACGTTGTCATCTACATCATATAATTACCTTTTCCGTCCGTGGACAAGCGATTTACGTAAAAGCTTAATCAATAATGGATTCTCGCACTGCAGTCAGCGCCGTGGTTTTCCCTTTACGGTTTTCCACGTAAAAACTTCCTGAGTCACTGTGCTTCCCTTTTCATCTCATGTGCGTCTTGAAATCCCGCATAACGCTAAGACGATAATCTGCTACTCTACCACCGCAAATTTTCTAGTACGCATCATTAATTAATAATTTTATTTAATTATAAATCAATCACATAAATCAACTTCGCCCTGAACGTGTTCGACACACGACTGGTGAACGTGGGCCGGAATTGCACCACAGGCTTACCAGACCGCATAGCGGCTTACAAGTTACAAGCAAATTCGAACCCGACAGCCATCTCGCTTTAAAAGCCTCCGCGCCGGTCCATTTCCGACGGACTACTGGTCATTCGATCAACTCCTACCTTTATCTCCCCGATGGCCCTCCTCCGCCGCGTCGTCGCCTCCTCCTCCACCATCCTAACGGAGCGCACCGCCGCTACTGCCATAGCAGCCCGCCTTGTTCCAACACAGCGGAATTCCTCGCAGGCGGAGGCTGCCTCATCGAAACCGAAGAAGATGAAGACGTTCTCGATCTACCGTTGGAATCCCGACAATCCGACGAAGCCGCAGCTACGTGACTACGAGCTGGATCTCAGCGAGTGCGGGCCGATGGTTCTCGACGCGCTGATCAAGATAAAAAACGAGATGGATCCGAGCCTCACGTTTCGGCGATCGTGCCGCGAAGGGATCTGCGGGTCCTGCGCGATGAATATGGATGGAGACAATGGGCTGGCGTGTCTTACTAAGATCCGCTCGGAGAGCGGTACGGCAACGACGATCACGCCGCTGCCGCACATGTTTGTCATCAAGGACCTTGTGGTGGACATGACCAACTTCTACGCGCAGTATAAGAGCGTGGAACCGTGGCTGAAGCGCAAGGATCCGCCTGCAGTGCCGGGGAAGGAGAATCTACAGAGCAAGAAGGATCGGGCGAAGCTGGACGGCATGTACGAGTGCATTCTTTGTGCTTGTTGTACCACGTCCTGCCCTAGCTACTGGTGGAACCCGGAGTCCTACCTTGGCCCGGCCGCCCTTCTACAGGCCAATAGGTTATTGCCTTTTAATTTTCTTTTCTGCACCTCCTTTCCTGATTCTTACGATTTGGTCCTTTTATCTGATATGCTGATCATCTTAAAATGTTATATGAAGGAAGGGGAAAATCGAGTAGCTCTTATTATTATTATTATTATTATTATTATTATTTATTTTCTTGGGAAATTTAAGAGAATTTAATCTCAAACACAAGCAAAAGGCATATGCAAATTCTTGAACCCAAGATTATGCTCTCAACTAAGGTTAAGAGGCTAAGGTGGCATGCATAGGAGCTGCAGGTACTTTAGTGTGTCGTTGTTTCGTAGGAGTTGCACTGTTGTGCTTGCTTTTTTGGTAATTGGTTTAATCCAAAAAGTCGGACTAATTAGATAGTGACAGCCGAAAGAGGGCTGCTTTGAGTTTTTGTTGAACGTGTTCAATGCATGATGAAAAAAATTGTGTTCGGCAGAGGAGAATCGAGTATGCAGTGGGAAAATGAACTTGCAGATGTTATGTATTTTAGGGGTCTGAAAAAGGGAAAAAAAGAGATCTTATTTGGTTTATTATCATGTTGTGGGAAATCTGTTGCCAAGAAAGCCACAGGACAACAAAATGGAAACCGGAAAAAGGAAAAAAAATTGCAATGAAGAAATGCAAACACAAGAATTACGTGGTTCGGTCCATAGGAAACAGGACCGCCGGATACCTTGCTTCCAAGAGCCGAACACCTGCAGGTTGCGGTTCAAGAAGATGAATTGCCGATCCTTCCCTCCTTCTGGGCTGTCGAGTAACCTGGGCTACAGGTCGTCGATCTTCTCTAGAGGCAGAATGCTCCTATTTTTAACTGTCGAAGAAGAGGGCAAGACCACAACAAACAAGCAAGAAACCGAGAAATAAAAGAAAAATGGACACAAGAACACAAGAATTACGTGGTTCGGTCAATAGGACCTACATCCATGGAGAGAAATCAACAATTAAATCCACTAAGACAATAAAAAAAGATTTACATAGTTTTTACATTTAGAATGAGCCATCATCTTGCCACGATCTCTCTCTCGAATCACCTCGATACAAGATCTCCAAGATTTTCTCATCACTCTCTACAAGTTATCCTCTTCTTTCTCTAACAACCTGATTTCTTTTCTTGGACTTAGCCCCTTCTCTACATGTAACCTCATTATTTATAACTAATGAGCTATCCACGTGTAGACCGGTGCATCAATCAGAAGCCTCTATTTCCTTCTAGAACAGATGACCAAATTACAAGATTGTCATTGCCTTAATTGTAATTGTGAGTCATTGCAACTGTGAGTCATTGTAACAATTCTCCACCTTGACTCTCAATTGCAAACCTTCATAATATAGATTCGCTCCACCTAGCCCCGAGGGGCCCTTAACCCTTGGTTGTGTTTACTATATCCAGACTGTGCTTGAACTTAGCAATCACAGTTCTTCCGATTAGAGAATATAGTTTCTTTTAACTAACACCTTTCATGACGATAAGAGAACCTTTAGTTACTGTGATATAATCATTTTTCGCCTTGAAAGAGTATCCTCTTGACTCCAGCGTACCTATAGAAATCATATTTCTTTTGAGTTCTGATATGTACCTGACATTTTGTAGTATTTGTTCATCTCCATCAAACATCCTTATCCTGATTATCCCACTGCCAACAACCCTGTGAGCTTTATTGTCTCCAAGCAATATTGATCCACCGTTGACTAGTTGGAGTGTCTCAAACCAATATTTATGAGGACAAATATGGAAGGAGCAGCTTGAATCATTAATCCACTCATTGCTTAATTCAGACTCAGTAATTACCAATGCGTCAGTTGAATCGTAGTCATCAGAGGATACACTTGCTTCTTCTGATTCTTTTGGCTTTTCTTGATATTTTTTCTTCCTGTCAGGACAGTTCTTCTTGAAGTGACCATCCTTGTGACAATTATAACACTTGAAAGATCCCTTTGATGACTGATTTCCGCCCTCCTTTCTTGATCTTGATCTACTCTGACCATTTCTTGAATCTTTCTTGTCCAATCTCTAACAATAAGACTGTCTCCGCTGATTTTCTTGTCCATGTCATGTTTTCTTTAAAGTTTTTTGGTTCTAATCAACGATTGAACATTTTTTTGAGAAATTGTTTGCTCCCTTTCATAGAACATCGCGTCTTTGAAGTGCTTGTAACTCTTAGGAATGAAATTTAATAACAACAATGCCTTGTTCTCGTCATCCATATTGACGTCGATATTTTCAAGCTCATCTATGATCTTGTTGAACTCATTGATTTGGTCTGAGATGAATTTATCTTCATGCATCTTGAAAGAGAACAGACTTTGCTTGAAGAAGAGCCTATTAACCAAAGATTTTATCATATATAATAGTTTGAGTTTGGCCCAAAGCGTTTGAGCCGTCATCTCCCTCGACACTTCCCTCAGAACTTTGTCACTCAAGCTCAAGATTATCAAGCTGTGAGCCCTGTCCATGATGTCGTTCTTCGCTTTCTCGGACATCTCGGTCAGCAATGCCGTCGACCCTTGCAAGGCCTTGTTACACCAATAGAGCTCTCATTTTGACTCTCCACAAGGCGAAATCATTTTTTTCGGTGAATTTCTCGATGTCGAATTTGGCGGTTGCCATCGTCGTGGCTGAAATTTCCACAGACGATGTCAATTGTTATGGAAAATCTGCTGCAAAGAATGCCGCATGACAACAAAATGGAAACGAAAAAAGGAAAGAAAATCGCAAAGAATAAATGCAAACATAAAAATACAAGAATTACGTGGTTCGGTCCATAGGACTTACCTCCACGAGAGGGAAATCATACATCAAATCCACTAAGGCAATAAAGAAAATTTACATAGCTTTTACACTGAGGAATGAGCTATCATCTTGCCATGATCTCTTTCTCGAATCACCTCGATCTAAGATCTCAAAGAGCTCTCATCTTGCCATGATATCTCTCTCGAATAACCTCGATCCAAGATCTCCAAGATCCTCTCCTCAATTCTTAAAGTCTATCATCTTCTTTCTCTAATGAAGTGATTTCTTTCCTCCCCCCCTCGAATAACCTCGATCCAAGATCTCTAAGATCCTCCTCAATTCTTAAAGTCTATCTTCTTTCTCAAACCAAGTGATTTCTTTCCCCCGAACCCCCCCCCCCCAACCCAATTTTCCCTACAAGTGTTCCTCTTTATTTATAACTAATGAGCATTGCACAAGTAGACCAGGTTCACCAATTGGAAGCTTCCATAATTCTTTAATAACTTTCATGGAATTACAAGTATGCCCCTTGCCTTAGTCTAGAAAATGTGAGTCATTGTAACAATTCTTCATCTTGACTCTGAATTACAATATCTTGAATAGAGATTCCCTCCACGTAGTCCCGAGGGGCTTTTAGCTCTGGTTGAGTTCACTAAGTTCAAACAGTACCTGAACTTAGTTGTAGGTAGCACCTTGGTGAGCATATCGACTGTATTCTCTTAAGTGGATATCCTCTCCAAGCTCTGCTACTGTTGCCATCCAGCCGAAGGCCGCTCATATACCGCCGCACCTCCTTCGCAATCATCTTCCTCATCGTAGACATCAAACACGAGCTCGCCAACAACCCCTTCTCCGGACATCTACCGCCGACGCCGCATTCTGTTGAGGTCGTCACCGACGGGCTCTCTCCCCGAGGACTCAACGTCAGCAACGTCGCCAGATCCACCGCCTCTGATGTCATTGGCTCCACCATTTTCAAATTCAAAACATCCCTCCTACATAATTTCTTTCCTCCTAGTTCCGATTTATGGCAAAACTGCTGGGAGACTATTGAGCTTCCGCAGCCCTCCGCCCAATCGAATTCCAATGCTTCTTTATAGCGTTATCCGACTTTGAAGAAATCTGGCAATCGTCGCCCATTTGTTTCTCGCATGGGCTTCAACGATTATCCTATCTTCTTGCGTCGTAAAAGGGCGATGATGGACCTCCAAGCTCACTTGATTGCACCATCTTAGCCTGCAAGATTTCGCAGATCTCCCCGGTATTCTTTCACTGATCAACATCCAATTTTTGGCTCCATGCCTGCCAACCGACGTCATCAGCAAAGCGTCTTCTTTCGGGCTCCAAGATCCCTTAATCCTCTCTGGCATTTCGCCGACAATGCCACCAGTCCTTGCAATGCTTCCGTGATCTCTCTCTCTAAAGCCTCTCCAATCCATAAACCTGCTTGTGGAGCTCCTCGATCTTCCTACCCAGCAAGAAAACATGGTGGTCAGCACGCATCGGGCCAGCTCTGCTGCCTTCTGGCATGTGAACACGGCCTTTAAAATTCATCCAACGCTTCTATTGTTGGAAAAAACCGCACCCCCTAACACCCTGTACAGGCGAAGGAATGGAATGTCGAATGTTGCCTGTAGCTTGAAGACTTGAATACCGTAACCTGCAAGCTGAAGAGCTCCATGCCCAATATCTGGACTGCCGAACTCCTTGCTACAGGCCAACAGATTAGGATTGTCAAACTTTTTGCTGTAGGCCAACAGATTAGGATTGCCGAAGGCCATTGCTGGAAGAAGTGTCAAATTCCTGTTTCTTGTCTCTTACTGCTGAAGAACACCTGCTGTAGTCGAAGGACAAAATTGTCGAAGAATCACCCTGCAGGTATTCAATATATAGCAAGCCAAACAATCCAACCCCCTTCCTTGCATTACCCCATCCGTCGCTTCCTCCTCACCTTCATCTTCTTCCTCGGGATCCAGTTCTTCAACCAGAATAACCTCATCAGGAACAGAACTCTCCTGCTCCCAACGCTGCTTAATACTCAACCATCCCTCTGCCGTCGCAGCTTCCTCAATCATTAACCCCGATGACGACGAACTAGCCAGCTTCGACTCCGATTCATCCGAGAAGATCTGTGACAGAAAAGGGGCTTTTCCAATATTCCTCACAATTTCTCTTAGACGGCGCTAATTGTTGTGGGAAATTTGCTGCCAAGAAATCCACAGGACAATAAAATGGAAACGAGAAAAAGGATAGAAAATCGCAAAGAAGAAATACAAACACAAGAACATAAGAATTACGTGGTTCGGTCCATAGAACCTACATCCACGGGAGGGAAATCATTCATTAAATCCACTAAGGCAATAAAGAAGAATTACATAGCTTTTGTATTGAGGAGTGAGCTTTCATCTTGTCATGATCTCTCTCTCGAATCACCTCAATCCAAGATTTCAAAGAGTTCTCATCTTGCCATGATCTCTCCCTCTCGAATAACATCAATCCAAGATCTCCAAAATCCTCTCCTCAATTCTTAAAGCCTATTCTCTTCTTTCTCTAACCGAGTGATTTCTTCACCACCCCCCTCCTTCCCTACGAGTGTTCCTCGTTATTTATAACTAATGAGCCTTGCACAAGTAGACCTGGTTCACCAATTGGAAGCTTTCATAATTCTCTAACAGTTTTCATAGAATTACAAGTATGCCCCTTGCCTTAGTCTAGAAATTGTGTGTTATTGTAACATATCATTTAAAGGATGATTTTGATGAAAATTTAAATATTATTCTTTTTATTGGTCACTTTTTGAATGCATATCTATTACGAAGGACATGTATCTGGAATGACGTGGGACTGGGATGATTTTTTGAGATGTTCCATTCTCTTAATCGCGCGTCTTTTATGCAGTCACTGAGCATTTTTACTTTTCTTACAATATCTATAGGGAGATCATAAATTGCAAAACCATTGATCGGTTTGTTTACCATGCGGCAGTTACCTTAGGTCTTAATTTCATTAAGGCGTCTTTCTTAAGATTTCCTTAAATTTTGCACTTGTATAATGTTTACAGCAAAGTTCATTCAATAACCGGATTATTTATTGGTTACAACTAAACCTCCTCCAATCATTATGGGCAATCTGGTTCAGAAAGGTTTCAAAGATTTGCAGTAAGATTTTTTGTGCTCAAGAACCTTATTTCTTTGTCTACTCTGGACTTTGTTTAAATTGCTATAGACCACCTTAAGGTTGCAATATTTTAATTATTTAATTATATGTTGCAATGGAGCAGGTAAGTTGCTAGTTTTTAGCAATATGATGTTGTTGATGACATTCTTTTCTATAATTGTGTATTATGACATTTTTTAGATTAGTGTCCCTCGAATATTTCAAATAGATTTATAGTTATGCCTCGGTTTATCTAGTGGCTCCTTTTTTGTTGAATGATATGGATGCTTAATGTCTCATGAATGCATTAGATGCTATGATGAATATCATTTGAACCATGCTTGATGTGTTGTTCATGGTTTAGAATTATTCGGGAAGGAATTTGGGTAAAGAAGGAGAACAAGAAAAGAAACTTCATAAGGGGGAAGAGAGAAAGAGGTATATCCTGTAGAACGAGAATGAAAGGGGGAGATAAGCATATGTTTCTACTTGAGTTTCTTTTATGGGATTTTAGTAGGTTGGATACTTATTTGGATAAAATCATTATTCTATTTGGTAAGTTCATCTAGATTATGATTATATAGCTTGGAATAGAAATCTCTAGGCTGCAATGGAGTAGTAGTAGGCTTTGAGCTTTTGATAATCATCAGAAGCCAACTTTATCTTATTTAATTTCACATTAGGAGTGTCACATGATATAACCTATCAAGAATCATCCTGATGAAGGCTACTGCATCAAATCGTAATGGGGTTATGATTTTGTATGATCAAATCCGGGAGCTTGGAATACCAAAATAGGAACTGACGATCAAACAAAGTAAGAACTATTTCTTAAACAAAAGTACCTAAAACTTAAAAAAAGTGATTCTATTTTACAAAACTTTAATTAAAAATAGTTTGTTCAGATTTAAAATTTTACAACTGAAAGAAACATGAAAATTAAAATGTTGTATCTATCTTTTTAATTTTATTGGCATCCGTACACATTTTCTAGGATTCATCTACTCCGAAAGAAATTTTATTAAAAAATATTTGCAGCTGAAAATATAAGTTAAACTACTCGGTCATAAAATATTTCTAAATTATAATAATTCATATTTAAAAAAAATGTAAAAAATAGTTAGTAAAAAAGCAACAGTAAAAAAATTTTCTGGTTGCGTTTTTTTATTTCAATTATAATATCCGTTATTAGGAGTCACCGTTTAAATGTGTACCAAAAAACACATTGAATTTTTTCAAATTCCTCTAAAATTGTCAACATTCATTTCCATTTTCAATTTCATTTTACGTTCATGGGCATATTGCATCATTAACCATTTCCATCTGACGATGACTCCACATATGTATATGCATGTGCTATATTTTATTGTAACATTTCCTTTAAACAATTAAACATATGAAAAAAATGAGGATTTGCATTTTTAAGGAAAAGAAAAAAAATTTTAAAATTTTTGCTTTTTAAAAGATAGTACTGAAACAATTTAAAATATTTACATGCACTTTCAGAAATAAAGAAAATATGTAAAATAAAAACATATTTACCCACACGTTCAATATAACTATTGTTTTTTTTTATCCTCGATCAAACTAGTCTTTTGATTTAACCATAAAGTACATTAGCTTTGATTAAATTTTATTGTTTTGTGTTTTTTCTGTTACTGATTTTCATTATAGCATTAAATTCATCGAATTAGTTAAACATATATAGGTAATAAACTTTACTAAAACAATATACATTAACATCATTTAGTTTATTGAAATTTTATGATATATGAAAACCTTATTAATCAAGTGCTTTTGATTAGGAATGTTTCTTAATATTTAATTTGTCTATTTTGAGTTAGGAGCACTTATTGTTGGTTTTCAGAATCTAACTTAAATTTACACCTAAACTAAACAGTTAATAAAAAAATAGATATTTAATTTTGCATATAGATTTTATACCTTAAAGTTTCTTTTCACTTTTCTGATTTAGCCTTCTCCTTAATTATCCTTAACAATTTTAACAGAATCTTTGCAGTCATTTTAAATTATTAGGGTTTGAAATTTTTTTAAAAATAAGTAGACATCATAAAACATAAAAATTTATATTTTTGGTTTCAAACTTTTACCTAAAGCCGTAAAAATCTTACTTTTCCTCACTGTCGACTAATTTCTTGCTCTCATAATTCAAAGGAGCTTGCTTGAGTGCCCTCTGGCACAGAAGGTCTGCACTATTGGAGTAGAATGCTCGCTTCTCTTCACCCTTATTCTTCCTCTTCTAATTAGGTCACCTGCATACTCACCTCTCCTTTGTTCACTTGCGTTTTGTCAAAGACATGTGAGGAAGGCTTGCTTGAGCCGTTTGAGCCACCTAGAGCGATCATTTTGTTTCACTATTGCCTCTCTATCTTTATTTCTTCGGTCTTGCCATTTTTTTCTTTCCATCTCTCTTGCTCTCTTTCTCTTTATCTCACTTTATCTTTGTGCTTTGGTTGTGTGTTTGCATGGAATAGAGGAAATGAGGGGATAAATCCCATGTTGATTTCCCATGTGCAATGGAAATGTCAATTGAACGACAATTGTGAAGCAGGTGTTGTGAGCATATGAATTCAGTTAATTTAAAATTTTTTATATATAATTAAGTTAATTAAAATTAATAGATAATTATTATATATTTTGACTTGGAAATAAGGATTACTCAACAATTAGCTTTATATTGGCTTTGATCGTGCTCAGATTGAAATTACTAGCTGATTAATGAGCCAAATCTTGATTAGATTAAACATAAATTAAGCCATTCTTGGATTGGATGAAAACCAGCGATTGATTGGATCAAAATGTATACATACACACATATTGCTGCATATATTATTTATTATAAGTTGGAGCAAGTTAGGCTTAACTTCAAATAAATATTCAACTTAAACTAGAAATCATTTTGAGTCTGTCAACTTGAAATTATTTGTTTTATAGTTGACTCAAAATTGTTTTTCAATCAAGTATATACATAAATTTAATCACTATATTATGTATTCTGCAAGTGTTATATTTTTTATATAAATATATATTCTAGTTAAATTTTGAATTGATTTAAATTATCTTCTTGTTTGAAGTGGAGCTAAATGTCCATTTTCAATCAAGTTGAGTTGAATCAAATTTCTCGCACTTTTCAATTGTGTCTCTAGTTTTTGTAGTAGCCGTGGCATCGAAGCTTGGAGATGCTAATGCCTAATTAGGTTTTCATACATAAATTTAATTACTATATTATGTATTCTGCAAGTGTTATATTTTTTGTATAAATATATATTCTAGTTAAATTTTGAATTGATTTAAATTGTCTTCTTGTTTGAAGTGGAGCTAAATGTCCATTTCCAATCAAGTTATGTTGAATCAAATTTCTCGCACTTTTCAATTGTTTCTCTAGTTTTTGTAGTAGCCGTAGCAATCGAAGCTTGGAGATGCTAATGCCTAGTTAGGTTTTCGTGGTTCTTTTCTTGTAGGCTTCATTATGTTTTTGAGTTAGTTGAGCATCAACTTAGGCATTATGCTTGGTCAATTCTTGTATTAACGCTTGTGGAAATTAGTGGATGATGGCTCTAATCTTGGCTATTAATTTATTATATGTATTGTGAGTTGCTTTGTTGGTTTGTGTTGGAATTTAATTCAAGGTGTTTGAAATTTGTTCCTTGTGACCGTTGTGGCCCTTTAGGGTTTTCAATCTTTTAGTATGAAAGGCACTTGTATGGTCTCCCTTCCTTTGAAATTCTTGATGTTCCAGAGCTTCTTATTCCATTTGTTCTACACATGCAACCCATTTAAAAGAACAGACTCCTGACCATTTTGTAAAATCTCATCTTTCCTTGCTCGATGTGGCTCTATCATCTTATTGATAAAATCATTAATCAAGGCTCCAATGGGCAAACTACTCTTCGCTTTGGTATCATGCCTCATTTAACTTTCCATGTTAACTTATTATTTTTCTCATTGAAGAGATAATTTATTCAAATGTTCAATTGCCCTTCCATGGAAAAAATCTTAATTTTCTTCAAACATGTTAGCTTATTGGATCTTTTCTCTTTGGGGTATTTAGATCCAAAGGATGTTGATTCGTTTACATAACAATGAAGTTCTTTTTTTATATTCTTTAAAGGTATCCACTATCGTGCCATGATTCTTTTTTAATGGATATTACTTTGATGTGAAAGGACCATATATGGCTTCCATTTTGATTTTATTTTCACGTCTCTATCTTCTTCCCGTCAATCATGCAAATTTATATTATTTGACTTATGTATACCGTTAAGGGTGGGCATTGTTACTGATTGTTACCGCTTCACTGTATTAACCATATTTTGCTTTGTTTTTGATGGAACTTGATGTCAGATGTACTTTTAATAAAAAGATTTGAATAGTAGATCAAAGGATATTTGTAGTCAGTGAAATTTGAGAATATCCTTCCTTTTATCTGCACTTTAAAACTATGGGACATGATGCTTTTTCTTTTATTTTATTTTTTTACATCTTAAACTTAAGAAAAGTTAATGTTCCTTTGCTTAAAAAGGAATATGAAAGCTTTCAGTGGGGCTATCAACAAGAGTTTAAGGTTTTAGTTATCCTATTTTGAATGTTGATTCTTATGGTGAAAGTTTGCAAATTATAATTTTGGGGTTTGTGGGAGAAAGTTATTTCTCCCAAATTGGAGGAGGGTTGTCTTTAGGTGATCATTTAGGTAATGATATTGTTTTTGATCTCTAGGATAGGGTTATTTATAACTTTGGAAATATCATTGATGTGACTTCTAAAAGCTGCCAATTAAATAGTGTGAGGGATGCACTGGTGGTTGGTATTCCAACTTTATTTAAGATTCTATTTTTGTGGAGTGAGATGCAGATGCCTTTGGGAAGAGGGTTCATCTGAGTCTTTTTTTCTCTTATTTGCATGACTCCAGTAAATTTGTGTTTCATTTAATTTAATTTTTTTGTCTTTTTTTTTTCCCACACACAATAACCAAAACACACACACCACATATGCAAGACCTTGAACCTAAGACCACTTGGTTGAAAGTCAATTCTCTCAACCATTATGCCAGGATGGCTTGAATATTATTCATATGATTGACTCAGAGAAAATCTATTGTGAACAATCTTTTTCTTGCTTCTTTTTTGAGCATTGCCTTAGGGATTTGAGCGTTATGTTGGACCCCTCCAATGTGATGGTGGCTTTACATTTGTGGCATTATTATGTCTAGGCCTAGTTTTTGGATGATCGGATCCAACGTTAAAATGTTAAAAGCTCTATGTTGTTTTGAAAAACTCTTGGGGTTATTTGGTGGCATATACATAATGAAAAGGACAACAACTACCTTCTAGATTATTACTAGAAACTTGTTGAAGTTGCCTTTGAATAGGGCTTAAATGAGTCGAACCTAGCTAAGTCGTGCATGTGCCTATTCGAGCTCAAGCTCATTTATTAAATGCTTGTTCTAGCTTGGCTCTAGCTCAAACTTGTTTATAAATATCATTTTAGAACTTGAATCGAGCTTGATGTAAGTTTGATTTATATAGGGATTATTGAGCTTATTAATTAATTGCATGTTTAACAATGCCTTAGTCAAGCCTTTGATTAAATCTTAATCAAACATTAATTGAACCTTACTCGAGCTTTATAAGATTATTTTGTTGAAAACAATAAATGACTCATATCAAACAATATTTATTGAGGCTAAAGATTGATATCTAGATGATATTGTTCCTGAACAAGTTGTAATTAAGCTGTAATCAATTTTTTTTCGCAAGCTTTAAATAATATTGTTCGTGAACATAAATGAATCAAACAATAAGGTGTTCAAACTTGTTCATTTAGCTATTGGGTACTTATGAAAGTGTTCAAACTCATTCTGTTAATTAATCGAACCATCAGAACAAGCTTCAATCGAGCCATGTCACGAGTGGCTTGTTGCTTGCTCGGTTTATTTGTAGCCCTACTTTTGAAAGTTTATTTTATCTTTTTCTTTTTAAATCTTTTTGAGTCATACTCTTTTTTAGATTTTTGTAGTTTATGCATCCATGCAATAGTTTTTCTTCTATTAAGAAAATCATAATTTGTTTAGTATGGATTGCCGTAATTTGTGTCAATTGGCTAATCTTAAGGGATCGATAGCGCTAAATGCTAGATTAGCTCAACTTTATGAACTAATCTTGATTTGTTTAACATTGCTTTCGATGATGAGTGGGCATGGGCTAAACTAAATTGTTCAACATGGGCAAACCTGAATTGGGTACATGATATGGCAAATCAATTAGACTAAACAACGTACTTGTTGACATATGCATGCCTTGCTTAGAGGGTTGCTGATAAATTTGATGCTATTTACACAATACTTGCTTAACTAGAAAATAAATTTATGTTCAATTCCTCTAATGAATGTATTTTAAATTCTCTTTAGGTGATTGCATTTTAATATGACCTCATAATATTCCTAACAGATTTTTTACTTCTTAAATTTAGGGTTGATTGGTCGGTTGCAAAAGGAATGCGGTGTAAAATTGCAGGGTTTTGTAAATTTAGGTGTTTAGTCATAAAAATTTTAAATGCAGTGTGAAATTGCAATGCATTTGAAATACTTTCAGTAGTTTATTTTCAATGTTTTTGGAATCCATCGTATTTGGGTGAATTCCAAATACACAGCTTTATGCAAGATGTTGTCCGCTTCTTGCCTGACACTCTTGACACTGCTTGCCTTCGCCACCCACTCGCCACCATGTTGGTTGTTGTTGGTTGCCTGCTAGGATTGTCGTCCTCTCGCTGTAGTCTTCCACTGGCAGTCGTCTACAGGCCATCACCCTCCAACCATCATTAGACACCACTAGCTTGCCACCGATGGCCACCGTTAATCTACCTTTGACGACCAGCTATCGTTCTCAGCAACCGCCACCCTCATCCAGCAATTGCTACCTGCTGCTGTTTCACCTGCCCCCATTCCTGTCTAATATCTACCGCCACTAGCTGTTTGCTCGCATTTGTTGACCTCATATTTTACTTTGTTTTTATTTTACTCCAACCTAAACAAAAAAGATATGAAATTTTGCATTTATTTTACAATAAACCAAATAACTCCAAAGTATTTTAAATAAAATACATTATTTTTGTTATTTTGCACCAGATTATTTTTTCACCAAACCAAACAACCTCTTAATGCATTGTTAAAACTGTGGAAGAATGTAAATGTGGAGATAACTTTCTATTGTTACTGTTGAAACATGAATGCTGAGATGTTATGATTAAATATATGAACTACTAATAGGGATTTTTTCATTTTAAAGCTTATAATCGTGGTAAAACTAAATATTCCTTTTTATTTATATCTTATTCATTGATATGTGTTAACAATTAAGATGATTCATGTGAGACTACTAATATTTTTGCAATAATTTATATATATAGATTTATATTGATGCGTGAATTTCCATAAAGTGATTGGCTTGAATTTGATTGTTTTGAGTTTAAAATTAAATTATAATTAGTTCATCGTTATATTCAATTTAATTCTATGCTAATCTCATGATTAACTTTGGCTATCTTGCCTATTATAATCATCTAAGACATGTAATTCATAATTTATCATTGCTTGAATAATTTTATTTTTTCAATTTATATCCTTGCGAATGCTAGTTGCATAACATGATTCTTGCTAATAATGTATAAATATGACTACTTAATTATAGGGAGAGTTATCTCTTTGTGCCAGCGTATGGTTCAAATTATTATTATTATTTTTACTTCAATAATTTTGTTTCTTTTTTTTTTTTCTTATAAATTATTAATTCAATTTATATCCTTGTGAGTGCTAATTGTATTTGTGATTCTTTCGAATAATGTATAAATATGACAACTTAATTTTAGGCACAGTTATCTCCTTGTACCAGTGTATGGTTTGAATTTCTTTTTTGTACTACAATAATTTGGTTTCTTTTTCATTTTCATGTAAATTATTAATTGCTACTTTAGTGTTCTTGATTTTGGTTTGTAATTGGTATATCATAAATTTGTTTTTCGTGAAAAAATAAATTTATTTGCACTTTTCTTTTCAAATGTTTTCTGAAATTTTTTAATATTTTATAATGATTCGATCTTCAGTTGGGCTAAAGAACTACTATTGGTTGTTTTTATTCAAAGAAATTGAGTTTTCGGATTAATTATTTAACTTGTGATTTATTAATTTTTACATTTTTTTTACATGAAAGAATATTCTGCATCATATTAGCTGTATTAAATAGTTTAACTTTGAGTACTTTTGCATAATTGGTGCTTTATGATTGTCATAATGTTACTTATAAGTGGGGATAAGTAGCAGGGTAACATAATAAACTTTGAAGGGATGTTATCATAACAACTATTTAAAATTAATTGTCTGAATTATCAATTATGATGTCTTATCTGAGTTAAACACGAGCTGACAATTTAAAAACGAGTAAAGTTCGTGCACATAAGCTTGAATTATGTTCCAATCATGATAATAATCTAATTCACTAAAATTTTAATTCTAGTAAGAGTCAGGGAAATCAACTTGATAGATGATTCGAGGTGTTTAATAATATGCTTTTGAATATCATAAACATTAAATTTTTAAAGTTGAAGTGTCCTCCTATGATACTTCAGTTGATCTTAAAACTTTTATTGATTATTCCCTAGGCAAATAATTTCTTTGAACGAAAGAATGTGTTTGGTGAATGTCAAATATGGTTTGCCAAAATGAAATTAACTGATAATACTTAAGTTAGTAGTTGTATGGATAAGTAAAAGAGAGAAAGTAGGAAGGGAACTACTTGGGCTGAAAATGGACAAAAAAAATTTGAAGGAAAAATATTTGGATTTATCATATCATGATACTTGATGAATTTAACTCTCTAATATAAGGCACTAAAATTTTTATTGACTACATGAACGAAATTTAAGAAACTTTCTTGTTTTTTTTTAGATTTTAAGAATTTTTGTTGCCATTTTGGATCGTTGGAGATTCTAAAATCACAATGCATAGGTTTAAAGCTAGTTTGACAACCGGCATGTAGAGAAAGATGGCATTTCGTCACATTCCATCACTTGAGTATGTCCTTCAACTTACGTTTCTTACAAATGTTTTTTTTTTTTTGTTTTTTTTGTTTAAGCGATTACAACATATTCAGGTTGTGCATTGTTTCTTCAAAGTTATCAAGTTCGGTTTAGTGCAACTACTACATTTAAGGGCAGTAGCACTACAATGAATAATGATACTAAGTAGAAATCTGTGTATCTATATCTTGGTCTATAATTTTTGCGAAGACATATTTTAAGCGCCATTGTAATGATATTAAACTTGCATGTGTTCTAGCGGAAATATTGGTATAAATTTGTATGATGATGATAACAAAATTAATGATACTGATGATGTTCATGGATTTGATGAAGTTTTTAGTGCTTTAATGATACTTTATTGAATAACTCTTTGAGTGTTATGTGCTGCGTCATATCCACTTCTGCGTTTCAATCTGATTGGAAGGGAATTTTTGTTTTTGAAATCTATTCAAACACGGGAAGAAGATTTGTAAGGTTATAATTGACAGTAGCGGTTTTATGAATGCTATTTCAAACTTTTTTGAAATTCATATGGTGAAGCTTGAACAACATTTCCGATCATTTTTGGTAGCTTGGATAAACGAAGCTGTTATATTCATGTCTTAAAGCTCTCTAGTTTCGATTTAATTGGCTACCTATATTGATATAATTTAGTATGATGTGTTGTCTATGGGTGTTGCTCTTGTTATTTGGGCCGCTTTGTTATAATTTAGTACAACGTGTTGTCTTAAAGCTTGCTAGTTTTGATTTAGTTGGCTACCTATATTGATATAATTTAGTATGTGTATCTATGGGTATTGCTCTTATTATTTGGGTACACTTCAATTTTATGATCTTGATGTTGCTTGCTTATTTTTGTAGATCTTAAACAAATTCTTTAGGATAATCAAAGAAAGATGGTTTTGAAACCTATAAAGCCTATGGGTAAAATTCAATGTAAACAAGAATCTAGTATTCTTAACTAATAAAAAACCTTTTGAACGTTTTGATTAAACAATCATATGTGATAGTGTGTAGGCTAGGGGTGTCATTTATGCTTTAATAATTCAATATTGTAAAACTTAAAGTTGTGATTTTGTGTGATGATCTTAAACAATTATTAGATTTTTTTTTAAAGTCATTTGGCCTAATGTACTTTCTAATGAATTATCATCATTAAAGGATAAATTTATGCTTCTGATTTAGTTCTTAAATCATAACTGCATAATTTGTCGCATTTTTGGGGTGAATTCATCCGACATGTTGATCTAAAGTGAAAAGTTGATGAGTTGCTTACAAAATGATTTATTACGAAAAGTTCAAGTCACTGTGTTCTACTTGCTTTACTTGCTCCTAAAAAAGATGTTAAGTTGGATGATGTGTGTAGAGAGTAGGCCAATAAATAAGATCATTAAATTTATATTTTCTATATTGGTTACGTATGAACGTACAGTCAATGGTTTTGTGATATCTTTGAAGAGCTAATTTGTGTGATGCATACCACAGATTAGAATTATTGAGAGTGATGAGTGAAAAATTCCTTTTAAAAGTCAAGATAGATTATATGAATAGTTGATAAATTTTTTTGATTAATCAATGCTCTCAATACTGTTATGAGAATAAGAAATTATTCTTGTACATTTTCATTGGAAGATTTATTGTTTATTTTATGATATTCTAAATTGTTGCAAAACAACAGATGCTCATTTGATGCATCTCAGGAAACTTTTTAAGGTTTTATAAGCTGATAAATTATATTTGCATATGAAGCGTATTGCTTTATAACTCTTTTTTTTTTTAGGTTTTGCTGTGTGAGGGGTTGGACTATTTATTGATTTTCATAAAGGATAAAGAGATTAATAATTGGCCAAAATCTTTTAATATGCGTGATATTCAGAGTTCTAATAACTTGACTAAATATGTTTTTAGGCTTTTACTGAAATGAATGACTTAAAAATTCACATATAAGAAAGTTACTTGATTTTAATAGGATGTTTGACATCCGAGTTGGTATTAGAGAAGTTTTAACTAGGATTCACATCCTATTGCATTCTTTTGTTTGAAATTGCACGAGGCTAAACTAAAGTATTCAAATTATGATAGAAAATTTTATGATATAGTGAATGTTTCAAGATATTGAAGACATTATCTACAATTAGGGAGTTTTATTTTTATTATGAAGTTTTGAAATATTTGAATTCTCAGAAGTTGGAATGTAGACAGGCTGACTGAAATTTCTACAATAATGTTCTTTTGTCAATAAGCATAGTTTTGGATCTGATATGGATACTTTGAGTACAATTTTTTATCATTTACATAAAATGCAAGTTGAAGTTGCTGAATTTGATCATATGAAAGAGAAGCATGTTATATGTTAAGTATTTGGTGGAATTTATGAATACCTAAATAACGATTCATCTTTGCTTCATAAAGATTACATAATTAAAGATGGATTTTTCTAAAATAGATTTGTCTTATTGATTTATCATTAAGCATTTTTTGAATTTAGATCATGTTGAGGGCGTTATTGCCCATTTTGGAAAAGATAAAATTTGCAATGATTGAGGGTATGCATTTATGATCAAATTTGAAAAGAGATGTAACGAGTACTATTTCACAATGCAGGACTAGCCAATCTTCTAACGATAGATGATATAAAATAAGATTCTAATTCTACTCATTTCCATATAAATTGTGGGGTGACATTAGTATGTGATACCATAAGGCAAAACTGAAATCTGCATTTTAGAAAATTTCAGAATATGAGGAAAGCTGGACCGAAAATCCCAAGAGAAAGAATGCATGCGCCCCTTCAGGATACTGTATACACTTGTTAACCTGGAAGGATGTGGGAAATATTGCTATAACCAATTAAAAAGTTTCTAACCCTTCCTAACATACTAGGCAGCCTTATATAAGCTAGCCCTCACTAAAAATAGAAAAACTAAGAAAAAAGACTTAATTAGAAGTTTGACACCCTACTAAAAACATAACAATTTCAATTCCTACCTCAATATGACTTTATGTTAGGTTTGTCATGAACATTGAGAACGAACAATTCTATCTTTCTTTTTAATGTTAGTCATTTTTCTATAATAGTTCATTTTATATTTTATAATAGAACTATTGATGCATCTCTCTTCGATAAGTTTTTTGGTCGAACTGAAGTGATTGATCAAATTTTAGGATATCATTACTTTAGCCAAACTGAAGGGGTTAATGGAAGCTCGAGTGATCTATTATGTTGTCAAATAAATGAGCACACATCCAAAACTTGCAAACAATTCATCTGGCAACAAGACCAACAAAATGAGTTCATTTGACATCACAGATAATATGAACTTAGAAATGTATAGATCTTGTTGATATTTTTTTAGAATTCAATTAATGCATTTGCGCAATTATTCACAATTCATATATATGACATGCACAAGGATATTCATAGAAAATTGTGGGTTTGTTATTATAGTTTGAAGCTTATCGCTTAGGCGAATATGATTTATATAGAATTTAATTCTAGCTATAGGGTCATGCTGCATTTAAATCTAAATGGTTTCCAATTAAATTTGGCAATTCATTGAAACTATAATCCAATTTTAAGGCAATAATTTATTACACTCGCCTTAATTTTAACAAGTATTAGTGTATCCCAACTTTGTAAGGATGAATTCGTAGCAGTCATCCTAAAACCACATATATGTATATAGAAAATGTCGTTTAAGAGTTAGATATGTAAATACACAGGAATTTAAGTTTATATATGTAAATCTTCCTAAATTCAGTTGAGTTTAAGTTCATTATTGATTGCCTATAGTATCCTAAAACTACATATATGTGTATATATTTTATCTATATTGTGTTCCAGATGGATTCAAGACAGCCGCGACCAGTATACAAAGGAACGTCTGGATGCCATTAATGATGAATTTAAACTGTATCGGTGCCATACCATAAAGAACTGTGTACACGCCTGTCCAAAGGGATTAAATCCTGCCAAGCAGATTGAATCAATTAAAAAGCTTCAGCTCAAGCAGTAGCCGCTCTTCACATGTTCTGTACTCGCTCCAATTCTTCCCATCAAAGCTGTATTTTGCGCCCATTTCTCTGCAGCTTCTGCTGAATAATCATTATTGAATGTAAAAACTCTATATTTCCTGCCCCGAATCTTATTGTTTGGGAAAATAAATGGCTATTCAGTCAGCTATGTTTGATGCTATATGGAAGTCTGTGTAAAGAGCAAGTGTGCAACTGCTCATCTTCTTCTTTATTATTATTAGTCTTTCCCAGCTTGTTAAGATCTTAATCATTATTACAGCTGCTTTATCTGCTACTAAAGAATTTTAGTCTCAGAATAGCCTCCTGATTCTAAACATTAGAGGGCTGTGCATGTAAATAAGAATGTTTGTTTTGTAAATTCAGCAAAATAATGCATAGGCAATTAATTAAAATTTATATTAAACTTAAACTAGTTCTAAACAAAATTCTAAAACCTAAAATTCATATGTACTCTTATATTCAATGTCATTGTATTGTAGTACTATGAATCACAATCAACTTAAAGCTCATGGAAGACAAAACAATTCTTGATGTGTGTTAGAACATTCATCTGCTACTGAGTGATTTGCTTTTTGTTTTTGGTGATTAATTTTATTTGAATGTTTAATTTATCACTTTAATTTATTTTAAAATCAATTCCTTCACTTGGAGGAAATATTATATCAGGACTTCGCACGTAGAACTATGTGCGGAGTCCAATGAAATCACGCCAAGCGGTTCGTGATAGGAAAAAAAAATTGTTGGGTGACATAGGGAATATTCTCTTCCAGTGTTATTCTGTATTATTCAGGTGTTATTGTGTTATTCATGTGTTATTATGTTATTATAACATCTAGAATATTTTCAGAATAAAATAACATCTAAAATATTTTCAGAATAAAATAACATCTAAATAACACACAATAACATCTGAATAACACACAATAACACTAGAATAACGTGAAATAACACGAGGGGAATATTTCCTACTTTACCGAGCAATTTTTTTTTATACGTGCCACGTTGTGCGAATCTACTGGACTCCACATGTAGCTCTACAAGCGGAGTCCTGATGTAATATTTTTTCCTTTAGTTGAGATTCATAATTTGGATATTTATTTCAACATTATTAGATTCATCAATTCTAATCCTTAAAATGAAAAGGACCAGACTAGTCAGAGTAGATTTACAATCATTTCCTCTAAATAGATAGGCCTAATCGTTAATATTTAAATACAATATAAAATTTAATATATATAAATATAATTTAATATTATTTATTAATTATTTAAATAATTAAAGTCGATCAAGCGGAGTAGAAGCAAAAAAATCTTTATTAATATACGATTCGTTTATATTAAGGACAAAAATATTTGTCAGTATTTGAATTATTCGATTAATAAATGAATCAAATAACTCGGCCAGCTGTTCGGTAACAGAACACTTCTTTTTCCCTTTTGTCGTCCCTACTGACTATACATACATCAAGAATCTTATGTGCGCTCTGGGCCACACGGCATAAGAATCCCAGGGTTTAGGGAGGGAAGAGGAGGGAAGGGGAGGAGGAGGAAATGGGGGAAGAAGAGAAGAAGATGAAACGAGTAATGGTGACGTTCGATGTGGACGGCACTCTGATCAAGAGTACTGGAAACTCTTCCAACCGACTCCACCGTCGAGCTTTCTCTCACGCCTTCTTCCAAGTGTTTGGCCTCAAAGACATCAGCATCGACGCCATCCAGGTTCCCTTACTCTCCCGTACTAGCACCCAGCCTCTGCTCTCTTTAATGGATTTTGCTTCCTTTTGTTTCGTTTTAATTGTTCATCATCCTCATCTCTCTCCGTTTTAACGGACAAATTGAGGAAATCTGCTGCGAGTTTAAACTGGGTATGATCTTTTTGGGTTTCCCGATACTCAATCTGAGCAAATGATCAAAGCTGCCAGAGTTGGAATATATATGTATAGCATGAGGTGATTACTGTTTGCCTTCAGAGCATTTATAACACAAGTTGTGTGCCGTGACCTTCGTAATTCATAAGAAAGAAGCAATGGTTTTGGACACTTGGACAAAGCTTAGGAAAGAAGGTATCTAGTTACTCCACAAATGTCTTCGAATAATTAGAAGGAAGGAGACATAATTTCTCTTAGATGTGGCTCATATACCATATAAGAGACAGATGTTGGAGCGGATTGTAGTTCGTGAGTATAGCGGAGCGGAAACATCTGTCCAATTGGGAGACTTTCATTAAGTGGGTTCGGGGTTGGGGGCAATGCCCCGCGGTACGGTACATGCTAATTTTGTAAGTACATAATTTACACTAGGATTATATACAAGAACCTTTTCCTTGAAGGTTTTGCGGCCAACGAAATCAAATACCATAAAGGATAAAGATTGAGAAGAACTACAACAACGCGCAACAAGAACCATACGTTCATGTATGATAGATGAGGTTATGTATCACGTAATGAATCTAAAATCTCTAGGGAAAGTATGAAAGAAATTGGAAACTCGGTTTATGTCTAAATCTCTAACGAATAAACTGTATCTGAAACAAAGGCTGTATGGGCTGAAGACGCAAAAAGACTCTGATTGGACGCAACACGTGAATGTCTTCAATCAAATAATTACAGATTTAGCACAACTTAATGTGATTATTGAGGATAAAGACCGAACAATGATTTTGTCGTGTTCATTGCATTCTTTTTATAAAAATCTGGTGACTACTCTTACATATAAGAAAGAAATAATCAAAGTTGATGAGATTACTATAGTTTTGTTAGCTCACAACTAACAAAAATAGAATGCAGGGAAATACTATCATGGTGATAGTTTATATGTTAAGGGTAATCCGGATCGTGAAAGGAAGCCAGAAGAGGGTTCTGGAAAACGAAATTCCATATCAAAGTCTAAAGATATAAAGACAATTCATTGCTACAAGTTTAAGGAGTCAGGACATATAAAGAGAGATTATCCAAAGCTTAAGAAACAGACTAATGAGAAACGTGATGTATCATCTAAGTCTGTAAATGAGGTGTAGAATGACAATTCAGATTGCAGTTCTTGTGATATGCTTTCAGTTTCAGCAACTCAGTTCATGGATGCATGCATTTTTTTATTTAGAATATGCTCTTATCATATAACACCTAACAGAGAGTGGTTTACTTCATACAAGTTATATAATTCTGGTTATGTCTATTTAGGTGATGATAAATATTGCAATATTATTGGTATTGGTGAAGTCAAAATTAAGATGTATGATGACACTGTTAGAACATTATGTGATTTTAGATATTATAATTTGAAAAAAAAAAGATTTCCTTGTGCACTTTACATATAAATAGTTTTATTCCTAAACCAGATCATGATAAAAAAACCATTAGAATTATTAAGTGTGCATTGATTGTGATGAAATGAAAGTTAACTTCATAGAATATCTATAAACTGTTAGAGACTACAGTTGTAGGTTAAGTTCATTCTGTTGAGTCATATGATGATAATACAAAACTGTGGCACATGCGTCTTGGTCATCTCAGTGAACGTGAGATGACTGAATTGCATAAAGAAATTTGTTACATAATATTAAAAGCTGCAAGCTCGATTTTTGTAAGTTTTGTGTTCTTGAAAAACAGACTAGAGTTAGTTTCATGACTGAAAAAAACAAAACTAAAGTAATTCTTGCTTATGTGCATTATGATGCATGAGGCCCTACCAGATAATTGTTATTGAGAGGATCTCTATATTATATTACCTTTTTTGTCGATTTTTATAAGAAAGTTTGAGTATATTCTTGAAACAGAAATATGAAGTTTTCACCAAATTTAAGCTGTGGAAAGCTGAGGTGGAGAACCAAACTGGTAGAAAGATCATGTATTGGGATCTGATAATGACACAGAGTACACATATTCACAGTTTCAGAATTTTGTGAGAAGCATGGGATTTAGAGACATTTTTTAGTGCACAAAACACCATAATAGAAATGATGAACAGATCTTTAACTGAAACGGTAAGATATTTGAGACTGAATGTTGGGCTTCTTAAAAGCTTCTGGACAGAGGCTATGTGTACGACGTGCTACCTCATCAATAGATTACATCGGACATCATTAGGTGACAAGGTTGCAAAAGAGGTATGAATAGGTAATGCAGTTGATTTTGATCACTTACAAATTTTTTGTTGTCCTGCTTATGTGCATATATCTGGTGATGATAGATCAAAACTTGATCCAAAATCCAAGAAGTGCAACTTTCTGAGCTACAAGAAAAATGACAAATGATACAAGTTTTAAGATCCGATTGCAAAGAAAGTGGTGATCAGTAGAGATACTATTTTCGATCAGCAGTTCATGTTGCAGCAACATCAAGATAAGGTATCAGAAAAAGTTCCAGTTCAGATACAATGTAGATGAATTTAGAACATCTAGTTACAACCTAGAGATTTGAAAATTCAAATCTAACATCTGATGATTCTAATATACATGATCTGTAAAATTATAATCTAGTAAAAGATAGAGAGAGATGCACCAATATAAGATCTCCATGTTGATTGGGTTACGAAGACTTGGTCTCTTGTGCACTTCTCATAAGTAATGATGATTCAGTCATCTTTCAAGGAGCTATCACTAGCTAGAAAGAGAAATAAATGGGTGCAATGATTGAGGAGATGCAGTCCTTGCAGAAAAAAACATACGTGAGAGTTTATTTTCTGAGGGGAAGAAGACTATTGGGTGTAAGTGAGTGTACAAATGCGAACCAGCAGTATAAAAAAAAAGAAGGGGAAAAATTTAAGGCTCAATTGGTAGCAAAGAAATTTTCACAGCAGAAGGCGATATATTATGATGAAATCTTTTATCCTGTGGTCAGACATACTTTGATCAAGACAGTGCTTACATTAGTAGCTATTTGGGATTTGCATATAGAGTAGATGGATGTTAAAACTGCATTCTTTCATGGTGATCTGGAGGAGCAGATTTACATGAAGTAGCCAGAAATGTTCACTCGACCTGAACATGAACATTTGACTTGCAGATTAAAAAAATCGCTATATGGGTTGAAATAGTCTCCGAGACAATACAAGTGGTTCAACTCCTACATAATTCAGATTGGCTACAAGTGATGTAAGTATGATTGTTATGTTTATGTTAAGAGCCTTGATGATGGTTCTTTTATTTTTCTACTACTATATATTGACGATATGCTGATTGCTGCAAAGAATATGTATAAAGTCCAAAGCTTTAGTGAGTCAGAAATTTGATGCAAAAGACTTAAGTGTTATAAAGAAAATTCATGGAATGAAGATTCACGTAGATGGAGGCTCAAGATAATTGTCCTTATCTCAATGAGGCTATGTTGAGAGAGTCTTAAAAAGGTTTGGGACGAGCAAAGCAAAACTTGTGATCACTCCATTGACAAATCATTTTAAACTTTCTTCAGAACAATGTCTTAAGACAGATAGGAAAATCGAAGACATGACAAATGTTTCATATGCCAGTGCGGTTAACTGCTTGATGTATGCAATGTTATGTACTTGCTCTGATTTGGTTCATACTGTTAGTCAAGTTTGCAAATACATGTATAAATCTGGTAGGTGACATTGAGAATCAGTCAAGTGGATTTTCAGGTATCTGAAGGGTACTGCAGAATATGAAATTATTTTTGACAGTAAACAAAATGATCATTCAGTTGTAGGGTATGTGGATTCAGACTATGCATGTGATTTTGATGATAGAAGGTCTATAACTGAGTTTGTTTTTACTCTTGGTGGAGGACCTATATGTTGGAAATCAGAAGTTCAGTCCATTGTGACATTATCTACAACTAAGGCTGAGTACGAGACAATAACTGAAGTTACTAAATAAGCCTTATTGCTTATTGGGCTAGTAAAGGAACTGGGTGTTGTACGGCTTATTTTTAGGTTGTGTTGTATTTTGAAAGGGGTCGCCTACAGAAATTGTCGGCGAGTTTTTTTTAATTTAATTTAAATAAATAATTTGAAAAGTAGTATTTGATTTTAAAAAAATAATTTTTTTTTAAAATTTGAAGATTTTAAGATATGAAATCAAACCGAACTCACATCCCGAATAGTTTATATAAACGAGCACCGTACCACAAACCGTGTATCTATCTCGAAGAATATACACACCGTTTGGTGATGAGGCTCGATTAAATAAACTGAAGATTCATGACATCCGTTTGGTCTCGTAAACCAATTTTATAAGCTCGACAAGCTTCCCCGCTTAATATGAAAGCATTAAACAGGGTTTATATTACCTAGGTTCTTTAAAATTCCTATAAGGCAAGTTCTCATAGTTAATTACATCTTAGGTGACGGGATTCACCTAAGAATACTTCGATAATAATCGCATCTCGCTCTCAAGAATTTCAAAGTTTAGGGTTTTCAGGAATCGAATTTTGGAATTTCAATAGTGAATGAATCAAATTTGGAACATTTTGTTTTGGAATTCACAGGAAGAAGCGTAGGAGAAATCACGCATTCGAAGCCGAACTTCGTAATTCCCCGACTATCCTATTGTTTGGCTTCGGATTTAGGAAAGTCCTAATGTTTATTTAATGTTTTGATCTCGTCAATTTTAATTAATTGTGACTTATATTCGTATGACATAATCATACAAATAACTTGGAGGATGTGAGAGTTTATGTCGTATCGGACGACTACCTCGAGTCCTAAGACCGTTAGGGCTTAATTTGCTATGCAAATGCCTAACGAAGAGTTGAGGATTTATGTCAGCACTAAAGAACTAACCTCGAAATCCTATGGCTTGGTTATTTAATTCTAAGAAAGTCTTACTGAAGTAGACTCGAGCTTCATTGATGACGATGACCGTGTCGCCCACCATGCTCTCGAGTTCCTCGTTGTTGTAGAGGTTTAGCTATAGTAAATCATAAATCGAAGATGAGAAAAGTGTTTTGGTTTAGAGAAATCTTAATTTCCAAGTCGTCTTTTTTATATTTTATTTGAAACAAATCTTAAAGTTGATTATAACGACACCGCTAAGATCCCACTGTTCCATCCTTCCGCATCGTTATTTTTATCTGATTCACTTAGTCCGTATGAATTCGCTAAACTCAATCGAACGAGTTCCACACTTTCATTTAGACAGCGTGAAATCCCGTTAAGAACATCGTAGTGCTACGTCATCCGAAGTATTCCCGATCATTCAACAAGACGTTTTAATTTAGTTGTAATCGTAGCTTTGTGTTCGTTTCGTGATTAAGTTTTCGAGTTGTTTTATATTTCGAAATATTGTGGCGGTGAATTTTATCTTCAGAATGACTTTTAATTTAGTTTTGGTTTCGGCTTTAGGACTATCCTAAAGGTGTGGGTTTTCATGCAATAATTGTTTATCACAGCAAAAGTAAGTAGCGATGCGATTAAATAAATTGCAATAAGGTAAATCTGCAATAAAAGCATGCACTGGAGGGTCTTCCCGTCATCCCAAGTCCGCACTTAAAACACAATTAGAATATTTAAGCAAGCCTTGCAGTAAAGCTAAGTGAAGGGTTATGGTTTTCTACCAAATTCCTAATCCTATATCTAGTCATTTCTATGACGTCTGGTGTTCTCGTGTTTTGGTTCGAGGACGATTTTCTTCATCGAAGAATAATTAAGTTCAATCGTTCTATAAGTATCCTATCATATCGAGAAAGTCGTTAGAAGAATCTTAAACATCTTTTCAATATCATAGGATTGTTTTAAGTTCAAACGAATTTAATTAATCGAATGAAGTAATCGTCCGAGAATTCAAGTTTTGTTATCTTGCTCAATAACTGTGACATTTGAATATCCTATAAGTTGAGTAACATTTCATTTAATGTTCGTTTAGGAGTTATGATAAACAAAGTTTTCGACGGCAAATCGGTGTTCAAATGGTTTGTGATTTAACTTCAGCTTATCTGACTTAAATTTGAATAAGTATTTAAGTTACTTCATATTTAATTTCTTTATGTCTTAAGTGATGTTATTTAATTCAATTTAATTTAACTTTAATTTAATTTGGTTTAGTTTTAATTTTGATTTTTAATTTTAATTTTAATTTTAATTTTATTTGATTTTAATTTAATTTAATTTAATTTAATATGTTTTAATTTAATTTAATTTAATTTAATTTAATTTAATTTATTTGATTTAATTTAATTTAATTTAATTTATTTGATTTAATTTAATTTAATTAATTTAATTTAATTTAATTTATTTGATTTAATTTAATTTAATTTATTTAATTTGTTTGATTTAATTTAATTTAATCTTTAATTTAATTTTATTTTTAATTTTAATTTAATTGAAAATTTAAAAAGAGTTTGATAATTTAACTTTTAATTTAATTTTAATGATTAAGTCCTTTAACATTTTAAAACTTAAATTTGAATTATCATTTTAATTAGGAATTAAATATTATTGAGATGATTAATTTAGGGATTTTTTTTAATTAAAGAATAAATTTCTTCCTAATAACATCCCTATTTTAATAATTTCAATTTTATTATTCTTCCAAATTTAATCAATTATTTAATTAAGGTTTATTTCAATTATTTTAAATTGTTTAGTAGGTTTCTACCCTTTAATTATTTAAATTTCAATCATCCAAATCGATTAAGATCAAATATTTTAGTTGTTAATTTTATTAAACCTAAAGTTTTAATTAAAGGTTAAAATTTTTAATTACCATTTTGCTCTTCAAGCTTAATAATTTCATAACTCACTAAATCGAGTCTTAAATGAACTTGAAATTTTTATGTGACTTCACTTATATGCCAATAAAGACATGAGTATGAGAAAATGCGATTTTTCTCGTATTCAATTTATTTACGTAATTATTTTTGGTGGAAAATATGAATTTCCAATGAAAATTTAATAATATGACCAAGTGAAAGTTTCTGTCCTTAAGAAAATTACGGGACATTCCTAATGCACTGTAGGACCACTTGGACCAATTTTGGTGATTTTTTAAATTATATTATTTTTATTATAATTATTTTAAGTTTTGGAGTATTAATTAATTTAAAAAAAAAATAAAGGTTGAAAAATGAAATTTATATTTTCAAAAATCTCTTTGATATCAAGGAAATGAGAGAATCAATTTTTGCAATTTTCTGATTTTTCTTTTGATTTATTATAATTATTTTAGTGAAAATGCTGAAAATACATTTTTTTAATTTTAAAATTACTCCTATGGCTTTAAAATTTAATATCTCATTAAATGTACCTAAGAAAAAAATGGATTTGTTCCTAAGTGATTAAAATTCAAAATGTGACATTTTAGTGAATTTTATTATTTTTATGATTTTTATTATTTTTTAATTATTAGAATATTAAAATAATACAAAAAATTAAATTTTTTAGAAAATCGAAATTTTAATTTCCTTAAATTCTCCGATATCGAGAGGCTCGAAAACCAATTTGCGAATTTTTGAAACGTATTTTGAAAGTTATGAATTTTTAAAGTTTAAAATGGCTAAATCGGCTTAATCAACCCATTTAAGTAGGTTAACCAAGTCCAATCGACTTCAAATTTTTATGGTGGTTCCTCCGATCCTAAAGGTCACGTGAGAATTGATTTCAAGTCAATTTGATGTATGGTTAGCTCTAATTAATTAGATACCTATTTTGGGTGTTTAAGCCAATTAGTGTTATTTTAAATGAACTAGTTCAAAACCTATTTTTCCTAAGGTCCTCCTGGTCATAAGAAACATCACCAAATTTTTCTAGAATTTATTTCACAACATGCTAATTATTAGATTTAAAATACTCAAAATAAGAATATGAATTTGAAAAATCAATAACTTCTCATAGGATGGCTCTCGACTTTGGAAAATCTGCGGAATGTTCCCAAATTCAGTAGGCTTCAAAAGCCCTATGGTTTCATGCCATAGTGAATTTCCTATATGCATGGAGAATTAAAACAATGCAGAGGTAAATAAATCATTAAAAATAAAATACTTGATGAAATTAAACGATTTCTTTTCCACATTATTCTCATCTCGTTCACCGAGCAAGTAGTGTATTTTTATTTTATTTTTCTCGATTTTCCTACACAAAGTTATGGATTTTGAAGTTTAGGAATTAAATAAATCGTAAAATACCATAATTTTCTATTTATCCACGCGGCGCCGCGTCAACCTCGGCAGCTCCGAAACGCCGCGTGGCGCTCTCCGATTCGACGCCGCCATCTAACTCAGCGCTCCGGGGGCTCGCTGTGTCGTTCCATCTCCTGATCCGGCGCGATCCTGGCCGTCCGTCCACGCATGTATTAAATGAACGATATCCGTTCATCGTCCCTGTGCGTCCTTACCCGAGAGCCGTCCGTCTTCTGTGCCCAAGATCTCACTCGATACTCGACCAAATTTAACATTCTTATGCTCTATGGATTCGTCTCGAGAAGACGAACACATCCATACGGCTTATGTGGCATAAAATCGACTCAATGAAAATGGAGAATGTTCGAAGCTCGGGAAGAAGAGTGAGGCCGTACCTTCGCTCGCAGAAGTGCGGCTTCGATCCGAGGGTCGTGTCACCTTCGATCGGATCCCGACGAAGCTCCGGATGAAGTCCCTCGGTCTCGGTGAATTGTCTAGGTAGGATTTCGACCACGCCCGATCACAAAGCTTCGGAGGCCGGAGCAACTCGGGTGGCCTCGAAGATGGGGCTTTCAGCTGGGAACTTCTCCTCTCGGTCCGATGAAGGTGTAGGACCGACCAACTCGAGGATTGACTCACCGTGGCAAAGTGTCCTGGTTTCGGGTGAAATTTCAGCTGAGAAATCGGATTCGTTGGCGTGATTAGGGCAAATCGACACCTGGGATCAACCGCTCTAAGGATGGAGAAGGGTTCGAAACTATTTTGGCGCAGTTTCGGCAGGGTTTAGTGCAACTCTCCTCTCATGGCCGCGAGGGGCTCGGGTTTAAATCAGAGGTGGTCGGAGAGCCTCACAGAATGGCCAAGGGCCGGATCACCGCTCCGGTCATGGGAAGAACAGCCCATGGTGGCCATCGGGCATGGAGCGAGCTCAAGCAAGGTGGAATTCCAAAGTCGGCTCACATGCGAGCTCTCGGGTGTGGTGTTTTCCGGCGACCAGTGCGGTCGGCCGAGCAGTATGAGTCACCATCTCGACTCGTGGAGGTCGTGGCTCGGCAATGGTGAAGTCAATTGGGTTTGGACGTGTAAAGGAGTTGGATCAAAGTGGCATGGGGGGTGTGGCTATTTTGGCTCTAAATGGGTCAACCCATCCTTTTGGGCTTGGTTCACCCTCCAAGGTGGCTTTAGGTGTTGTGGGGAGTCAAAGGAATCAGCTGGTTTGTCATGGAGAAGTCCCTATCCAAATATATTTGGATTAAATTTGGGTTAAGGTGAAACATGTTTAAGGTTAATGACTTTTAGGAGGTGCTTAAAGGACCTCCTCCTTTTGCCATTTAAGAAGGGTTAACAAATTAGAAATTCTCATGGCTTGCCACAATGGCTTACATGTGGCTTCATGGCTTCATATGGCTTGGGAAAAGATTTGGTCAATTTCATGAAAAAAGATTTTGTGAACTTTGGCATTTTGATGGGAATTGTTATGAGGCTTGATTTGGAATCATTTAATGATAAATTAGGACTTTAGGAATGATTTTAAATTGAATGTGTGATGAGGAAAGTGTCATGTGGGCTTTGTCATGAACTTTGGGCTTTTGAATTTGTCTTGGATGAGCTTTTAGGAAGGTTTAAGGGAAGTGGGCTTTAGACTTGAAAATAAATTGGTGGATGGGAAATTTGTAAAAGTTTGGACCAAATAATTGTTGGGTTTGGTTTAGGAATGTGCCATGAGTAATTTGAAACAAGTTTGGAGTGATTTGAGTTCGAATCGGTTGAATTTGGTTTTTGGTAAAGTGGCCAATGTAGGTCAAATCGAGTTAATTTGAGCCAATGTTGAACTAATGTTGAAATTGGTGTAAAATTAATGCTGGGAAATGTTTATAGAGTACGTTTCGAAGAAGTTTTGGCTTGGTCGAGCTTCGATTTTGGGGTTTGAGCTTATTCGGGTTAGGTTTGAGTTTAGGTCGAAATCGGGCTTATGGTTTTGGGTTGAATTTAAGTGGGGTTTCGGTATAAATGTTGGGCAAATCATGTTAATGTTTTGTTTGTAGGGATGTTAACGAAGCGTTTAGAAAAGATTCGGGGTCAATCGAGTTGAATCGAGTGAGTTTGGGTTAGGTTTGGGTCATGGGTCCAAATCGGCTTTAAGGCCAAAAGTGGAATCGGATCCAAATGTCAATCAAATTGAACTTGGATTTGGTCTAGATCGGTGTTGGAATGTCGAATCGAAGTTTAGAATCGAATTGGACCGAACTCGGGTCAATCGGGTAGGTTGGTTTGACATTGGGTTTACTTTGGGTTAAAAATGGTCAAATCGGGATTTTGACAAAAGTAGGGTAAATCGACAAAATCGGCTCACAGTGTAGTTGAACAAAATGAAATCGGAATATTTGGGATTTTCTCGAATTTTCTTGAATTTTTCAATTTTTGGATTTTTGGTCAAGAGTGGTATTTAGAGGTATCGGGAGGTATTTTTGAATTTTTGGTATTTTTGGCTATGAATGATCAATTCGAGTAATGTGGAAATGTTTGGGATCGGTTTTGAGGAATTTTGAGTGATTTGAAAATTTTGAAAAATTTGGTAATTTCGAGGGCTTCGAGTAGACTAGGCAGGTGTAGGGTCACGGTGTCAAAAATCGAAAATTTGGAAAATCGAAGATCGGGCGAATATAAGTGAAACGAAATCATTTTGGTTGAGCTATGGTAGCCATATCACGCCCACATGAGCGATGAAAGGACTCATTCGAGGCATCCATTATGTTGTTCCTAACCCTCTTACCGAGCGGCTTAGGGTTAAGGACCATCCATGCGGATCACCTACACGAGTCGATGAGTCGAGTTGGTATGAGTGTGGTTTTAGGAGGTGCGTGCGAAGTATAGTGCAGTAATGTAGTAGTATGTGTAAGTCGACCCTTCACTGCACTGAGCCACCAGTGGCAGCTCCTAAGCGCCAAAGAAGTCCCGTAGGAACCCATCCTTTAAACTTCCACATTCGATTTCAACCCTCTAGGTGATTAGGGTTTATAGTGAGTTCGTGGAGTTTGCAGTGAGTTAAGCAGTGGCTTGAATTCTAAGTGGTGGGTCCCAATTCTAATCCTCTAAGATAGTCAAAGGAAAAGCCTAAGGCTAGATCCTAAGTACTAAAGAGAAGAAGAGAAGACCTCATCAAAAATGAGGTCAACAGGTGTTAAGTAAGGTGGAGTTCAGATGCATTGTGATAGTCAAAACACCATTTATTTAGCTAAGAACTAGGTGTACCATGCTAGAACTAAGCACATTTATGTGAGGTATCACAAGATTAGAGAATTAGTTGCATCTGGAGGATATTGCTGGAGAAAGTTCATTCTAATGAGAATACAACTGATATGTTGACTAAGCCAGTTACTATTAACAAGCTTTGCATTGCTTGAACTCGTTGAATATTTACAGTTGCTAGACAAGCATGATAGCCCAACCCACTTTGGTGTGTGAGAAACTCTATGGTATATTTTTCTTAAAGGGATGGATACACGCCAATGTGGAGATTTGCTAGGTACGACTCATATATCAGATAAGGACAGATGATGCAACAGAGCTCGCTAGTGTAGCAGAGCGAAAGCATATGTCCAATTGTGAGTAATTTTGTAATTACATATTGTACACTAGTGTTATATATATATATATGTTGTATTTGTAACACTAAAGGGATGTACTATTTTCAAGAAATAAAAAAATGCCGCCGCTATTCGCTTCTGAGCACGTAGGCACATTGCCGAACCTCGTTAAATCCTTGTGTTCTTTCCTGATTGTTCTGTTGATTCTTGCATTTTCTTTGCCTTACTTTCTCAATAATTTCTCAATATTTGCTAACTGTGATCTTCAACAAATAGATGAAAAAAAATGTATATATATATATATATATGTGTGTGTGTGTGTGTGTGTGTGTGTGTGTGTGTGTGTGCGCTCGCGCGCGCGCGAGCCTTGACTCATTGGTTGCGGCCTTTGGTGTAAGTTCCTCGGGTCAGGGGTTCGAATCCCACCCCTGACGGGAGGAATTGAATAGCACACATGATTGGAATGGGGGTCCGTTCCTCCGTCGGCTCAACCTATGTGGCTGATCGGCGGCCTCCTATCGTCGATCAATCCTCGTTTATACATACATACATATATATATATACATACATACATATATATATATATATATACATATATATATATATATATACATATATACATATATATATATATATATATACATATATATATATATATATATATATAAAGAAGCCCTGTGGCTTTTTTCATTAAGATAAAGGAGTTATAATACAAGTAGTATGAGAGGGCCCAATGAGCAAAAAAGCTCAAACAAAAGTAGAAAAGATAGGACAAAAGTAAAACATGCAACTAAAACTTTTTCAATGGACAAGGACGCCAAGACCTTCCTCTTCCATGAGTTCTTGTAGCGCATTCAATAATCAAACTCTGAAGTGATTCTCCATTACCAGGAGAAATCAATGTGTTATCCATTAGATTCCCAAGTAGCATAGTACCCCTAGCCTTCTTCTTCCGCCGGGAGGTATACACATGTCATTCTTCTGGGGAAGACTGATCGGTCTGGACCATCAAAGGAAGTGCAGTTGTGGCGGTAGATACCAGTGTCTGTGCAGTAGCAGTAAAAAGGCTACTGTTTGAAGCCTCGGTAGTAGTAGGCACATTCTTCGTCATCTGAATGTGAATATTCACTTCTTCCCTTTGTTCAATCACGTCAGGGAGGAAAGGCTGAGCACCCTCCATAGTAGTTGCTGCTCTAATAGAAGAAAACTGAGAAGAAAGGGCAGCGGTCGTGTCCTGACACGCCAACAATTGATCATTATCGACATGCTCTGAATCAGCATCAGTAGTCTTTTGCACTGTGTCCGGCGTGGGCGTTGCAGTAGATATCACAGGTAGTGAGGACGAGGGTATATCCGTTGCAGGAATGTGTGGCCCAAGAAGCATTTAGTACGCGGGGTTTGAGATTCGGATGCAGGTGGTAACACTGATGGTGAGATTGACCAAACATACGACAGTGGGTGCAGTAAAGAAGTACCTGTTCAAGTTCTACTGGTTGCCAAAATTTATGATGCTGTGTGCCAATCCATAGTTCTTTCGGGAAGGGTAACGTAATGTCCCGTTCAAACAGTAGCAGTAATAAGACTACTGTTTGTAGCCTCGGTAGTAGTAGGCACATTCTCCGTCATCTGAATGTGAACATTCGCTTCTTTCCTTTGTTCAATCATGTCAGGGAGGAAAGGCTGAGCACCCCCACAGTAGTTGCTGCTCCAATAGAAGGCTGAGAAGAAAGGGTGGCGGCCGTATCCTGACACGCCAACAATTGATCCTTATCGACATGCTCTGAATCAGTATCAGTAGTCTTTTGCACTGTGTCCAGCGTGGGCGTTGCAGTAGATATCATGGTAGTGAGGACGAGGGTATATCTGTTGCAGGAATGTATGGCCCAGTAGCATTTGTACGTGGAGGTTTGAGATTCGGATGCAGGTGGTAACACTGATGGTGAGAGTGACCAAACATACGATAGTGGGTGCAGTAAAGAGGTACCTGTTCAAGTTTTGCTGGTTGCCAAAATCCCTGATGCTGTGTGCCAATCCATAGTTCTTTCGGTAAGGGTAACGTAATGTCCCGTTTTATCAATATTCTAGCCTCAAAAGGTCTAGTTAAATGCTCTGTAGGCGGATCAGTTTGGAGTGGCGTGCCATATATCTTTGCGAAAATAAATAGAAGCTCTTGATCATAAAGGTGAACCTGCAAATCTGGGAAGCGCAGATCACTCCGGAATCAATTGGAGGTTCAAGACGACGGTCAAAATCCACTCGTCCATTTCAGCACCTTCATCATCCGATTTTCTATACGAAGTATTCTTCTAGCAAACATTTGTGTGTAATCTTCATTAACCGTTAATTGGATGAGAACGTGCCGACCATCCAGTCTTCCAATTTTTCAACTTCCATTCAGCTTCATTTACTCAAATTCCTTTAGGATCAGTTCAAGTTTAGGATTACCGTAGAGGAACTTACTCACTAGAAATAACCGGCAGGGGGGCAGCTAGGGTGGAGATTTCTTCCTCTATTAGAAAGATTGCAGGTTTGTCGTCTTTACGAGATGCTTTTTTAAGAAACCCGGTTTCGAGCCTTGCGCGAATGCATCATGGAATCTCTGCAGGAACATGTTAGAACGTGAAGGAACGCGAGCGAGGTTGTTGCGGGCGAGGTTGTCACCGGCGAGGGTGTCGACGTAAGATCGGCCCGAGGCCATTTCTGCGGCTGCGCAATACCCGCTGACAAGGTGAATCCCGTCGAGCTCAACAGGGTCGCTGACTGTAGGGTACGGTCTTAGGGTCCGAACGAAGAGAAGACGCAGGGAATCGAGTCTAGCGCAGCAGATAGCAGCTCGACACGAACCTGTAAAATGCAGGGAATCGAATCGGGCACAGCAGATAGCAGCTCGACACGAACCTGTGGCAGACGAGCGGCTCGACACCGGTGCGAGCTTCCACCGGAGACAACGAAAACGCAGCTTGATGGCGAAGACGAAGCAGAGGGTGCGACGCGAGGTGTAGAGGACCGTAGCAAACGCTAGGGTTCTCCATGAGGCGAAACCCTAGCAGAGCGGAGGAGAAGACGTAGACGACGCATCTTTTTTGTGCATCACTCCAAAAATTCAATCATCGGTGGATTTAGGATATTTTTTTACTGATAAAGAGTGGAATTTTTTAGTGGACTGTGGAGAGTGTAGCTGCTGGTAAAATTTGTGACTCGTGGTCAATGGAGAGCAAAAATGTTGTAGCTGATGGGTCTGTAGGACCACCAAGAAAGGATTGCCAATGCTGTAATACATATAAATAGAACCTAAAGAGGGTGGTGCTCTAATACCAAATTAATGCAACACACTACATGCTTTTATTCTTTTTTACATTAGAATGGGTGGTTCTGGTGGCACATAGGTCTAAATATATGTGGAGGGATTTGGGGGAAGAGAGAAGATAGATCAATAGGAGATAGGGAGAGACTAGATGAAAGGAACATTTGCATTCATAATCATCAATTTGCTTATAAAGAGACCCAAATGATTCTCATGTAGGAGGGTATTAATGTCATAATTACAAATATCCCCCCTACTCAAAAGACAGAATTGGCAATAGACAAAGTTGATCAACTTCTAATATATATAGCTAATAAAATAAACAATAAAAAAGCTATCTAAGTAGTTTATCAAGCACCTTCTTGTGTTGGCCTTGAAATTTCTTAGATTGTCAGTCATGTTTTACGCATACTTTTTCTCCAGTGTCAACCAATCAGCTTTTATGGTACTAAATCATATGAAGATCTTTATATTGCCTTTTGTATCCTTAATAGTTTCCTTAACACAAAAAATGCTCCCATGCTAGATTTCCTTTGTATAAAACCCTTTGTGTTTTTTGATAGTAATGTGATTTTTCTAAAGCGATATTGCAACACTTTCTTTCAGTTTATGACTATGAGTTCGGTTCTTTTATAACTATGACAAAATTGAATATTTCCTGTTTTGATTATTCGCAGTTAATTGATTTTCTCTTAGGCTTCGTTGGATGATACTATTACATGTATTTATTTTCCGAAAGTTTAGTATATAAAAATTTTAATTTGTGTGAAAAATGGAGCAATAAAGTTTATATGGGGCATGCAACTCCTCTATGGCTTCATGAACATGAAAACAAAGTCGCAAAACAGTATACCCATTTCTTTTATAATAATATAATGTACATGATGACAACGTGAAACTTTACAATGAGAATACATTGTCTTCAAGACTCTAGCATTAACTATTTTTAGTAAATGGATTTATTAGGGACACCAGTTCATTATCTCCCTTAATTCTTACATTACAAAAGGCATCTCATCTTGAACTGAAAAGCAGTATAATCACACTCGTTTTAATTTATTACTCTAATTCATCTTTTTATCATTTCAAATTCTTGAAGCTTTTGTCCGTCTTACTCGTCAAAGAAATTTATTTGTTGAAATTCTCATTAAAGAAATTCTTAAAGCTCATTTTCTATTGTTTCTCTTAATATATTTATTTGTTTCATACAATGAAACTAATCGTTGCCTGCTTATCCTACTATCAACCTAAAATTTTACATATTTTGCTTTCCACCGATCAATATCCTGTTAGTATTATAATTTGAAGGCAATGTTTTTCTTGCTCCTGATGGTCATCAGGTATCATGGAGAACGATAGAAAAAAATACTGCTAGATAATGTATGAAAAAGTTTGGTTGGACTAATTTATGATTATCTGTTACTCCACTTGGACAACTGTAATGATTATTACCTGGCTGAACTACAAAGCTATTTTTTCTTTAATTTTAACTTTTTTATTTTTTAATTTTTATTGTAGTTATTCAAGAAGACAATTCATTTTTTATTGACTGGAAAGTGCATATCCTTTTGGTTCTGGAAATTACAACACATGTTAATTCTGATAAGGTCCTGTTTGGTACCTAGCATATCATATTTTTTTCATTCCAAACCTGTTGAATCCGCAAACTATTTTAAATTTCGGAATATACATGCATAGTACTCAATTCTTATGCATTTACTTATCTCACACCCAAATTTTGATTTTTACTCACTGATCACCCTAACTTATTTTTGAAAAGGTGGATTACACTATTTCCACCTTTTCATACAAAGGGAAAAGTGCTTTAGGGGTACAAATCAAAGTTTGGGCATGAGATAAGTAAATGCGCAAGAATTGTGTGCTACATATGTAAATTCCCCCTTTAAATTTTAGCGGAGAAGTCGATCTTTTTGTTTTGGAAAACTGGCATTTCTGGACCAGGGTGCTTTAAGAATATTAAAAATTGGTTTAAGCTTAATATATGGGTACTTATTGTATTAGTTATTTGTTCTGAAAATATGAATTCTTTCTTTGCAGATGATTTTCACAGCATTGTACTATCAAACCGTAGTTCGTCTTATGCTAACATTATATTTTGCTTCTTTGTTCTTTATATTTGCAGCACCATGGTCAAACGGATCCTCTTATACTTGTCAACACGCTTGTGCATTATGGCATATCTTCTGATGTGGGTAGCTCCAAGCTTGTTTTTGTTCTTGGGAAATTTACATGCATATCACACAATTCTTATGTATTTACATATCTAACACCCAAAGTTTGATATTTGACCTTATAACACCTTGGTGCAGAAGGCTGTGATTGTGTTATATTTGATGTGATGTTAAAGATTTGAGAAAGATTTGAGTGGTATGCATGTAAATATGATTTTTTAGGTGTTAGATATGCAAACTTACAAGAATTGTGTAGTATGTATGTAAAGCCCCTTCTTTAATTATTTTTATATAATTATTGCTGTTCAGCTCAAGTTACTATTTTTGTGTAGCCATTTATTATGTGAGATGCTTCAATTAATTTTGATTTTTTATTTAGAGATTCAGTGTTAGAGATATGAAATGCATTTATTTTTGTGCCTGACCTTATATTAGGAAACTACTGCTATCCGTCATGATTGAATCCATATGCAAAATATTTTGTGGCGGATGCTTAAGATAAATTGTTGCTAGGACCTTGTTGAGCCTATTTAAAGTTTGAGATTGCGTAGATGTTTTGGAAATAGGTAATAAAAATGCTGAATCCTTAATCAGAATTACAATTACTGCATCATGTTATAATTTGTTTTATCTTAAAATTATCATGCAGTTTTCATGTTATCAATTTATCTGCAATAGTGGAGGGTTGCGTTAGGTAGTCGACAGCCAGCGTAAAACTTGTCAAAAAAAAAAAAAAAAAATTCATGACATGAATCCTTTTGATCATTGTGTAAGTACTAGGGCGTCCCCTGAAGCGACGCACTGTATGACTCGAATACGATGGAAAGTGTGCAGAAGCGGCCACTACACCGACGCCCGGGTGTAGTGTCAAGTAAGCAAGGGTTCCCACATCACGGACGGATGCGAGTAAAGAAATTAGTCCATAATACTAGTATTAGGATATGATCTTGGAATATAGGTACTCTCAATGGTAAATTAATGGAATCGGTTGATATTATGATTCATAGAAAGATAAATATCTTATGTATTCAAGAAACTAAATGGGTTGGAGAAAAAGCTAAATAGATTGATAACTTAGGTTTTAAACTATGGTATTCTGGTAAGAGTCGTACCAGAAATGGTGTAGGTGTAATTATAGATAAGAGTTTGAAAGATAATGTTGTTAAAATTAATAGAGTTGGAGATAAAATTATAACGACTTAAGATTATTATCGATACTAAGATTTTTAATATTATAAGTGCTATATGCTTCCTCAAGTTGGTTTATATATAGATTCTAAAGATAAATTCTGAATGATTTAGAAGACTTAATACACTCGATACCCTCGAAGAAAAAATTTTTATCGGAGGAGATTTAAATGGACATGCTCAGTAGAGTGGTAGAAGATTTCAAAATATTCATGGTGCATACTGATTATGAAGCGATTAATGAAGAAGGTAGAACTATTTTAGATTTTCTTTAGCGTATGATATGATTATTACTAATACTTTATTCAAGAAAAGAGATGAGCATCTTATTACTTATAAGAATGGATCTAATAAAACACAAATTGATTATTTTCTTATGCGAAGAAGAGATCGTCGAGATTGTGAGGATTGTAAGGTCATTCAAAGTGAGGAATTAAGTACCCAACATCGATTATTAGTTCTAGATTTTAAGATGAAGAGTTGTAAAATAAAGAATACTAGGATTCGACATTGTAGAATCAGATGGTGACACCTAAAAGACACAAATAAAATTATTTTTATGAGTAAAATTCAATATTTAAATATTTGGGATGTCCATGAAGACGCAAATACTATGTGTGAAAAATTAATTAATACTATTAAACAAGTGGCTAAAGATGTACTTGGAGAATCAAAATAAAAAGTTTCTACAAATAAAAATAGTTGGTGGTGGAATAATAATGTGCAAGAAAAGATAAAATATAAGAAGTTATGTTATAAAAATTGGTTTAAATGTAAAAGCGTAGTGAACTGAGAAAAATATAGAACGGCCCGTAGGGTGTCTAAAAGAATAATCTGTGACGCTAAAAATTCTGCTTTTAGTGATCTTTATAACATGTTAGATATTAAGGTCGGTGAAAAATATATGTATAAACTAGCCAAACAAAGAGAAAAGAAAAGTAAAGATTTAACTCAAATAAAGTGTATTAAAGATGACAATCAAAAAGAGTTTTTCTTAGAAAAAGATATTCAACATAGGTGGGTGAGTTATTTTGATAAACTTTTTAAAGAAGATGTTGAAAGTACGATCGACCTTAGTGATCTTAATATCGTTAATAATAATAAACTTTTTCATTTTTACCGTCACATTAGTAAAAAAGAAGTTGATGTTTTAAAGCAAAACCAAGGGTGGAAAGTCTGTAGGACCTGATGATATCCCAATTGAAGTCTGGAAATGTTTAGGTGATTTGGGGGTTTCTTGGCTTACTAAATTTTTTAATATTATTTTAAAAACTAAAAAGATGTCTGGGGAGTGGAGGAAGAGCATTTTGGTCCCCATTTTTTAAGAATAAAGGAGATGCACAAGAGTGGTCAAATTATAGAGGAATTAAATTGATGTGTCATACTTTAAAATTATGGGAGAGGGTAATTGAACATAGGTTAAGACGTATTACGAAGGTTTCTCATGATCAATTTGGATTTATCGTCAAGTGTGTCTACTATGGAAGCTATACATTTATTGAAAGGTTTGATGGAGAAGTACAGAGATAATAAGGAGGATCTACATTTGATTTTTATCGATTTAGAAAAAGCTTACGATAAAATTTCTAGAGATGTTCTTCGGAGAGTCCTCGAGAAGAAAGGTGTTGATATGACTTATATTCAAGTCATTAAAGATATGTATGCTGTAGACGTTACATGTGTTCGAACTGAAGGAGGATTGACCAATTATTTTACTATTTCTGTTGGTTTACATCAAGGATCGGCTTTAAGCCCATATTTTTTTGCTTTATTTTTGGATGATCTTACTGGGCATTTACAAGAGGATGTACCTTGGTGTATCTTTTTTGCTTATGATATTGTCGGCTGCTTAAAAGGAGGGCTTGAGGATTTAATTTAATTTATATATATGTATTGATTTTTGAAAATAAAATTTTAAGTTTTAAAATATGAGAATGAGAAAGGACGGATCTCATTCGTTAAGTAGTTTGGATGAACGAGCGTAATATCGCGAGTAACGCATTTATTCCAGCAATAAACACCCTACTCGACAATATCACTCGATCAAATAAACCACAAAATTCATGACATCCGTTCTGTCTCGCGAACCTTTATGTGACCGATAAATTCCCCTATTTAATACAAAAGAATTAAATAGGTGCTTATATTATCTCGTGTCTTTAAAACTCCCTATAGAGGCAGTCCCTATAGCTTAATTACCCCTCAAACGACCGAAGTCACTCGAGAGAACTCTCGATTTATATCGCGGATTTCTATCTTCATGAATTCAAAAGGAGGTTTTCAACGAAATGAGAGTAGTAAGAATCCAATAAGAGTGAAAGACACAAGAAGAACAGCTTATTTCTGAGTCAAAGAAAGAATAATAGGGGATATCACGGATCTCGAGGAGGACTTCGAGGACGTCCCGTACTATCCTATGGTTGGGCTTTAAATTTTGAAAGGGATTTATTTTAATTTCAATTCGCGAATTAATTATAGGAATTACGTTCGCATAACGTCCCGATTACGCAAACTACCCGAAAGACAGGAGGACTTACGTCGTATCGTACGACAACCTCTGAAACCTAGTGAGTTAGGGGCTTATATCGCACAGTGAGGGCATGCAAAGACACTAAAAGAAAGGTGAGGTTTATGTCACGGCTGGCGTGACTACCTCGAAATCCTAAGCGTCATTATTTAAGCTAAAATGCGGGCTATTGCGATGTCGACACAGGTTTCATTGAGAAGATGACCGATGCCGCCCACTCGTGCTCCAAGCTCCACGTCGTAGCAAGAATCGCAGTTTAGGTTTAAAGTTTTAAGTTAAAGTGAGCATGCAAGTCGTTTATTTCATTTTTATTATCATTTTATCGCAACAAATGAGTGTGTGCAACGAATAGATGGGAGTAGAGAAAAGAAGAATAAGTAGACAGTGAGCACGTCTATAAAGAACTAAACAGATGAACATCGCTATACTAAACAGTGAGATACGCTAAAATAACATCGCTAAACAGAGAGAAAGATTTTGAAAGATAAAACATGCTAAGCAAGTTCGTATACTCAAGAAGTTATGCTGCACTAGACAGGAGTATATCGCCGAAAAGAAAGCATGCATAACAAGAAAGAAAGAAAGATCGTGTCACAGAGTATCAGTATGCTATTCTCATCCATGCAGATCAGTTACTCCGTTTATTATTATTTTCATATTTTTCTTATTTCCTGCAGAAGAGTCGTTAGCCATGAAAAGCAAGAGTAAAAGTAGTGGGTATGGAACCTACTAACAGTGAGTATTACTGAGACATACAAAGGGAGCAAAGTGCGAAAACCTAATGGTAAAACAAAAGAAAGACGACAGAAGAACGAATAAAACCGTGAAAGAAAGCCAAAAAAAATCGAGAAAGAAAGAAAAGAACGTCAGTAGAAAACTCCGAGAAAAGTCACGAACGAAAACAAAACAAAGTCGTGAAAACCGCAAAGAACACCGAAGAAACTCACAGATAAACTGCTAAACTCACAGGCAAACCGTGAAGAAGCCATGGGGCATCTCGGAAAGAAAGACCAGTAAGACGGCGGTGTTTCGGACTCGTAGCCGTGCTAATATCCTGACTCGAGCTGCCGACCACTAGATCGACTTTCTCGTAGTGAAAGTCCTAACCCGACTTAAATAACCCAACCTGCGACCTTCATAAATTTTCACACATTTCATTTTTTGGCTTGTATGCAAGTAAAAAGTTCAGAGTAAGTAGAGCCGTGGTAAGAGTTGAGCTGGCTTTTTTTTTATATTTTTCAAACATATGTATTTTTTTGTTTTAAAACATTTTAATCCACTGCGTCGACTATCCTACAGTGACTGTGACTACGAACATCCTTAGATCGTCTGGCAGTAGGAAACCCCAAGGACGGTGAACTGTTCCGTGGTTCTCGCTCTACTCTCTACGCAGTCTCCGAGTCGGCGGCCTCACTGTACGATTCTCTTAATTTTTTCTTTTGCGAGCCTTATCGATGTCCCCACCGCACTTACAGCCTTGTTTGATGGCCCCACATATAACCCAAGGAGGTTATACGTGCACACCTACACGTCCCCCGTAGGTGTGTGCTTTAAGCCAAGAAACAAGCGCGAAAACTAGTGGACGAGAGGTCAGGAAAGAAAGAGGAAAGCGGCTCACCTAACACAAATTTGTAAAAGAAGCGAACCGATTTCCAATAATCAAAAGTAAGTAAATCACCCTACACTTCCCGACCGTCCTCACATATCCTAGAAAAAGGACCTAAAGCGCACCACGACGCTCTCGGAGAGGATGAGGACTAGACCCCTAAGAACACACCCCTTTTCCCGAATAAAGATCGTAAAATCAAGAAAAACATAAAGAGAAAACCACTGCTCGGGATTCCTCCAAACTCCAAGTACCCACATTGATTTTCAATTCCTGAAACACAAACTCCCCCGGTACGTTCTCCTACGGGCTCGGGACTCAAGCTATAGCAATAGGAGAATCAGTAAACTTTCAATGCATAAGAAAGAGAATGGACAAGCCATAAGCCACCAAACTAGCATCAATTCCACCAAATAAAACCTCCAAGAAGTATTTCAAGTATCGTGCTCGATTTATTCGACACAAGTAAGCTAGGAAGCTCTTCCAAATTTCATTAAATCAATTTCATAGACAAGTTAAGCAAAGAGCAAAGCCACCATCACAATAACCTCCCTAATAAGGCTCTCGGCCAGGGCTAAAAACAGAAGCAAAGGCGCACGGCCCAAGTCACAACAGGGGAGGCAGCTAAAGTCCCCAGCAAACTCAAACTACTACCATAAAGCTCACGGCCAAGACCCAACAAAAAGAGAGGAAGGTAGAGTCCCCCACAGCTCATCATACCACAAATGAGGCTCACGGCCAAGCCCCCCTCCCAAATAAGCCACTCATATCACGCCCAGCTCACCACAAGGCCAAAACCCGAGCCCTCAAGAAGCTCCAAATAAGGGTGCAGCCGAGCCATCTATACTAATTCAAATTCATCACAAATAAATAAGAATAAATCCACCAGGTAACCAAGCAATTCAGCTCACCCATAGCTTATACAAAGCACAAAACCGGGCCTCGTATAGACCTTAACCGAGCCCAAACCAAGGCTGCACCAGGGGAGGTTGCAGCAACAGCAGGAACCAAAACCGAGGCCCACTACAAGTCAGAGGAGCAGCTCGCCAGCAAAGAAAAAAACAAAGCAACACAAAGGCCCCAAGTCAAGTGTCAAAAGGGACAGAAATCAGTAAAACAGGAACAACAAAAAGAGGGGAAAGATCTCTCCCCATATCCAAATCCAAATGCCTTGAAAGAGGGCAGCTGCAGGAGCAGCAGGAATACCAAAAAGAAACGAGCGCCCCCCCTTTTCAAGTGCAATGGGGCTAGCTGCTAGGCAGCAAAACAAAAAACCGAGCCCCTCATGTGCAATGGGGCTTAAAACAGCCTCAAAACCGAGAGAAAAAAACAAGGCTCAAAATAGCCCAAAATCGAGAGAACAATAGTAGTCAAAACCGGGAAAACAAAGCTAACAAAAACAACTCCCAAAGCTCTTTTTTTAAAATGAAATAAAATTTACTTTCAACCAAGATCATAACAAGCCAAGATAAGGCTTGAAATTTCAGCTAAACATGAAGCCTAAATAAGCATTTCCATATATCCAACATATCCCAACATGCAGCTTCAATGTATTTCAAATGCAAGTAAGCATAGAACTCTCTTGAATCAACTCAAGCTTTCCTCAACATGCCTTCTCTCTTTTTTTATTTTTAAACAAAGAGGAAATAGAAAGAGCAAAAAGCAAGCTCCACATGCATGTAAAACTAAATAAACCATTCCATGCTCCACATCAAGCTGACATGAGTAAATGAAAGAGAGGAGCCATAGCATGTCATATTAACCATGAAGCCATGTCCAATCCTAAAAAAAACAATATATATATGGCCTCAAATATAAAAGCTAAGGCTAGAGGAGCTCATACCTCAATGAGAGCTCAAGCAAAATCCACACCACAACCCAACTACAATGAACAAACGACGCAACCCAGGCTTGTCGGCCGCTTTAGGAGCTTTGAGCTTGAGGATTTAATTTAATTTATATATATGTATTGATTTTTGAAAATAACATTTTAAGTTTTAAAATATGAGAGTGAGAAAGGACGAATCTCATTCGTTTGACGATTTGAATGAACGATCGTAATATCGCGAGTAACGCATCTATTCGAAGAATAGACACCCTACTCGACAATATCGCTCGATCGAATAAACCACAAAATTCATGACATCCGTTACGTGCCGCGAACCTCTATGTGGACCGAACAAATCCCCTATTTAATACAAAAGAATTAAATAGGGTTTATATTATCTGGGGTCTTTAAAACTCCCTATAGAGGCAAGCCTCATAGTTAATTACCCCTCAGATGACCGAAATCACCTGAGAGAACTCTCGATTTAGATCTCAGGTTTCTATCTTCACGAAGTCGAAAAGGTAGGGTTTTCCAACGAAATTTGAGAGTAGGAAATCCGATAGGTGAAGGGCGCGAGGAGGAACGGTTATTTACGGAGTCGAAGGAAAGAAGGGTAGGGGATGTCGCGGATCTCGAGGAGGACCTCGAGGACGTCCCGAGCTATCCTAAGGTTGGGTTTTAAATTTTGGAAAGAGATTTTATTTTGATTTCATTCCTGCAAATTAATTATAGGGATTACGTTTGCATAATGCCGCAGCTATGCAAACTACCCGAAAGACAGGAGGGTTTACGTCGTATAAGGCGACAACCTCGGAAACCTAGGCAGATTAGGGCTTATATTGCACGAAGGGGTGTGCGAGGCCTAAAGAGAAGGTGAGGGTTTATGTCGCACGGGGCGGACTACCTCGAAACCTGAGGCTCATTGTTTAAACCAAGGAATGGGTTTTGCTGATGTCGACACGGGTTTTCTTGAAGAAGATGGCCGTCGTTGCCCACCGTGCTCCAAGCTCCACGTCGTAGCAGGAATCGCAGTTTAGATTTCAAGTCTTAAGTTAAAGTGAGCATGCAAGTCATTTATTTATTTTTATTGCAACAGTGAGTGTGTGCAACAGTGGCATAAGTGGCAAAAAGAAAGCAGTAAACAGGAGCATGCTAAGCTATGCGGAAGTAACATGCTTATAACGAGTGTATGTCGAAAGTAAGCTAAGCTATACTAGCGGGAAAGAGTGCGAAGAAAGTAAAGCATGCTAAGCGGAGTAAGATGCTGGAAATGTAAAACATGCCGAGCGGTATAAGCCGAAAGTAAGCAAACTAAGCTTAAGAGAGTGCATACTAAAAGTAGAGCGATGTACGACGAGTAAAAGAAAGAGGTAGAGGCTCGTAGTCGTAGGAGTACCGTATGTCATCGCTTATCCTCAGTGCTGTCGCTCGCTTATTTATTGTTATTTTTTATATTTTTTTTTATCTCCTGCAGAAGATTTATTAGCCCAGAGAAAGAAGCAGGAGTAGTAGTAGAGTGAAAACAACACTAGCTAAACGAAGTCTTATGATGTGTACACGAAAGTAAAGTCCGAAAACTCGATAGAAAAAACGAAGGAAAATGCCGAGAAAGCGAGGAAAACCGCGAAGAAAAACAAGAAAGTCGGGAAAGAAAGAAAAGAAACGTCAGTGGAAAACTCAGAAAAGCCACGAACGAAAACAAGACCGTAAAACTGCGAAAAGACGTAAGAAAACCTACGACGACCCACTAAACTCATGGCGAACTACGAGAAAGTCATGAGCCTCGGAAAGAAAGACCCGTAAGCACGGTGGTGTTTCGGACTCGGAGCTATGCTAATATCCCGACTTGAGTCTTGATCTATATCCAACTTTACGCGAAGCGATCCTAATCCGACTCGAATAGCCAACCGTGGACTTTTATAAGTTTTCACACATTTCATTTTTTGTTTTCATGCAAGCAAAAATTTGTAGGTAGGTAAGTACATGTAGTAGCGGTGGAGGCAATTTTGTATTTTTCGAACATATGTATTTTTGTTTTAAAGTATTTCGAGTCCACGGGTTGACTACCTAATAGGATTAGGACTACGAACTTTAGATCGTCGGCGAGTAGAAACCCCAAGGACGGCCGAATGGTTCCGTGACTCTCGCTCTACTCTCTACGAGTCTACGAGACGAGGCGGCCCCATTCTATGGCTCTCGTAATTTTTCTCGTTTTGCAACCGCATCACTGTCCCCACCGCACTTACAGCCTTGCTTGATGGCCCATATATAACCCAAGGAGGTTATATATGCACACCTACATGTCCCCTGTATGTGTGTGGGTTAAGCCAAGAAACAAGGTGAAAACTAGGGACGAGGGGTCAAGGAAAAGGAGAGAAAAGACAAGTAAATCACTCCGGACTCCCGACCGACCTTACATGTCCTATAAAAAAAAAAAATTAAGGCACCTCGACACTCTCGGAGAAGGTAAGGACTAGACCACTAAGAACACACTCCTTGTTTTCCCGAATAGCGGAAAAATCATAAATAAAGATAAAAAAAAATGAAGTAAAATAAAGAAAAGACAATTGCTGTCACTTGCCGGATATCGAACCCTAGCTCACTAAACTATGAGGGCTATCACAAATTCCAAGATTTTGCCCTTTACTTTCTTTCTTTCTTCTTCTTTTTTCTTATTTCAATTTCATAGAACTCGAGGCCCTATACAAGTGTGGAACAAGGCCTACCAATTCCGATATCAATTTATCACATGATTGCCACAATTCCAACTTTGCATAACTTCATCAATTTCAACATGTAACCATCAAATATTGGTTGAGGCAAATAAGAAACATGCCTACATGTATCCAAATCATCTCACAAATAGACGTAGTAAGAAATAAGGAAGAAGGAGCATCCCCACACCTATTAAAGCTCTCGGCCGAGATACATACCAAGCCGAAACCCACAGCCCAAAATCACAAAGATGAGAACCATAAGAGGTAAAGCCCCCTCCCACCAAACTCTAAATTTCACAAAGAAACTCACGGCTAGGCCTAGGGAGCCGAATACATCAAGCCTGGCTCGCCACAAAATGCTCAAGATTAAAATCACTAGACGACGAAGCAAATCATCCCAAACAAAGCCCGACCAAACTCACACCCGAGCCATCTATAGGCTCCAAACGAGAAGGTGCGGCCGGCTCACTACAAAGTCAAGACCCGAGCCCCGAACATCACCTTAAATTGAGCTTAAAACACGGCTTCGGCAAGCCTCGACCGCATCCATAAAAAGAAAGGAAACGAGGACTCAAACCGAGCCCCTATAAGGCTCGCGGGATCGACCGAGCCTCGAGCTAACACACTCCCCACATCGGGTCGATTCAAGAGAATCCTAAGGACCAAGAAAATCGGGCGACGGTGAGGCTCAAATTAACTCAAAACCGAGAGGACAACAAGATTAGAAACGATCCGGGATCGAGAAAACCGCAAGATAAAGTAAATCAGCCCCTCCACAGAGGGGGTAAAACCGAGAAATAACAAGAGCCAAAATTGAGAAACAAAAGCCCCAAAGACAACTCCTCCAAATTTTCTTTCAACATGAAATAAAATCCACTTTCAATCAAGCTTCCAACGAGCCAAGACAAAATTTGAAATATAGCTAAACATGGGGTCTAGATAAGCACTCTCACATGCCCAACATCCAAGTATAAGTCTCAACATGCTCCAAATAAATAAAAAAAATATGTATATAGAACTTGCTTGAATCAATTCAAGCTTCCCCTCTTAACATGCTTTTCTTTTCTTTTTTTTTTTTTTTTAAAACGAGAGAAGTAGGAGGAGCAAAAAGAAAGAGCAAGCTCCTTATGAATTTAACTACACAAATCATTCCATGCTTCACATTAGATTAGGACAAGTATGCAAAATAAGTAAAGAAGAGCAAGAAGCAACCCCATGCCATTTTGAATGTATAACCACGCCCAACTCGAAGCATAGCAATATGTAAATAGCCTCACATGTGAAAATCTGAGCCAAAGAAAATCATACCTCGGTGTGTATCCTAGCAAAGCACCCCAAAATCCAACAACGAGAGACCAAAGGGCGTAAACCAAGCCAAAAACCGATCGACCGACTTCCGAAATTTCAAAGAGCAAGGCCAACGAGCACCTCTGCCTTACTCGAACACAAGCTCAGGGAAAACCGTGAGCAACGGAGGAAGAGAAAGAAGAGGAGGAGAGGTAAGGCAATGGCAACACACAACACCAGCCGACAAAAATAAGAGCCAACCTTAAACCCTAATCCAAAAGAGGCTTTTATAGCCGGCCTCAAGAAGAAGAGCCGGCGAAGCCGTCCCACTTGCACGGGAGGCTCGACAAGAGAAAGGGAGAGGGAGAGAGTGGCGACAAAGTCGGCGAAAAGAGGCGACGGGGGCGAGAGTGGCGGCGGGGAAGGTCGAAGAGGCCTGCTACGGGCAGGATGCCAGGGGAAGTGGCGAGCGTACGGGACCATCGTCGAAGCTCGCGCGGGAACCAGAGAGAAGGCTCGGGCTCGAGAGGAAAAGAGAAAGGCGAGCCCCGGGTGAGAAAAAAAAGAAAGGTTTAGGGTTTAAAAAAAGGGGTTAAAATAGGAAAGATAGAATTTATTTAATAAAAATCGGTAAATTTAACGTCGCGGGTCCGCGCTCCAAACACGACAAGTTATACGTCTTTTCCTAGCAAATTCGACGTCCCGGACGCAATGGCGCAGTCCGTTTCGCGATCCGAGGTCGTTCGGAGAACCTCGTCACCGGTCGAGTCGAAAGTGCGTCAAGTTCGATTTCGTCGAAATTCTGACCTTGATGGCGCTCGTTCTGGCATTCTGACTTCTGATCTTGATCCGTCGCGGAGAATTTGAAGACGTCGAGGCTGGGGTTCGAGGAATTTGTGCTCGGTGGTGCAGAAAGTGTGCACAAGGCTACCCGAAGGTCAGGTGGTCCCATAGGAACTCGATTTGGAGTCCCAACGCTAATTCCAACCTACCACTTGTGAAGCGAGAGTCGTGGAATTCCGTCCGGGATTCCAAAAGAGTGTCGAAGTGGTTTCAAGCATTCTAAGACGAGGTGGGTCCAGTGCTAGGAATCTAAGATCGTCGTGGAAGCTCCTAAAGCTAGAACCCTAGATCCTAGGAGGAAAACTAAACCACGACAAAAGTGAGGTCAACAAGGCTCAAAACCGAGCAGCCATGCTCCACGAGTTTCAGAGAGCAAGACAACAGCACCCCTCACCTCACTCACACACAAGCTCAAGAAGAACCGCGAGCGACGAGGAAGAAGAAGAGGAAGGAGAGAAAGGGAGCCTTCGAAACCGAGGTATCCAACCCTCGAATTCTCCCCAAAAATGGGGTTTAAATAGCACAGCGGGAAGAAGAAGCCTAGCTAAGCTCACCCCGACCCCATCGTCACTCACCCGGAGCCAACGGCTATAAGGGGCCATTCCTCCTTGGCGCCCGAACCCACGCACACGAAGGAAGCCACGGGAGAGCGAGAGAAGGGAAGCAGAGGGAAGCCATCGGGAAGGGAAGAGACTTCCCGAATTGCGTCGAGCCACGAGTGCCGCAGCTTCCCGAATGCTCGAAGAGGAAAATTCAACGCATCAGGAAGAGAATCTTCGGGCAGATGCGCCTGGGAGGTCACTTCCCATGACGTGGAGAAGGAGCCGAGGTACGACAGGACGAGACCAGACGAGGCCAACGAGCTCGTCGAACCGAGCTAGGGCACGAGGCGAGTATGCCCGCGGGAAAGAAATGAGAATGGCGCCAGGCGAGTGCGGGGAGGGTAGGAAAATAGGTTAGGGATTTAGGATTTTTATTTTTTTAAATAAAATAAAACTTATTTTATTAAGCTTCGTCAAATTTCGTGCCGCGGACTTGTGCTCGAAAATATAACAAGTTATATGTCTTTTCCTAGCAAATTCGACGTCCCGGACGCAATGGCGCAGTCCGTTTCGCGATCCGAGATTGTTCGGAGAACCTCGTCACCGGTCGAGTCGAAAGTACGTCAAATTCGGTCTCGTCGAAATTCTGACCTTGATCTTGATCCGTTGCGGAGAATTTGAAGATGTCGAGGTCGCGGCTCGAGGAATTTGTGCTCAGCGGTGCGAAAATGTGCACGAGGGCTATCCTAAGGTCCAAGTGGTCCTATAGGAACTCAATTTGGAGTCCCGATGCCAATTCCAACCTACTCGCCGTAGCTGGAGGTCGGAATTTCGTGCTCGGATTCCAAAAGAGCATCGAGTGGTTTCGAGCATTCTAAAACGAGGTAGCCTATCGCTAAGAATCTAAGATCGTCGTGGAAGCCTCCTAAAGCTAGAACCCTAAATCCTAGGTGGAAAACTAAACCTCAACAAAAGTGAGGTCAACAAACGCCACGATCAGGTGTAGTGCGCCGGACAGACACACCGCGCGTATTGGCGTTGACCGAAGAAGATCAACAAACCAACACAAAGCCGCCTAAGTAAAATACTTAGGATATAACGCAGGGATGAAAAAAGAAAAGAGAGTAGTTTCCGTTGGGGAAACAGAGGGGGAACTCTCAATTAAGAGAGCCGCGACTTTAATTTTTCAAACTTCAAATTTCAAACATAGATTTGATTTCGATTCCAGAGTAAAATTCGAGTTTTTAGAAAAGTGAAGAGACTGGATTGAGATGGAAAGCGCAAGGACTCACATCCAACTCAAAGACCGAACAACAAAAACATGACTAGAATCATTACGACGGGAAAGGATCCCAAAGTAATGTGGAATCAGATGCCTTGATTCAATCAAAGGGCTTACTCCTCAACCTCTAAAACTGACAGAAGATCATTGCAAAGCAATGCGGTATCGGATACTGGGATCTTCTACCTCTAAAATATACGGGAGAACATTGCAGAGCAATGCGGTATTGGATACTGGGATCCTCTACCTCTAAAACAGGCAGGAGAACATTGCAAAGCAATGCGGTGTCAGATACTGAAATCCTCCACCTCTAATATTTATCAAGAGACCATTGCTGAGCAATGCGGTATCGGATGCTGGGATCCTCTACCTCTAAAATTTCGAAGATCATTGCAATGCAATGCGGTATCGGATGCTGGGATCCTCTACCTCTAAAACAAACAGGAGAACATTGCAAAGCAATGCGATGTCGGATACTGGAATCTTCCACCTCTAAAATATAATGTGAACTATTGCAAAGCAATGCGGTATCGGATACTGGGATCCTCTACCTCTAAAATATATCAGGAGAACATTGCAAAACAATGCGGTATCGGATGTTGGGATCCTCTACCTCTAAAACAGTGCGAGAACATCGAGAAGCAATGCGGTGTCTGGATAATCGGAATCCTCCACCTCTAAAACGAGACGGAGAACATTGCAGAAGCAATGCGGTGTCCGGATGCGGGATCCTCCACCTCTAAAACAGAGCGGAGAACATTGTGAAAGCAATGCGGTGTCTGAGCACGGAATCCTCCACCTCTAAAACGGACATGAGAACATTGCGAAGCAATGCGGTGTCTGATCACGGGATCCTCCACCTCTAAAACGAGCGAGAGATCATCAGCAAAGCAATGCGGTATCGGATACTGGGATCCTCTACCTCTAAAATTTCGAAGGAGATCATTGCAAAGCAATGCGGTATCGGATGCTAGAATCCTCCACCTCTAAAATTTCGAAGGAGATCATTGCAAAGCAATGCGGTATCGGATGCTGGGATCCTCAACCTCTAAAATTTCGAAGGAGATCAATTCAAAGCAATGCGGTATCGGATGCTGGAATCCTCCACCTCTAAAACAGACAGGAGAACATTGCAAAGCAATGCGGTGTCTGAGCACGGAATCCTCCACTCTAAAACAGACAGGAGAACATCGCGAAAGCAATGCGGTGTCTGACATTCGGAATCCTCCACCTCTAAAATTTCGAAGGAGATCATTGCGACGCAACGCGGTATCGGATGCTGGATCCTCAACCTCTAAAATTTTCAAGGAGATCATTCGCTGAAGCAATGCCGGTATCTGGATCATCGGAATCCTCAACCTCCAAAACGGACAGGAGATCATTGCAAAGCAATGCGGTATCGGATGCTGGAATCCCCCACCTCTAAAATAGACAGGAGAACATTGCAAAACAATGTAGTATCGGATACTGGGATCCTCTACCTCTAAAATTTCGAAGGAAATCATTGCAATGCAATGCGGTATCGGATACTGGGATCCTCTACCTCAAAAATTTAAAAGGAGACCATCGTTGAAGCAGATGCGGATATCGATACCTGGAATCCTCCACCTCTAAAACGGACTCAAGAGGGAATATGAGGGTGTTTCATATCCCACACGAAGAGTCGATCGACACGGACCTTGTTTGGGAAAGGATGTGATTCCACGCCAACAGAACCCATCGAAACTCGCGGTTGTGTGTCAATAGAATCAGCTGATCCTTTGTCAAACAAGCAAGAGAATTGAAGAGAATAATAATCACAGTCTCAGACTGGAGAAAATCAGATTCGGAATTTGACATTTAAATTTGGGAGGAATTCGTGCAACCTGTACAAGGTAGAAGTTTGTCTAAAAGCCGGTGTAGAGGTTTCGAAAATTCACAAGGTGCGTAGTTTTATTCGGCGTTGACTTTTATTCCGGGATGTGGACCCGGTTTAAGACAAGTGCGGCATCGGAGCTTCGTAGAACAAGACGGCCTTGAAACATCACAATGCGCAAAGCATTTCTTGAGGTATCGTCCCACCGACCGAAGGTGCGTGCAGAGAATGACTCCTTTAAGGTGCTATCGAATCACATTCTTTCAAGCACCTATAAAGCGTGTTTTATCTCTACGGATGTCATCGCCGAAGAGGACAAAACTCAGTAGCTTTCGTTTGTAGTAGCCACCATTCGATCCGTTGGCAGATTCCGTAAAGCGTTGTCGAGTCGACTCGAGAAGTATTTCCGGCATTTTTCGAGTTGAAGTCGGAGTTATATCCGAGAAATCTTTCCGACGTTCTTCGAGTTGAAGTTGAGTTCGTATTTGTCGGCGCCTGTAAGACACGATTTCAGGGTCGAATTTCCATTAATTGCTAATAACATCGTCGTTTCTTTAATTCTTTCTTTCTGGGCCTAAGCAGGTTCCAAAATTTCAGTTCATGTGATCAAAAATATTTTCACTGTCCAAAGATATTTCTGAGCTAATTAATGAACGACCAAAAGGCATACAATCACTCGACTCTCTCCAAAGCATAATATCGGAGAAACTTCTAAGCGTTATATTTCAAGTTTCATTAATCTGGAGTGGATTAAGACACCAATTTCGATTATATGCTCGTCTCAAGCTTCTTCTCGAGAGCATTCTTTTTTTTTTTATCGAGCTTTTCGCTCTCCTTTTTTAATTGAGGATTACTATATCTAGGTAAGACGATGATTAAAGATTTTGAATGTCCTGATTGTGACACCGATTTTCGATTCGTGTGCTCACCTCAAGCCTTCTCCTCGTAACACCTTTTTCATTTTTTAATGCTCCTTTTGTTTTCCGAGAATTATCGTATCCGTAGCGCATATTTCGTTAACGATTTTGAATGTCAAAAACTCCCCAACTAATAATTCGAAATGTCCTTAATACGAATCCCGGGATATTATAACTTTTTCGAAAGTCCGGACCCAGACACATGGCAGAAAATTAAAAGGCTCGTGATATCCCGAGTCAATTACTCGTATTTTAAGCACACTGCTTCATTCTGAAATCAACTTAGGACTCAGTCCGAATTCCTTAAAGAACACAATTCAGTTATTAGGGCATTAATTTGATTCTTTCCTGAAGTCGAAGTCTTAGCGAAATATCCAATTTTGAGCTTTCCAAATATCGAGAAATTCTTGACAAAAACAAACTCCTTTTCTTCATTGCGGTAGGAAAAACGTACGTACCATCACCGATCATACTAAGCAACAAAAGTAGTACCACAAGTAACCAAAAAGTTGTCCCGTCCGTTGTCGGCGCGTAGAAATCAATCAAGCAAACACATCGCCCGAAATCATATCGATGGAACTTATTTCAAGTTCCTTTCAAATATTCATCGAGGATCGTTACGCTTCCATTTCCGAAGTTCTCCTCGAGCCGGTCTCTGAAGTCGAGCGTTTTCAATGGTGTGCCCAAGCATTCTGTGATATGGGCAATAGTTGGGATGATTCTTCTTGTTAACCTCCGCCGGCTTCTTTGCCTCAGGCAATCTGAACTCGGGCTTCTTAATCAAATTCCGGAACATCTGCGACACTGACTCTTCTTTGAACGGGTATGCCTTGCTTAATCGTTGATTCATTGTTGGACCCTGTCTCCCATCTGTCTGGTATGGTCTCAACTGGAACGACTGTTCTTCAGACCGTTGCGGGTGTTGTTGCGGCTGCTTGACTTTCAGAATTCCCTGATCGCGTTTCCATTCCTGTGCCTTTGTCATTCGTACGGACTTCGAATCAGACTCAATCTTGAATTTAGCATACGGTAAAACGCAAGCATTGATTAACCCTTCCTCACGTAGAATATCTTTTCCTTTAGTTAGCGGAGCGACCGGCATGACGGTAGCGAATCCGACGATAGAGAGCGAATCGAGTCTCGGGAGTAGTCCCAACAAGCATCCGAGTTCTTTTCAATCCATTCCTTCTTTGGCATGGGGAGTTTCTCAACGGTCTTCAAGTTGAACATTACGATAAAGCTTACGTACTTGCTCATTTCGAGCTTCGTCATCTCAATGTACCACATCTTCGAACTTAGCTTCAACATCGTCGAACCTCGCCCAAACTTAATGACTGACAGATCAGCGACTTCATCTCTATCGACGGCGAACTCTACTCCGGAGCGAAAGAAAAGATCAACTTTGGCGAAGACATCGTTCACGGTATTCAAAGAATTTCGGAAGTCGGTAACGTCCGGTGTCTTGCAGATTTCAACGAAGTACTTAGCTACCGCACTTGTATCGCTAAGTCGAGCAATCCTCTATTCGTTTGATGTTTCCACCTTATTTTATCTTTATTGTTCATTTAATTTCGGGATTTAAACGGAAGATACAAGAGCAGAGATTTGGTTTAATTTGCGATAAGAAATCAAACTCGGGAAACATGAAGTGAAAGGGAAATTCGAGACCTGTCCTGAGCCGAATCTGCAGCCGCACCTCGAGTACAACACACCTATCGGGAGTCCGACCCCGCAAAATCAAAAGAAAACTCCTAAGGATTCCCGAACCACTGCTGTTTAAATGTGATTAAACGTACGGTTCGAAATCCGTGAGAGTTGATCGTTTGTCCAAGAAAGAAATGAGCAAACAAGCTCAACGGAAGAACGACAATCTCGACCATGAGGGACATGGACATCATGCTGATGTGCGAAGATAAAACCTTTGATTTAATTGGAGAGTAGAGTTAGTCCTCACGTAGTCGCTGAAGTTGTCGGCACGCTTAAAAGGAGGGCTTGAGGATTTAATTTAATTTATATATATGTATTGATTTTAGAAAATAAAATTTTAAGTTTTAAAATATGAGAATGAGAAAGGACGGATCTCATTCGTTAAGTAGTTTGGATGAACGAGCGTAATATCGCAAGTAACACATTTATTCGCAAGAATGCACACCCTACTCGACAATATCACTCGATCAAATAAACCACAAAATTCATGACATCCGTTCGATCCATGAACATTTATGCGGACAGATAAATTCACTATTTAATACAAAAGAATTAAATAGGGTTTATATTATCTCGTGTCTTTAAAACTCCTTATAGAGGCATCCTTATAGCTAATTACCTCGAACGACCGAAGTCACTTGAGAGAACTCTCGATTTAGATCGTGTGCGTTCTATCTTCATGAATTCGAAAGGTAGGGTTTTCAACGAAACTGAGATAGTAGGAATCCAATAGGTGAAAGCACAAGCATGAATCTGTTATTTCTGAGTCAAAGAAAGAATGGTAGGGGATGTCACAGATCTCGAGGAAGACCTCGAGGAAGTCCCAGACTATCCTATAGTTGGGCTTTAAATTTTGGAAAGGAATTTATTTTAATTTCAATCCTGCGAATTAATTATAGGAATTACATTTGCATAATGTCCTGATTATGCAAACTACGTGAAAGACAGGAGGGCTTACGTCGTATCAGACGACAACCTCTGAAATCTAAGCGAGTTAGGGCATTATATCGCACAGGAGAGTACGTGCAAAGGCTCTAAAAGAAAGGTGAGAGTTTATGTCAGCTGCGGCGGACTACCTCGAAATCCTAAGGCGCATTATTTAAGTTCGAAAAAGGGGTTTTGTTGATGTCGACACGAAGTTTTTCGATTAAGATTGGCCATCGTTGCCGATCGTGCTCCGAAGCTCCACGTCAGTAGCAAGAACCGCAGTTTAGGTTTAAAGTCTTAAGTTAAAGTGAGCATGCAAGTCGTTTATTTCGTTTTTATTATCATTTTATTGCAACAGTAAGTGTGTGCAACAATGACGGAGTGTAAGAAAAAACAATGAGACGAGTGAGTATGTTATAGCAGAACTAAACAGATGAACATGCTATACTAAACGAAGATATCGCTAAAATAACATGCTAAGCAGGAGAAAGACGTGAAAGATAAAACATGCTAAGCAAAGATGATATCTTAAGCAATTGCAGCTAGATCAACATGAAAGTATATCGCCGAAAAGAAAGCATGCATAACAAGAAAGAAAGTAAAGATCGTGTCACAGTGAGTATCAGTATGCTATTCTCATCCATGACAGTATCGTTACTCCGTTTATTATTATTTTCATATTTTTCTTATTTCCGTGGAAGAGTCGTTAGCGCAGAAAAACAAGAGTAAAAGTAGTAGGCGTGAACCTAGCTCAACGAGAGTACTACTGGTACATACAAAGGAGCAGAAGTGCGAAAACCTAACGGTAAAACAAAAGAAAGACGACAGAAGAGCGAATAAAACCGTGAAAGAAAGCCAAAAAAAAATCGAGAAAGAAAGAAAAGAACTTCCGTAGAAAACTCCGAGAAAAGTCACGAACGAAAATAAAACAAAGTCGTAGAAAACCGCAAAGAACACCGGAAAAAACTCACAGATGGCCCGCTAAACTCACGGCAAACCGTAAGAAAGCCATGGGGCATCTGGAAAGAAAGACCCGTAAGCACGGTGAGTGTTTCGACTCGTAGCCGTGCTAATATCCGGACTCGAGCGCCGACCACAAGATCGACTTTTCAGAGCGCTAGCTCTAATCCGACTTGAATAGTCAACCGTGGACCTTCATAAATTTTCACACATTTCATTTTTTTGTTTGCATGCAAGTAAAAAGCGGTAGGTAAGTAGGCTGTGTAGTAGTGGAGCTAGTTTTTTTTTTTATTATTTTTCAAACATATGTATTTTTTGGTTTTAAAACATTTTAATCACATGAGTCGACTATCCTAATGTGACTGTGACTACGAACATCCTTATACCTGTCGGCAGGTAGAATCCCCAGGACGGGCGAACGGCTCCGTGGTTCTCGCTCTACTCTCTACGAGTCTCCGAGTCAGCGGCCCCATCGTATGATTCTCGTAATTTTTCTTTTTGCAGCCTTATCGTTGTCCCCACCGCACTTCGTGCACTTGCTGATGGCCCCACATATAACCCAAGCGGGTTATATGTGCACACCTACACGTCACCTGTAGGTGTGTGCTTTAAGCCAAGAAACAAGGTGAAAACTAGGGACGAGAGGTCAAGGAAAGAAAGAGGGAAAGCGGTTCACCTAACACAAATTTGTAAAAGAAGCGAACCGATTTCCAATAATCAAACGTAAGTAAATCACCCTACACTTCCCGACCGTCCTCACATATCCTAGAAAAAGGACCTAAAGGCACCACGACGCTCTCGGAGAGGATGAGGACTAGACCCCTAGGAACGCACCCCTTTTCCCGAACAAAGATCGTAAAATCAAGAAAAACATAAAGAGAAAGCCACTGCTCGGGATTCCTCCAAACTCCAAGTACCCACATTGATTTTCAATTCCTGAAACACAAACTCCCCCGGTACGTTCTCCTACGGGCTCGGGACTCAAGCTATAGCAATAGGAGAATCAGTAAACTTTCAATGCATAAGAAAGAGAATGGACAAGCCATAAGCCACCAAACTAGCATCAATTCCACCAAATAAAACCTCCAAGAAGTATTTCAAGTATCGTGCTCGATTTATTCCCCACAAGTAAGCTAGGAAGCTCTTCCAAATTTCATTAAATCAATTTCATAGACAAGTAAAGCAAAGAGCAAAGCCATTATCACAATAACCACCCCAATAAGTCTTGGCCAGGGCTAAAAACAGGAGCAAAGGCGCACGGCCCAAGTCACAACAGGGGAGGCAGCTAAAGCCCCCAGCAAACTCAAACTACTACCATAAAGCTCACGACCAAGCCCCCCTCCCAAATAAGCTACTCATATCACGCCCAGCTCACCACAAGGCCAAAACCCGAGCCCTCAAGAAGCTCCAAATATGGGTGCAACCGAGCCATCTATACTAATTCAAATTCATCACAAATAAATAAGAATAAATCCACCAGGTAACCAAGCAATTCAGCTCACCCATAGCTTATACAAAGCACAAAACCGGGCCCCGTATAGACCTTAACCGAGCCCAAACCAAGGCTGCACCAGGGGAGGTTGCAGTAACAGCAGGAACCAAAACCGAGGCCCACTACAAGCTGTAGGAGCAGCTGCCAGGCAGCAACAAAACAAAGCAACACAAAGGCCCGAAGTCAAGTGTCAAAAGGGACAGGAATCAGTAAAACAAGAACAACAAAAAGAGGGGAAAGATCTCTCCCCAAATCCAAATCTAAATGCCATGAAAGAGGGCAGCTGCAGGAGCAGCAGGAATACCAAAAAGAAACGAGCCCCCCTTTTTTTAAGTGCAATGGGGCTAGCTGCTAGGCAGCAAAACACAAAACCGAGCCCCTCGTGTGCAATGGGGCTTAAAACGTACCTCAAAACCGAGATAAAAAATAAGGCTCAAAATAGCCCAAAATCGAGAGAACAACAGTGGTCAAAACCGGGAAAACAAAGCTAACAAAAACAGCTCCCAAAGCTCTTTTTTTAAAATGAAATAAAATTTACTTTCAACCAAGATCATAACAAGCCAAGATAAGGCTTGAAATTTCAGCTAAACATGAAGCTCTAAATAAGCATTTCCATATATCCAACATATCCCAACATAGAGCTTCAATGTATTTCAAATGCAAGTAAGCATAGAACTCTCTTGAATCAACTCAAGCTTTCCTCAACATGCCTTCTCTCTCTTTTTTTTTTTTAAACAAAGAGGAAATAGAAGGAGCAAAAAGCAAGCTCCACATGCATGTAAAACTAAATAAACCATTCCATGCTCCACATCAAGCTAACATGAGTAAATGAAAGAGAGGAGCCATAGCATGCCATATTAACCATGAAGCCATGTCCAATCCTAAAAAAAAACAATATATATATGGCCTCAAATATAAAAGCTAAGGCTAGAGGAGCTCATACCTCAATGAGAGCTCAAGCAAAATCCACACCACAACCCAACTACAATGAACAAACGGTGCAACCCAGGCTCAAAACCGAGCAGCCAAGCTCCACGAGTTTCAGAGAGCAAGACAACAGCACCCCTCACCTCACTCACACACAAGCTCAAGAAGAACCGTGAGCAGCAGGGAAGAAGAAGAGGGAAGGGAGAGAAAGGGAGCCTTCAAAACCAGGGTATCCAACCCTCAAATTCTCCCCAAAATGGGGTTTAAATAGCCGCAGGGGAAGAAGAAGCCTAGCTAAGCTCACCCCAGCCCATCGTCACTCACCTGGAGCCAACGGCTACAAAGGGGCCATTCCTCCTCGGCGCCCGAACCCACGCACACGAAGGAAGCCACGGGAGAGCGAGAGGGAAGCCATCGGGAAGGGAAGAGACTTCCCGAATTGCGTCAAGCCACGAGTGCCGCAGCGCTTCCCGAATGCTCGAAGAGGAAAATTCAACGCATCGGAAGAGAAGCCGGGCAGAGGCGCCTGGGAGGTCACTTCCCATGGCGTGGAGAAGGAGCCGAGGTACGACGGGACGAGACTCAGACGAGGCCAACGAGCTCGTCGAACCGAGCTAGGGCACGAGGCGAGTATGCCCGCGGGAAAGAAATGAGAATGGCGCCAGGCGAGTGCGGGGAGGGTAGGAAAATAGGTTAGGGATTTAGGATTTTTATTTTTTAAAATAAAATAAAACTTATTTTATTAAGCTTCGTCAAATTTTGTGTCGCGGACTTGTGCTCGAAAATATAACAAGTTATATGTCTTTTCCTAGCAAATTCGATGTCCCGGACGCAATGGCGCAGTCCGTTTCGCGATCCTAGATCGTTCGGAGAACCTCGTCACCGGTCGAGTCGAAAGTACGTCAAATTCGGTCTCGTCGAAATTCTGACCTTGATCTTGATCCGTTGCGGAGAATTTGAAGACGCCGAAGCCGTGGCTCGAGGAATTTGTGCTCGGTGGTGCAGAAAATGTACACGAGGCTATCCTAAGGTCCAGTGGTCCTATAGGAACTCGATTCGAGTCCTAACGCCAATTCCAATCTACTCGCCGTAAGCTAAAGATCGTAATTTCGTCCGGATTCCAAAAGAGTGTCGAAGTGGTTTCGAGCATTCTAAAACGAGGTAGGCCCATTGCTAAGAATCTAAGATCGTCGGGGAAGCTCTTAAAGCTAGAACCCTAAATCCTAGGAGGAAAAATAAACCTCAACAAAAGTGAGGTCAACAGATATCCTACTCGTGGATAAGACGAGAGAAAATGCTCAGGAAAAACTTGAATTATGGAGGTCTACATTGGAGTCTGAAGGTCTTCGTTTGAGTAGAACTAAAACTGAATACTTGAAATGTAATTTTAGTAATAATAGACCTAGTGAAAGAAGTGTAACTTTGGGTGATCAAATTATTAAAAGGTGTGAACGATTTAGATATCTCGGGTCCATTGTTCAAAGCGATGATGATATAGATGGGGATGTTAATAGTAGAAGTCAGGTTGGTTGGTTGAAGTGAAGGAATGCGTCTGGCCTATTGTGTGATAGAAAAGTACCGCTTAGACTGAAAGGAAAATTTTATAAGATGGTGGTGAGACCTGCAATGCTCAATGTTGCTGAATGTTGGCCTTTAAAAGAAATGCATAATGTTAAGTTTGTCGAGATGAGAATAATTAGGTGGATGAGTGGCTTTACACTTAGAGACAAAATGTGAAATGAATATATCCGTAATAGGGTTGGTGTTGCACCAGTGACGGATAAAGTTAGAGAGAGTCATCTTAGATGGTTTGGTCACATTAAACGTCGACCACCTGATGATCCGATTAGGAGAGTAGATGTTTTAGATATAACTTATGTTAAGAAAGGCAGAGGTAGACCTAGGAAAATTTGGATTTATTGCATAAAAAATTATCTTAATTTATTAGAATTAAATGAAAATTTGACACTAAATAGGACGCAATGGAGAAAAAGGATTCATGTAGCCGACCCCACTTAGTGGGATTAAGGCTTTGTTGTTGTTGTAGAAGATTCCCCAATGATTTTGGCTCACTTATTATTTCCTTATTTCCTTGAAAACTTATTGGATTAATGATTTTTTGTCTCTTATTAATTAAAAATACTGATTTATCCTCGGGTAGGGTCTTATTAAACATGTAATTATTGTGAGGCTTGTAGAGTGACCATTGGATGGTTAGTGCTGCTGAATTCTTCTGAAAAACCATTATCTACCCTATATCTTATGAGGGTTATTTATAAGATTTATAAGATTTGAGATGAGTTGGGATTAAAAAGAAGAATTTTTAAGACATTTGAAAATTTTAAAATTTGAATGTCAAAAGGTGAAAGAAAAAGGTGTAAAAGCATCAAAATGGCTGCCCTCCATCCGGACAACTCCACATGCTGTATGCAGGTCGCATGATTAGTGGTTGGTTGGTTGGCATCATTTTGGAGTCTGTATAGGCCTTCTCTGGGCACTATGGGATCCTCCGACACTATTTTTTTATATTTTGAACACGATTTTGACACTTCTAGGCCAATGAGACATCTGATGGTTTTTTTGTGCTTTTTAGAGCAATTTTAAGTTTTTTCTTTTTAGCAATGTTCACCTAAATGAATTTTTAGACCTTACTGAAAGGTTAATTTTCTTTTAAGGGAAAATACCTTGGTTCACTGCTTCAAGAGGAGATCCATATTTGCATTTAGATAGTAGGTATGCTATGGGAATTCTCTATGAATTATTATTCTAGTTCTAAAATCTCTTGGCAACGGAGGTAACTGTAGATTTTAACGTCTGAAAATATAAAATATGAGGAGCTGATATGATTTAGAAAATTCATCTGATCAAGAATGGATTTGACACATTTCAGATCCCAAATCATTGAGTTTTTGGGTTAGAAGCTTTAGAAGGACTTTGAAATCTAGTCTTCTTTAGAATAATAGTCAAAATTATGTGATTAGAAGAGATAAACACTAATAAGCATTTATACTTATTTGTGAAGTGTGTCTTTTTGCACACGGTAAGGTCTTAAACTCTCTCTACTGCAATGACTATTCGAGGAAGTAACACAATATTTTTTATTCCTTAGGGTGATTGTCTTGTGCCATTTTTGTTTCAGAGCAGCTAATTAATAAATATATTTATGATCTTTAGAAGAGGATTATGTTTTCACTTCTCTATTCTATCTTCTCCAGAAAAAAAAGAAAAAGGGATTATTTGTACAGTACCTCAACCATTAGGTTCCCTTGATCATTTTATGGCTCCACAATCAGGTTTACGTTCTATGGAAAACAGAGAAACCTCATATGCAGTGTCCAATTAATGGTGTGACATGGGGGGTTTTCCTTCCGAAAGCTGAATCGATTTGTCCCAAACCGGTTCAGTTGACAGGGGGGCTGAACCGAACCCTGCTTCCTCTTTTTATTTGGCAGGAAATTTCTCCCCTTCCTACTTTCGCTTCCTGCCTATCTATCTCCTATTTATATATGTATTTGCTGTTTAGGTTTTCAGTTTTATGTTTTTGCAGATTTCAGATTTGTGAGGGCAGCTGCCAGTATCTTTGTTTCCCCTTGAGGGTTGTATACGACGGTTAGGGTGGTGCTCTAGCTGTATCCCTATTCCTGGCGGTGATTTATTTTACTCGACGTTCGCCTCTATCTCCCCTCCTTGCCGCTTGTAGGTTACCTGTAGCTTTCCTGTCCCTCTGCCCTTTGTGCTCCCCGTTCCCCCTTGTTTCCACCCTTTTCTTTTGTTCCCCACCAGGTGGCCCTCCCGTCTCCTGCAGCTTGCCCCCCGGCAGTTTTGCTGTTACCCCAGCCACTCCTGTTAACCCCCATCCACTATACAAGTCAGCCTGCAATTACCCTCCACTACAAAGCAATTCCCGTAACCCCTCTTCCTCTACCTAGCCAATCCTGTAAACCCTGCCAGCCCCCCAACCCGTCAGTCCCATTTCTCCCCCAAACCAACAGCTGTCATTCCAAGTCCCTCCTCAACTACCATCAGCCTTCCGACCATCCGCCGATTGCTGCTGTCAGGCCAGGCAGCCCGTAGGTTGCTCTCCAACCTACGTCCAACAGTCCTGCCCTAACAGCCCACCCCTTAGTGATCATCTTGTGGGTGTTATTTGTCTTTGTTGTCGTTTATTTCCTGTTGTGATGAGTCTTTGTTGTAATCTGTTGAATTTCAACTATAATATTATTTTTCTTGTCGTGGTTAGGGTTTTTCTTTGGCATCATTTGGTATCAGAGCTAGCCCAACCCTAGTCCTATCATATGGTTCCCTAGCATCCTCCTCATCCCCCAACCGGAAAATTTTCCTTCATACCTTGAACCACCCATTCCAAAACCAAACCTTAAATTCTCTGTGCTGATTTTCAACATCAACAATCCCGAATGAATTTTATACACTTTCAATTAGTCTCATGTGACATCTTTCATCTCCTAACTCTAAACCTTAGCTATCCCACTAATAAGATACATGCTCGGACCGAATTGGGAGGATATACGATGAGAGATCAGTCGATGCGGCGGTGGATTACAGACATTGAAGATGAAATCAAATAGGAGGCTACCCTCAATCGTTATCCAAAAGGTCGAATGGGGAAACGAGAAGACACAAAGATGAAGCGGGAAACACAGTGCCAGTTCCTACCTATTTACTACCGCCAAAAGTTGCAGACTCTAGCTTCCGACATGGAAAAACCACAACATCAAGCAACTCTTCCTAGCTACCATCCAACAAAACCAATACACAAGCCTGTAACAGCTAGAAAATGTGGCTAGTGCCATAGATTTGAACATGTTGAGGCAGAATGCACAATCATGGGTGTGTTCTACTTCACCGAGCAGGGTGTCTTTGAAAAGTTGGGTAAGGACACCGCAGACACTGAAGACGATAAGGACATAAACGGGGAGTACCGGCTTCCAATTGAAGAAATGAATGGTGATCAGAAATAAATGAAGACTTCCGAAAGGATTCTCCACTTGCAACTTGCGAAGAAGAGATGCCACCAAATCCAGTTGACCCCGAGATAGAGGTTCCAACAGAGGTAATAGTTGCTCCTCTAGAAGATAATGACTCTGAGGTAGTAGGCAGCTCATCAAAGCATGAGATTATGGTGCCTCGAGCTAGCATCCTGCAGACGGTGAGAGGAACATCAACAGGAATGAGTTTGGATGTCTAAAAGGGTTATGAGTTCGAAGGGCCGACATCAGATATAGGTTAACAGATAAGCGGGTGTATATTTTTCAAATGTATAGACCCCCTCCTGAGTTGCCTTGGTGGAGGGAGGTCCAACATGTCAGAAATGTAATCATTGTGTGTGATGTCAAGAATATT
>CM040424.1:75369763-75514449 GCA_022702705.1 Papilionanthe hookeriana x Papilionanthe teres | reverse complement strand
CTCACGTTTGTGTTTCTCTTGTTTGTCGTTTTGTTGTATGTCCATTTTTATTCGGTTCCTCTCCTTTTCGAATCATTTATTTGATTCGGGAGGGAGATTTATTTGAATGGGGGAAGTATACACCGATCGACAGACTGACGACTCCTTTTAAATTAAAAAAGAGAAAAACAAACGAAAACAAGATCTATTGGCATTATCACTTGTGATGAAAACTGACACGTGCATTCAGCACTACTGAGAAGTATCTGCAAATTGTCTTGGAAGAGTGTTGAAATTATTTCATAATCACATTAATTCATCCCGTAATAATACGTTGAGGGTTATTTCTAACACCTCGTGAAGTCGTCCTAGTGGAGCTATCATAATTTATGTGAAGTTCCTTGAACTGATCGGTAAATACCGCCTGTGTCATGCCGACCATATTGCTAAATCTCATTGGTAGCTCACAAGCAGCTCACCAACCCATTTGTCGCCAACATAGGAAGGTGTCATGCAAGGGGATCATTCTATATATGAGTTATAATACTCGTACATCAAATAAACTGCAGCTATAACTCTCCTTCTATGGTTTTTCCTATTTGCATATACTTATTTTAGTGTCAAACTAGCTAACAGATTAACATTAAAGATGTAGCTACAATCATATAATGATATGAACAAAACCAACGCCAAAATAACATTACGAAAGTAAATAAAACATAACGAAGATTGAAAAACTCTTAGGTAAGGTGACATTTTCAAAGCTGCATAAATGTCCGAAGCGTCACGAAAAGCCGTCCTCATCTAATGAAAAATGTCCAAAGCAGCATGTCTCATTAGAGTCTAGTAAAAAAAATTTCCTATGAAAATATTGTAGGTCATTAACCATATGTTCAGCGACCATCGTCATGAAAAACTTTCTTCAGGTTGGATCTTCACGTAACTTAATAAGGAATAAATACATATTTTTGTAAATTTATGGAGCTGCCTCCAGAATTCGCATAACCTGCTGGACAAATATTACTTGCGGTGCGCCAGGGTCATTAGCGCATGAAGCTACCAACTGTGATATCTGACTTATAATGAAAGCAACTATCTTTTTTCTTCTTAATCCCAGGCCGGTTTGATCGGCTAGTAAATTCAACCTCATTGTGGTTCTGGCTAAGGCCTTCTTTGGGATCTTCTATTTGGTCGACTGTCAAATTTGCAGGGGTGCCACCAAACTTTGCCTCATTGAGAGCACATGCATTATTGTCTGTGACCACGACACCACCAAACATACGATCTAACTTCTCTTCTAGCTCAGGATCGATGCCACTACATATAAACTTTTAGCAACTGGAACACCTACAAATCAGTTTGCACATTGTGGAAAAAAATTTAAAAAATGAACAAAAGCAATGGACGTTTCGCAAAATGCTCATCTTCAGTCTTGTAACCCACCACTATTCAAAAACATAAATTATTCGTTTTATCAGATCTCAACCCAAGCCCGTGGTTCCTCGCTTCAATTCCTTCAAGATTTTCCAATCATTTTTCAACTGATCTCAAATTTTTTTTTTTTTCAACTGTATCCTATCTTACTCTCTACCCGCGCTTAAAATTTTTGATGATATTTTTCCAACCCTTGTTGTAATAGGTTGCCGAACTATTTCCCCTCTCGATTTGCTCTAGGAATTGGTCGCAAAATATCATTTTGGTATTCCACATTGCAGGTGAACCGACTTCTTTGGTCTTAACCATTATGCATACTATCAGAGAAAAAACTAATCAACATAAACTTTTCCCATAAAAAAATATTTAACACAGCTCGATTGGAAAAAAGAATGTCACAATAGCATCACCACTGCCCCTCAACACCACACCATCACAATATCTATAAATAACCGTTGCCACCAGCTCCACATACACAACAGTACTACGAACACCTTTACTCACACAACACATGTACAACACTGTTACCTATACACACCAACACACTAACCAACACATACACACCACACAATCTCCATCTCGGAACACATCCGTCATCACTAACACATCCACAACTATACCATAAATACACACTATCACCTCACCCACACACAAACACATCCAACATCACCAACACATTCACAGCCACACAGATAACCAATCACCACCGCCAAACAGATGGAAGTTACGACAGGAAGTAAGATTGTGGCAGGAAGGAAGCTCTATGGTTAAGACGGGCTTTGATACCCTGTTAAATTTTGAGGCTAGAGCTCCAAACATTCAAGAAAGAGGTGTGTAAATACACCTTACAAGACCCATATAAAAGGTAAGACTTAAATTCAGAAATACGTAAATATGGAAACAAATGAAAATAAAGAAATCATATCAAGCTTAATAATAACTGCAACATTAATTTGTTTAATAATTCTAATAAATATTATAATTGAATTTTGCGTGAGTAGAATATAATAAAATTAGTTAATAATCAATAAGGGTTATTGGTTATTAAAAATAATTTATTTATTAGAATTCAACATTTTATTTTGCACTTAATGAGCTTCTTGTACAACAATAAAAAAGAATATTTTAATGAACATAAATGAACAAGGGAGTCAATATTTAAGTTTTGTTATTATTTATAGGAAAACGTTTGAAGATTTTCTTCTAACTCGTTTAGTTTTCTAAATAAGCAAAGCATAGGTAACCCTTGTATGAATTTATTTTGGGTTATTCATTATGCGTACTTAGTTTGCTTACAGGCTTAGTTGGTTTATATCACCCACCCATGTTTCTTTGTGTGCTATTATAGGAATAATTATGCCAAATTGTAACAAAAATTATTATGTGAGGCTAATTCAGTATATTCTCTTATTTTCTGGACTATAATAGGGTTCAATTTTTGGGATTATTGTAGATTTCTTTTTATAGGAAGTTTTAGATAGCGTTCTTGTGTTTTTCTTTTTTTTTTTTTTTTTGTTTATGTAAAATACTATATTTTGAGGATTTTTTTTTTTAATTTCAATAATTTTGGATAAGGTTTTAAGTGTAAATTTGATGGTTATTTGAAATCAGATTGGCTTATGATTTGCCAAAATTAGCCAATAATCCAAGGATTTGGAGTCTATAAATAGTAGTATTAAGCATGTAAGTTAATTCATAACTTGAATGGGTTATTTTCCCAGTTGGATTTATGATTCATTCTAGTGCAGCGCAATGTCTGAATTCTCAGTTCTTATATTGATTTATGGTTTGATTTTCTTTGATATTTTTGTTCCTTATTCTTTTTTATCTCTATATTTTGATATTGACTTCGTACTTTCGTAGCACTCATTAGTTTGATAAAAAGTATTACATGTTGAAAGTCCAATTTGTGGAAGTTAACTTCTTTTGCTGATTGATTTTGTTTTCTAAGTCTTACACTGAATTTTTCGGAATATTTTTATCATTTTATTATTGGTTGGATTTTAATTTCGTTAATGGATTGTTATATTTAAAAGATTGTTTTTTTTTAGTCTTTTGAATCAGCTGATGACTTGTTCTTGAATTCTTTTTTTTTTGCATAAAATTATAGTGTGCATCTGACTAGTTGTATAATGATTTCTATTTATGAGTTATCCATCATCACATTTTATCATAATTTTGCCTGGAAATTGCAGCCTCTGCCATCATTTATTGTGTTTTTGCATCGTTAGCTATTAGGGTTGATTCTGTTCTGAAACTTTATGCCTCTACTGCTCTAATTTTTTTTTTAATTGCGTCAACAGCTTTCAGTGCATTCCTAAATAAAGATGTTATTGATGTCCCCAGTCCCCACTTATACAAAATTTAGAAATTTCCATTTGATTTCTAACTGGTCTGCTGTTATTGCAGAGACCTAAAAAAATTAAGAAACATGAAGTCAAGAAAGCTCGTAAGAAAACTGAAGGTCAAAAGGAAGATCTGATTAAGGCTAGTGGCTCAGTTGACATTAATGATGAATCTGAAGATAAAATGGATGCGGATGAAACTACTGAACGTTCTAATAGTGAGGCAGAAGAGGAGAACAATGTGCATAAATCTCCTGAAACAACCAAAGTGTTGTCAGATGGGGAGGAGATTGATGAGCAAAGGGGGCCTAAGTCCAAAGAGAAATCCTCAGCAGTAAGAAAGGCCTCTCGTACTAAATCTAAAAAAGGTTCATCTTCATCTGCTACAAAAAAGGCTGTTGCTGATGATGAAGCAAAAGTCTCTTCAGAGAGTAAAGCAAGTAAGGGGAACAAAAGTCGTTCAAAGACAGACAAAAAGAAATCAACGGCCAAAAAGGATTCCAAGGATAAGTCTACAGGAAAGGCTTCTGAAAAGAAAGTTGAGGCTGACTTCAGCTCTGGTGCGTCCCATAGATCAGAAAAAGTTAAAGAGAAACGGAAGAGCAATGTTGGAACTGCATTGAAAGATAAGGAAGGAAACAAGAGAAAAATTGAAAAGACTGCACCGAAAGAAGGAAAAGTGAACAAGAGAAAGGTTGCAAAGACTGAATCAAAAGATGTGAAAGAAAACAAGAAACAAATCGCAAAGACGAAGTCGAAAAATGTAGCCAAGAAGAAAGGTATAATGTCACCAAATTCCTTTTAAATTATTTGCACTTTGAAAAGGATCTCATAGAATATGCACTTTGGTGCTGAGTTATCTTATTTACTCTGCTGTTATCCTGCTTGATTCATACATATATAAGGGGGAAAAATTGTTACTGGAATTTTAGTCAGAATGGGTCTCAATGCTGTTTAATATATTTTGAGATGAATACTATATTAAATTTAACTGATTTCTCATATATTACACTTATCTCAATTTAACTGATTTCTCATATATTACACTTATCTCAGAGGAAATCTAACAACTTTGAGACCCGTTATAGCTTCTTATGTTGGGACATTTATTATAATGATTCAAGCACGTTGTCATATTGTGGTAGTTTAATTGTCTTGCTGACTTTGTTATTTGGATCAAAACTAGCAATTGGCAGCTAGATTTTATTTTTTTCATAACTAGTTTGAGTTCCTTGCAGGCTTTTTACATCAATAAATTCTATGTGCCTGGAACTTTTTCTAAATGTCCATTCGTTTTTATTATTTATAGAATATGTTATTCCCATCTGCGATGCAAGTTCTGCATTTTCAGCTAGGGACTATGATTCAAGGATATCTAATTTTGTCATTTCAAATCTTCATGTTTTTGTCTAAAACTTTATTAATTCATGTATATTTAAACTTTTGATTCCCGGGATAAATTTTCTTATGGCATTACTTAATATTTTTTATTTTTTCTAGTGAATTTGTTGAAAGGTTGTAATTTTTTGAGTTTTTCAGTAGTGATGAAAAGTGATTTTTATTAATGTTGAATCTAGATTTTTCTGTGAGACATGCCCAAAGATTAGAGTTGTAGAAACAGAGAGAGAGACAGGGAGAGAAACAAAAAGTGCGCACTCAGATTTGCCTTGTAGGGGCGAACTGGGATATTCCTCGTCTCTGTGACCCATTGTATATATTGAAAGTGGGGGTTATAAGAGAGAAAGAGATAGTTCTTCCTACAGAATACGGGTCTAGAGATAAGAGCCAAAAAACCTCTAATACATGCTATGTAGCCCCTATTTTTAGGAGATAGAGGGCAAGGTGGAAAATTTCACGAGTGCCCATACTTTAATACGGGTGTTATCGAGCATTATTGTCTTTTTTCGTGCCTTTTTCTATTTGTAACTGATACTGGTTCCTTTTCATCTAGTCTGGACCTTCTTTTCGAAAGGTCCTTGGGCGGGGCAGTCAACCAAGCTGGCGCCGATCTATTATTTTGCCTGGTGATGGTAGGTTTTGAGAGTGTTGGTTAGTCAGTTCTAAGAGTGGTATCCAATCAGCCCTAGCATGGCCGGTCGGCTTGCTTGATTAGTCCCTTAGTGATTTCTGGAGATCTTTGGGGGGAGTAGTTGAGAGAGCCTCACGATGAGAGTTATTGTTTGGAGGGTTCATTCATAGGCCGATCGAGTGAACTAGTTCAAGCTCCATGGTTAGATGTATAAGAGACAAGTTAGGAGGAGTTTGGTCCTGGCTGGGATGGTTGAGAAATGGTTTTTAAAATTTGAGTGTAATTGTTCTATTATTGAAATAAGATATTTTATTTTCTTTTTGTCTCACTTTTGTGTTGATGTGATGTTTCCTCTCAAATCCTCATGCGATATTTCCACTTCCGCCGGGTTCCTATAAATAGGGGTTGAGGTGTTCATTTGCATGCTATCTTTTTCTCTGGGTTCTTTGCTTGGTTTTTTCTTCATCCATTCGACTTTTTCTGTTCATTTTCTCTTGTTTGTTTTTAGATGGCTCCGAAGAGAACTCGCCAAACTTTTGATTTAGTTGTTGCGATCAAGCAGTCGATCATGTCTTCGTCCAAGGTTGCTTTCGTGGAGGCCTTCATCTTTGACCTAATCATTAAGTTCAGAGCTGCTCACCATGATGCAAGGGTGATCGATAATTTTAGTGAGGTGTTGGTAAACTATAGAGAACAGTTGCGGGGCTTAGGGGGATTTTCAACCGATACGAGGTCATCCCAGCGCAGATCAAGCTGGACTCGATTGAGGTGATAGTGTCTTACGCTGTTGTTTTCTGCTAGTGGAAGGGAATCACATCGTCGACCGACCTATTCAGTCACATGTTTTCATTCCTAGTGGAGGAGGGCAAACATGTGCAATTTGGGACGGTCAATCGGTTCTAATTTTTAATGCTTGTAAAATAAAGTCAAGAATTGGAAGTATAAGTTTTTCATTGCTTCATCTTCCGAGAGCTGGGCCATTCAGATTGTTATGCTCGATGATGCCTTCAGGAAGAAGAAGAGTGCAGACTACTTTCAGATCAAGTGGCTGACATTGGTGGGCAACTGCTCTCAGTTCCCCAATACACTGATATGGTGATTGTGAACAGGGTCTTGTTTCTTTGTGATTTTCGGTCAAATGACAACAGACTTGTGGGCTACCTTTGAGGCTACAGAGGTCAAGAGGGAGAACGAAGTTGCTGCCTTGACGGCCTGGAAGAAGGCCAAGGCAAAAGGAGTTTTTTGAAGCTGCGAAGACTGAAGGAAAGTCGACCGAGGTCCGTATCGAAGTAGTCAACTCAATAGGTGAGGGCTTTCTTTTCTCTATTTCCGCAAGCACAGTGGCTTTTTAACAACTTTCTGTTGGTGAAGTAACCATTATTGCAAGGAAACTTTTGACTTATGCTAACTTTGATACATATCTCCTAGATGCAGCTCCTGTCAGTTAGCGAGAATTTAACAATCCTTCCATTTGTCTTGAAGAGAGTGCGCTGTTGAGGTAGAATCTTCCGAGGAAGGGGCGAGAGCACAATCAACTTCATCTTATCAAAATCCTTTGTTCCTTGGTTTATTTGCTAGAAGCGAGGCCAGCCAACTTGCCTCTTCTGTCTGGATCGAGACTGAAATAGACACGGAGGCAGTATCTCTAGAGGAAGTACAACACAAGGAAGGTAAGGAACCAATTGCCGAGTCGACTTTTTTAACCCCCTCTTTCCTATAGAAAAAAGAGAAATGGTTCCCCAATGTAATGGGGTTCTCCCTTTGAGAGCCAAGGGCCAAGATTTAAAATTCTTTTGATGGCCAATACACTGCCATCAATTGGGAGGTGGTCTGGTATAGCAGTTCGCCGTTTGCTGAAGTCAACTCATCCGCCTTTGTGGAGGTGATCTGGTCACGTGCATTTACCAAGTCTCTTCGGGTGCTTGAGCGACATGAACTGTACAAGAATGTCGATCTATACAACTTGAAGGTGTGGATGCTTCGCACCTCCCACGAATGGACTAGATCGGGCCTAGATGAAATGGACCGCTGCCTTAGAAAGGGATGTGAACTCGACCAAGCTTGCTAAGAAGTTTGAGAAGCAAGCCATTATGGCCGAGAGGAAACTGGCCGCGATAGAGGGGATTGTTACTCTTTCGGATCTTCTGTCGATCAGCGTGCAAGAAAACAAGGAGCTGAAAGCATAAATGGCTACGATGAAAACCGAATTCTTTGAAGCGCTCCCTTCCCACCCAAGGCAGGAAAAGATTTTTATGTGAGTAGCTTCTGGTACCGCAACATCACATAAATCGATCGATTCATTCGGTCGGGTCTGATCGACTCGAAGTTCGCGAATTTGGATTAATTTGCTGCTCTTTATACCAATTTTGAGGGCACTTCTGGGGACGACTCAGATGCCAAAGGCAATTGAGGGTCTTCTAGTTGACTTCCTGATACTTTAGATTTTTTCCAAAAAAAAAAAATGTAAAGCTATTGTAAATAAAATCTTTTGTACACATAGAATAGTTGTATATTTCTTTAGTTTGAAATGAATGAAGACGTTTGGTTCTTTTTTCATACCTTTGCTTCATTTATTATTTTACTTTTATTGCATTATTTCCTCGTGATAATTGCTTGGTGATAGGTGTTTATTTTGGTTGATGTCTCGTATCTTGAGAAAAATCATCGATTGTTTTTTATTTGTCACGATCGACACTAGCCTTACACTGCCTCTTTGCTTCGAACCGATTTGTCGCCTTGGTCGGCCCAAACCTTTTGTCGTGATTTATGTGGATCGTGTTGCTGCCTTGGCGAGGTTAAGCTTCGAGACTCACTAATGAGGTGATTTGCACTTTACCCTTTAAGGAACTTGTCGCTGCTGTGTAGGGAATCACCTCTAGAGCTTTATCCATGTTAAGCTAGAGATTGGATTTTTTGATGCTTTGCGTTATGGGTTGATTTGCTGTTAAGACACTGATTGGACATTTATATCGTTGTCGGCCGTCTTTTTTATTTTCTATCAACCATACATCTATGGAGTCATCGTCGATTTATTTGTGATATTGTTGTTCGACTCGTATCTTACACTTTTTCAGGTCTCAGTTACTTGTTTGGATCACCACCTCTGTCGGGCCTCACCTCTTGTTTGGACTTGGATCTTATTGTTGTTTTCGTAGGAGTAACCGTCTAGACTCGTTAGTTACTAGGTGATTTGCAAGTCCGATCGACAAAAGAGCCTGAAACACTCCTGCATCGTATATCTTTGTCTCCAAGCTTGATTTGGATAAAGCTCTGGAGATGATTCCCTATCTAGTAGCGACCTGTTTCTTTTGTTCAAGTTCCCTAAGTTTGAATTGGACCTTAGGAATACATTAGAGTAATTTGCCATATCCCCAGATAAGTTTTTGAATACTTCCTTTATCCGTTGAGTAGTTTGTAAGCTACTCTGAATTGGTCGAGCGGTGCACAAGTAAGATTGATGGCTCACTTTGACCATTGGGAATCAATCATCAGTATTGTGGTACTCACCTCCTAGCCAAAGCCTCTAGGAAGACAACAAATATGGCATTTTCGGCTACAGATCTGTTGTTGCATGAACGTCTTAGCACGCTCAATGTTTAAAAGTCTTTGAGATGCATTTTTCCTCGTTGGTGTTGCTTCCCTTCTTGTTGGTAGCAATCTAGATTTGTTTTGTAAGGCCTGCCCAATAATCAGAGCGGTATGAACCTTAGGGAGAAATAGAGAGTTAGGAGAGGGAGAAAAAAAAACACTATCAAACTTGCATCGTAGAGGTGAACTGGGGTATTCTTGGGCTCTATGACCCATTTTATATATTGAAAGTATGTGTTGCAAAAGAGAACGGGAGAGAGTTCTCCCTATAGAGTATTGGTCTTGAGATGAACCAAAAAGCCTCTAATACATGCTATGGACCCGCTTTTTATGGGAGAAAGTGAAAAATTACTTGAATACCTCTGCTTCAATAGAGGCTTACGGGGCATTATTGTTTTTTGTTGTGCCCCTTTATATTTGTAACTGATTATGATATATTTTCATCTAGCCTGAACCTTCTGTTCGACATGACCTTGGGTCGATTGATCAAGCTGGCTTAATTTGCCTGGTTCTGGTCGATTTCGAGAGTGGTAGCCGGTTGGCTCTAGCGTGGGCAGTCGGCTTGTTTGATTTTATTGCCTTAGTGATTTTTGGAGATCTTTGTGAGAGTTGTTGAGAGAGTCTCACATTAGGTCTTGTTGGAGTATTAGACCCTTCTTCGTTCATTGTCATAAATATTTGTTCCTGATCAGTCCTTTTGGATTTTCTGTTTGACCTTCAGCTGCTCGTTAGCCCTATAGTCGGTCGACATCGCTTGGTTCTGCTAACACGAGACGGCTGATAGTTCTTCAGCCGATTGGCTTCACGAGTTCTTGCAGTTTTTTCATCAAGTGATGATCTTCGTTTTACCCCCTTTTGATCTGTACCACTAGGTTTGTGCAGACCATTTTTGGGAGTACAATAACTAATTAAATACAAAAGGTTTATTCTTTTCAACTTTGCTGCTTTGTTCTGATATGGTTTGTGATTGTTCTTTAGGAAAACCTGCGGATGTTTCTGGCGAACCGACTACAGAACAATTGCTTGCCGTGGTCAGCGAGATACTGAAAGAAGTAGATTTTAATGTTGTGAGTATTTTTTTTTTTTTTTTGGAAATTGCAATGCTATTTATGTATTTGTTTTCTTTTCCAAAAAAATGATTGTGCTAACAATTCTGTTTGATGCAGGCAACCCTGGCTGACATTATTAGGCAATTAGGTATGCTTTTTGTTACATTGTACCTAAGAAGTGCTCAATAAACTTAATGAAAACACACATTAATCAAGGGGGGAAAAATGGGGGCAACCAAAATTTGTTTAGAACTCGTCTCAAAACTAATCTAATGCTTTTAAAATTCATCATGCTTAAATTTTAATCGGGATATCTGGACAAATTTTATCTGGTTTGAAAGTCGTAATCTTTGCTTTTATATTGATTTGTTCTTGAAGTAAATTTGGCAAATATTTACATTTCTCAATGCTCAATGGGTTGTCTTTTGAATCTTCGGTTCTATTTTTCAGGTGCTCATTTTAACACTGATCTCATGCATAGAAAAGCAGAAATAAAAGGCATACTGGAAGAGGTGATCAATAATATGACTGATGATGAAGAAGATGATGAGGAAGATGGCGCGCAAGATTGAGGTGAGATGAATTGATGAGGGTTTGATTTGTAACATTTTTTTTTTAACCTCTTTAGTGCAATTTTAGTTTTGTTAGGGTGCATGGTTGAAACTATGCTATGTTTGCTTCATTGTCATTGTGTCCACATAGTGTTTCCCCCCCTCCCCCCCCCTTTTTTTTTATTGTTTGAATTTTATTTCTCAATGTACAATAGGCTTTACGATTTTGTTTTCTTCTTCTAGACTTTAGGTTTAACCAATTGGGCTTTGCTGTAGCATTTTCTCCCTTTTTTCACTTAATGCTTCTATTGCAAATATTGCTCTTTATTAATGTTTTTTTATGCTTCTAATTCTTGTTGGTGAGGGTATAAGTGTTATAATATAATTGTTAATATTTGAAATTGTTTCTATAAATTAATTATATTTTACAAATGTACCAAGTTTGTATTATAGTTTCATATATATATATATATATATATATATATATTTTTGCTTTTCAAAAATGGACTGTAAATGAAAAGCTATTCAAATGCTGTAAATTTTAGTATTTAGATTTTAAACCCACTTGTCATTATTAGGGCTGTCGAAAAAGCTCGTTGTTCGCGAACAGTTCGTGTTCGGTTCGTCAAGAGTTTGTGTTCGATTCGTTCGATAAGTAAACAAGAACAAAAAAATATATATATTTTTTGTTTGATTAGTTAAATGAACCAATCACGAACAGTGATGCGTTCGTTTGTGTTCGGATCATTATTTTTTGAAATATAAAATAATTTAAAATAATTATATATATAAAAAATTATGATATTTTAAATATATTATAAATTTATATAATATAAGTTATATAATTAATATAATATATTATTTATATATATTAGTACTTAGGGCTGTCAAACTGAGCTTATCGTTTGCGAGTAGTTCGTGTTCGACTCGTTCCTTAAGAAACGAACACGAACAGTGACTTCACGAATAATATCAAATATGAATTTATTTCAAACAAATTAAATTTCAAAGGAACCGAACACAAACACAAGCTCCTTTCGTGCGTGTTCGGTTCTTTTACACCCCTAGTCATTATTGGCAGTCAGCTCACCAAGGATGGATTGAGCACAATTCAAGTAGAACAAAACTTAATAACATGATAATAAACAAAAATCAAATTTTGATGTTGAAAAAAAGTTTTAAGAGAGTTCTATGTAATTCAAGATTAATCAAAACTCTAAATTGCATTCAATGAAATAATACACTTAATAAATGTCGCATTTACATGCATATGCAATATAACTCTTTTTGTATTATTTGCAAATCATATCAATTCAGATGTATCATATTATTATTAACTTCCTGGAAGTAAAATACTTTTTGATGTATAGGTAAAGCAGCTTATATGTAAAAAACTGAACTTTATATGTTAGATTTGTAAATACATAAGAATAGTGTAGTATGTGTCTAAATCTTCAACAAATTTCAAGCTACGAGATCAATATACTGCGTGGAAGTACACGAACCTTTGACACAGTATAAATATACATATACATATAAATCCAAAGACAGAATCAGGGATTAAGATTTTGAGCAGGAATTGAGATTTACTGAGAAAAGAAAAGCCAGTTGTAAATAAATCAAAATCTCTCCGGTCTGTGAGGCACAGACACATCACTTTCAAAATTATTTATTTATATATTTGTCTGTGACTAATAAATTAAGGTTTGTAAAAACAAAATTACAAGAAAAGACAAATTTCATTCATTATCAGGATAAGAGAAATGGCATTATCGGGTGCAGGAGTTGAAGAACAAGATGAAATGTTGTTTTCACAACATCAATATTGGTGAAGGTCTGACCACCCAATATCTATATCTATATATTTCTCATGCAAACTGACAATAGAAATTCGGTGAAGAATGGGTCGCCTCTGCTTTGAATTAAATGTAAATACTTTGTCAGAAGTATTTATTTATTACAGTATCTTCTCGGCTGAAAATAAAATAAAGAGTTTAAATTGAATTATATATGTAATATAATTTAAAAGTAAAATTCATTATTCAAGATAAATATATTCATAAAATTTATTATTCAAGATTACTATTATTTATTTATTTTAGTAGTAGTAGTGGTGCTAGTAGCAGAGTTGTGACTATGGGTGATCAAATCATTAAAATGTGTGAATGTTTTAAGTATATCGGATCTAGTGTTCAAAGTGATGGTGATATAGATGGGGACGTTATTAGTAGAATTCGAGTTAGTTGGTTTAAGTGGAGGAATGCATATAGTTTATTGTGTGATAGAAAAGTGACGCTTAAATTGAAAGGAAATTTTTATAAGATTGTGTTGAGACCTACAATGCTCCATGGCATAGAATGTTGGCCTCTAAAATTGAAGCACAAAACAAAGTTTAAGTGTTGCTGAAATGAGACTTAGTACGTGGATGAGTGGCTTGACACATAGAGACAAAATGCGAACTGAATACATTTGTGATAGGGTTGGTGTAGCTCTAGTGGCGGATACGATTATAGAGGATAGTGATAGGTTTGGTGAAGCTATAGGGTTTGTTCACATTAAATGTCGATCATCTAATGATTCAGTTAGGATGATAGAAGTTTTAGATTCAACTTATATTAAGAAAGGCAGAGGTAGTTCTAAAAAGATAGGCTTATTGTATAAAAAATTATCTCAATATATATGAATTAAATGAAAATATGACATTCAATAGGATGCAATGGAGAAAAATGACTTATATGGCCGACCCCACTTAGTGGGTTAAAAGCCTGCTGCTGTTGTTGTTGTTGTTATTATAGCTGTATTTTAATTGGACACCCAAATAACATATTTAACATTTTTTGGACACAAACACATGTTTCACTATGTGTTTTATTATCATAGAATATGGTTGCATCATAAATAAAAATTATTCTTAGATTGCAAAAAGTGGCTCCTATGCATACTTAAATAAAAACTATTTATTATATGGGACATTTACGTACACACCGCCTAACTTCGATGTAATTACATATCTAACAGCAAAATTTTTTGCATTTATACTGCTCAAATCTTTTATATTACATCAAAAATATCATTATGTTAACATATAAAAGTGAAAAATTTTCATATTCATGCACAGTGACACATTGAATGTGTGTCAAAATTGAAGGTATATATGTAAATACAAAGGAATTAATTGGTATATATGTAAATCTTGCTTATAATGCTTTAAAACGTGGAAAACACACCTATTATGGCCACATGTGAACCACTCCCTTTTTAGATATTTATTTTCCGACAATGATGTCAAGTCTTCATAACAAGAATGAAACATTGCCATTAAAGGCTTTGCAGCCCAAAAATTATAAACTTCACTCTTTTATCTTCTTCAACCTCACTCTTTTGGTTTGATTGCTTCAATTGAAATTATCAAAAAGAAAGAGTAAAATTAGAGGAAACTACAAGGACTAAAGTGTAATTTATCCAACAACATCTTATTCCATTCCGTGTCATGCCATCATCAATCTTACCTCATGGTTCTATGGAATCAAATGGACAGAAAGAAGTTGAATGTCACTATTATTTATGTCTCTACTTGGTTGGCAGACATATGAAGGGGCTTTGTTTGATGGGTGGAGGTTAAGTCAGACATCCATTTCATCATCTTACAACTTTTATTTTTCTTTTGCATTATGAAGTTTAAGCCATCGAGTTTCGCTCCGAGAATCATCAACTCATGTGAAATTATTACATGTATAACTGCAAGGTCTGTGCAGAAGTTAATAGAGAGTTTTCTCTAGATTCAAAGCACACTCTAACTATTAATTTCTAACATAATTATCAGATTACATATGTATGTAATCCAGATGAAACAATTTGTTGTGTTTGATTTCAAAAAATGGTATTTCAGCTTGAGAAATTATTAAGTGCGGATTATATATGTAGTTCTATACATGGATAACACGAGTATACATCTTTGTACTCGTTATGTATTCCATACATAGTCCACACCTAATAATTTCTTCATACAGCTCGCTACGCATTGCCTTACAACTCATCTTCCGGTCACAACAATTGCTTGATGACTCAGAAAAAAATTAAAGAGAAGCACAGCTGAAGTCCATGTAAGAATTAAAATGAAGCTTTTTTTTTTTTTAAAGCTAGTTTGCAGTGACAGAACCACTTAATTTGCTTCACAGATATGTACAGACTCAACTAAGCCCTGATCAACATCAAGTTGAGCATCACAAACCTCATAATCATACTCTAATCATACTCTAATTAATTAGCAGATTATGCCTTAAACACCCTAACAAACAATAATTAAGAGGAAGACCTTAACAAACCCAAATTACAGAGAAACTTCTCAGACCGAGATCTGAAAAGATTTCCAAGAGAGAATCTTCCACTATCCTGCAATGGAGATTTGGAGCCTTCTTCATCCTTCGCATGCAGCACTGTTTCACCTATCTCATTCCTCACAGCCTCAATTATGTGGCTCTGAACTGGATTTCCTGCTGCATCTGTTACGTAGAACACATTCATTGCTTGAGACTCCCTCGTCGAAACCTCAGCTCGAATAACCGAAAGCCCGTTCTCTCTGAAGATTCTCGTAACATCGGATAACAGTCCTATTCGATCCTCGCTGCAGAGCTCGAGCCTTAAACCCTATATTTTAAGTATGAGTTAGTTGAATCAGAATTGAAGGTTTATGAGTGTTGTGGTGGGTAGTACCTCTGTGCTTCTCCTTCTTATTGCAGCTTCCAAGCAATGAATCAGTCTTTGTTTCTCTCCTTCAGAGCTCACAGGACAGCCATCAATATGTCTGATGTAGTATTCCTATTTGATCAATAAAAACATAAGCACACATTAGTAAATATGATTGCCACATAAACCATAAACTAACTTTCAAAATAGGAAGATTTACATACATACAAATCAATTTTTATGCATTACATTAAGGTGTATTTCACTTTTTTTAGAAGCTAAAATAGTCATATTTTTAATTTGATATGAAATATTTAGGAGTTGTGAGTGTAAAAATCAAAGTTTAGATGCTAGATATATAAATACATAAGAATTTGGTGATATGTATGTAAATGAGAAAGGTAGGTAAGCTTAAACAACATATTGAGGACAACCTGATAAGCTTCTGGACCTTCAGAAATAACAGTGGCATGGAACACAACATACTGCATATCTGTAAGAGTGCAAACTGTATCAAAGAGCAGTTTGGGCCGATCTTTGCTCCTCACATAAACCACAGTATACCCCCTCTCAACACAGTTCTCCACAGTCACAACAATCTTGATTTTGTCATCCCTGACATCGTCGGCGACCGAAGAAACATTCCGATCATAGTCACGATCATCATACATCATCTGATGCAGCCGCCGCTCGGTGTGAGTCACGCCGATAGAGATGGCAGTTTTGGCACTTTGCTTGTCCCTGTTTCCCTTAAGCACGAAGCGAAGCAGCTGCTTGATCTTTGCAAGCCGGTCGGAGTCATCGATGGGTCCTCCGGTGGCTTCATCAGTGATGTAGACGACCGAAGCCATTCGAGAATTGTGAGTCCAAACTTCAGCAGCCACAATGTTGCATCTCAGGTCAGTGAGGACGGCGAAAATCTCTGAGAGAAGGCCCGGCCGATCTCTGCCGATCAATTCGATTGCAATGTGCTTTGAAGCAGTTTGGATTCCTACTGACTGTCTCAGGGATCTGAAGCTGGATGCTTTTGCGCTTAGTGACTGTGGTTAGTAAGTTTTTGTTAGTAGAAATAATGAAATTTTGATGATCTCAGATATAAACAGCAGCATTGTAAGATTAACTTTTCATCGAAAATAGAATTCTCAGAGAAATTATATGTAATAGAAGCACAGCAAATCAATTATATTACAAGTACTAAATACAGTAATATGGATAATAAAATGTAGGAAGGATTAATGTGGACTAATCATCATGAAGAAAATACATCTGAATTGTTCAAAGATGCAGACTTCAACAATGGATTGAGCAAAACATCATTTTTAAGTACAGATTAACAGAAACAAAATAAAGTTGTCAGGCGGCTTTATATGATCAATAAATTGAACCAAAAAAATTGTGTTTTCTTTTATTTTTAGAGTAAAAATTCTGTCTTTTATAGTGCTTTGGATTGAGATTTTCAGAATCTTGCCTGCTGAATTAGTTCAATGACTTCACTATCATAGAGCTTATTTCCATCTTGATCAACAACATGAAAAACTGAAAAAGACAAATAAACTAAAGCTAATTACAGAGGAACAGACCAAATCAAGATAGCAACTTACGAGCTAAGAAATAAAAAAAAAGTTAAGGTAGATATTTACCATCCATGAACCACTCCCCATCAGAGGAAATGTAAGCCCTTTTGATTGTTAGGTTCAAATCAATCAAGACCTGCACAACTTCCAACAAGCTCCCAGGTTTATTAATACTGTCCACCTGCTTCAAAATATTTTAAACAGATGCAGGAATGTTTCATTAAAGTCAAAGCACCAAAATATTAATACTGACAAACAAAATAAAAACCCAAATATCAAATTAAAAGAAAGACCTTTATTAAGGTTGCTCTCTTGGTGCTATTGTTATCCACTGAAACCCTGAGAAAAACCCCCAAATCCATCAGAAATCCAACACAGAGAGAGATAGAGAGAGGAAGGAGGACTGAAAGGCCTGACCTTGGAGGGTTCATTCGGATTACAAGCTTCTCATATTCGTCCTCAACATCAATTGAGGGAGAAGCAGAGCCCAACATAGCTGAAAGCTCGTCTTCTACTAAAAGACTTCTACAAAAGAGGGAGCTTTCGGATATAAGCTGGGACAGAAAAGAAGATCAAGCAAAAGAAAATAAAAAAGGCTCCTTTTCTGTCCTCCTTTCTTTGTTAGTGTACTTTGTTTTTCTTCTTCAACAGTCCTGTCTCCCTCCCTCCCTTCTTCCTCCTTCCTCCTTTTATGGGATGATGGGGTGAGAAGTCATGGCTTCTTTATACCTGTCTCTGCGTGTGCTGTGCCCTTTGGCTTCTCTCAGTCCACCATAGCGTAGGTGAGAGAAACCAATTTCGCTTCTTGGAAAAAAAATAAAAGTTCTTCGCCAGACAAAATTCCTTTTTTCTTCATTTTTTCAAGTTAGTGTTTCTGAAATATTTTCTATAAATATGTACAACTCATTGTGTAATTTGGTGTGTGAGAGAGAGAACATAGAGCGAGAGAAGAGAGAGAAAGAACAGAGAGAAAGAAGAGATAGAGAGAGAGAGGGAGAATAGTTAAAGAAATCATGGTGGTAGATGACCCATGTGAGGAAGATGGCCAAAATTGGCATTCTTGGGGTGACGCAACTCAACTTTACCTTTTTTTGGTATCTTGCTATCTATACACAGCCTCCTGAGCTCATTTAGGCTTTTAGGGTTTGACATTCATTGAATTTTCATTTCCTTTTTTTTTTCATGATTTTTTGAATTTAAAGTATGTTTCTCATAAATTTCATTAAAAAATTTTTAATTTATTTTAAAATGATATTAAAATCTAAGAAAAACTTACATACAAACCCATCAATTCATATGTATTTACACATCCAACAGCTAAATTTTAATTTTTACATAAATACCGCATTACCTATACAAGAAAAGTTACATTTCACTCATATTTTCAAAAGTTTTAAAAGGTAGTATTTTGATGTAATATGAAATATTTGGGCGGTAGATATGTAAATACTTAGAAATTAGATGGTATCTATGTCAATGCACCTAAATTTAAATATGAATATTACGAGTATAATTATCTTAGAGAAACATTACATCTTAAACTCCATTTCAAGCTTCTTCTCATTATTATTGAATTAATATTTGGTAAATTTTGACTAAAATAAGAAATTATTACCATTTGAATTAATTTTTTACTTTGTATTTCTACCACCTTAACAAATATTTATTGCAAGTACGTAATAAATCTTTACTCATCTACACTTGTCATGCACGAGGAGGATAAGAGTGTAAATGCAATTGAATGAACTCATCAAAAATTTTGACTTTGATGCTACAAAATATACATAAAATATGTACTCTTAATATGGTATTAGTTATTTGTTAATAAATAATATTTTTTTTCATTTAAAATTATATATAAAAAAAAATTGACCTTGTAAGTGCAGATTTGATATTAAACATGAATCTCAATGCTTTTAAGAAATATTAAATCAAAATTGAATTTTCATTTATTTGATCACATTGGAGGGAAGCCAAAAATATCTTTTAAACACGAATATGGTTGGCATTCAAACTATATCGTCTCATAGGACTATTATCGATATCACATCACATTGACAGGAAAAAATATTACGTCCGGATTATGAACGCAGCTACGTCCGGACAACAGATGCGATGCACCTAATGAGGTGGGAGAGAAAAATAAAAACCATATCCAGTGTATCGCATCCGTTGTCCAGATGTAGCTTGCGTCTGAACTCCGTTGACGAATAAGCTTTTGCATAATCGAGTTGGATTTTTTTGTAATACATCACCTAACTTTTTTATCGAGAGAAATAAATTAAGAGAGAAAATAACAATTCAAAATCAATAGTTTGTCACAAAAATTTAGGGTAAATAAAATAATTGTTGAATAATAAAAATAATGAGATACATTAAAATCCTTTCTTTAGGAATTTTACTATTTAATTCCTTCCCAAATTGCAAATGAACAAGCCTTATGCAGGAACCTTTTTGTATAAAGGCATAAGATTCCTTAATCACTCTTTTAAAGCTAAAGAGACCACCACTATAGCACAACTTACTAGACTTTGCACAAGGGAAGTGGAATCAACACAATGGGATTTTAACATATGCCCTCATAATTTATAAAAATTATACAAAAAGAACTCTAAAAGATAAGATCAGAAATGCTTGCTATTATACAAGCAAATATGATGTTGTTTTATAAAATTTAAACAAGTCATTTGGATGACTAATCATACATACAAACATACACACATACATAAATATTTTATTTAATCCTCACATATTCTCTACAACAAATCACCCACATCTACTCTCTTATAAGTATGAACAAAATTCATTGCTCGTCATTTTACCCAACTCCTACATAATCCAAAGGGCCATAAGGAAGGAACAAGTCTGCGAAAAAACCCTTCTTTCTTTTAGGATTACAACCGATATCCCTACAGAGTTGATCGTTATACCATATATGAATTGTGCTGATGCTTGATCTTCTATAGTACTCTTTTGAATATCTTTTCATGAACTTTTCCCATTCAAGTACATCCTTCTCCATATTTTCTATGCTTGGTAGTCTAAATCCTCCAAGCAAATTAGCCAACCACCTCGCCCTCATCTCAGAAGTATAAAGGTTTGCGAGGCTCTCCGAGTACCCTATCACTGCCAGTTGTGGTATCCTGGGATGAATGCATTCCCTATATGTGGAAACAATCAAAGAAATTTCATAAGTTAGTGAATTAGGGAAATTTAAATACCTACTGCATAATTTTTATGTATTTACATATATATCACCTAAACTTCCATATGCATATGTATAACCCATTGGTGTAATAAAGCTATGCATAAAAAGATGTATTTCACAGTAAAAAGTAAATTATAGTAATGTTTTTTATATGTATGTAAAAGTAAAGTTTAGGAGTTAGATATGTAAATACATAAGCATTGTACGGTATGCATGTAAATGCCCCTAATAATAATATTAAATATAGAAGTTGAAACAAAGCGAAGATTATTATGTGATGTGAGTTGAATTCTGTAACCAAGGGCAGAAACATGTCTTTCTTATAAGAATAAGCAAAATGGAAAAAGCTATGTTAAAATTTATCAACAAGCTTATGGTATTAATGAGTACTAATACTTACAAATTCAGCTATTCATGATAATTCTATTACAACAGGGTTTCCTAAGCTTAAATTTAAGTTTCTGATATTACATATTTAATAAAATTTAATATGATTATTTATTTTAAAAGTACTTTATATTTTATATTAGTTTTTACTTCATCTTGTCGACACACATAAAATATTATCCACACACATGCTATTATAAACCTTAAAGATTGAACTGACTTTCCCCAGCTACATCTCATTTTAGTAGCGAAGCTCCACGGAGAAAGAGAGAAAAAAGTATTCCATCTGTCCCCATGAAAAGATCTATGTAGCGCGCTTAAAAAGAATAACAATTCCTGTAGGGAGGGAGAACCAAGGGCTAACCTTCCCGATTTTCGTATGACTATCTTTCCCATTCCAGGCAAGCAAGATCATTAAGCTCGATTCTCCCTCTTGAGTCTAAACTTCACTTCTTTTGCGTACTAATGTTTACAGTAGAGTTTTACCTTAGAATGGTACCAGTTGAAATTCAGAATAATGTTAAATATTTTTATTAATATGAAATAGGGTATAAATAACTTTTACATGAATCCTAAAATAAAAAAGTCAATAAAAAAGAAATAACATGAAAGAAAAGATATAACACTTAATATCTCTAATTAATCAATTCATATTAATTATTTAGAGATAAATAAAACAAAATAAAATAGGAAATGAAATAAAGTCAATCAAAGAAAATAAATATAAAATAGGAAAGGAAAAAAAGTTATATTAGAAAATAAATCTAATGCTCATAACTTCTAAAAAAAATAAATTATTTCCTAAAGCAACTTCACACTCCACGTCAAGTTGAAACATGATTGAAAACCATGTTCAACTTGGATTTGAAAACATCAAACAATGGGCGAGGCTTGTGTTGCAATCTTCATCTCGTACTGTGGTTGTATTTGACAGCAATTCCTGCTGTGTCTGTAGGTGATTGGGAGGCTCCTACAGGTAATGTTGCAAGGGAGTTTGCAGGGAAGTAGACAATTGTGATTGTCTTTGATTGCAATTCCAACAATATCTATAGATAGGTGGAAGACTCATACAGATAATGGTGCAGGGAAGTAGACAACTATGTTGTCTTTAACTGTAGTTTTTGCAGTGTCTGTAGGTAGGTGAAAGGATCCTACAAGTAACGCTGCTGGGGAGTTTGCAGAGAAGCAAACAACCTGCAGGAAAGCTAACTTCTAATTGATTGTGGTTGTCATTGGCTGTGGTGCTTGCAGTGTCTGTAAATTGGCGAAAGGCTCCTACAAGTAATACTGCAAAGGAATTTGCAAAGAAGTCGACAACCTCGAGAAAAAACTGCAGGGTATGACCTGCAAAAAAAAAAGAAAAAAAAAGAAAAAGCTCCGAAGTAGGGTTTGCTACATGAAAGATTTCAGAGGGCATGATGCAGGAAAAGCCGTGGAGGAGGTTTTGTTGCAGCATAGGCTTCGGAGGAGGGTTTGTTGCAGGATAGATTCCGGAGGAAGGTCTAATGCAGTAAAGACTCCTTGAGTAGTGTCTGATGAAAGAAAGGCTTCGGAGGAGGGCATGTTGCAGGAACGACTTCAGAGGAAGGTCTGTTGCATGAAGAATTCTGGTTGAAGTCCTGTTGCAGGAAAAGCTCTGGAGGAGGGCCTGACACAGTAAAAAAGCTTCGGAGGAGGATTTGCCGTATGAAAAAACTTTGGAAGAGGACCTAATGCAGGAAAAGGCTCCGGAGGAGGGTCTATTGTAGGAAGAATTCCAGTGGAGGATCTGCTACATAGGATTTTCGGCAGCAAAGAAGAAACCGATGGAGAGGCAGGTAGGCCGACTGATGGGATTCCATTCAAGGATGCATCTAGTCTCGCCTCTGTAATAACCTTCGAGTCGTTAAACTAAGGATGAACTTTTCTGTAACAAGCTTCCCTGTGGTATACAAGAGCTCTGTGAAGATCTCCAACATCCATAAAATGCCCAGTAAGATTGAACCAAACGACAATAAAAGTAGGTTGTGTACGGAATGCCAGTAGATTGCAATTATATGCCTCTTGAATTAGTCCTCGTGATTTCATGAGATCCCCAAGATTGCAATGAGCATCAACTAGGCGAGGATACAAAGAAAAAGCTTGGCGGCAACACCGAGCCGCCTCATGAATCCTTCCCTTATATAAGCACATGCTAAATTTGACCAAGCATCAGCGAATTTTGGTCGTAGCTCAAGAGCTAAGTGGTAATAATATATAGTAATATCAATATTGCCTTTTTCCTTCCAAGCATTAGCTATGTTACCATAGCATTCAGGAAAATGAGGGGCAATAGCAAGAGCCTCCACATTCCTTGCAAAACACGTCATACTTATGCAACTGAAAATTGATGGCATCGAGCAGCAAAAGAACATCTGTGTTGTGCGTACTTCTCGTAGATCACGCTGCAGTGCTCCAGCATCTGCTTAAATTTCCTAGCTTTAAATTCTGACGTGCAAGCGCTAGATGCATGTCATCACCAACATCAAGCTGATTCTCGAACTAAAAAGGTTTTATATCATTATAAACATCAATCGACTGAAGGCTGAGCACAGGATCCTCAAATCGATCGCCACCTCTGTTGAAGATACTACTGCCAAAACATAGGCTAGATGAACCGTAAAAACCAACAATTGATCCAAGAATTGGCTGCACCTTCCCCAACGACAACGCTCAATGGCTGCTGTCGTGCGTCGTTCTGCAGTGAGAGCATCATCATGGCCTTTCAAGGTCTATATAGAATGGAATCACCACCAATAGGTCAAGAACCCCTAGTTAAAACCCCAATGGATCTCAAAAGGGGGCAGGCACGATGCTGCAGAAGGTGGTGGAAGGGATTTTAAGGTTCGAGTGCACAGGAGAAATGATTATAATGGACAAGCAAGATCGGGGAGATAAATCGTCCCTCCCTTCCTACAGCAGAATCGCAAGAAGGGAGTCCAGCAGGCTCTAGAGGGAAGACCGACGGCTGGAGTATAGAATTGGCTCTAATACCATATTGAAATTCAGAATGATGCGAAAAAATTATTTTTATATAAAAATGGGTATAAATAACCTTTACATGAATCCAAGAAAAGAAAAGATACAACACGCAATATCTCAAATTAATCAATTCATATTAATTATTTGGAGATAAAAGAAAACAACATAAAATAGGAAAGCCTAAAATTGAAAAGAAAATAATCCAATCCAAAAAAATAAATCTAAAATAGGAAATGAAATAAAATTACATTAGAAAATAAATCTAATCCTCATAACTACTAACGGGAATAAATTATTTCCTAGTATAACTTTAACAAAAACTCAAATATTAAGTACTATTCACTTTTAAAATATAAAAATTGATGAAAAAAATATATTAATTGTTATTTTATTTGAACATATCGGCTCAAATAAATGAGACTGGCCCAAACAAATCAAAAATGTTCTCCGATAAAACATTAATCCCCACTAAAATTTTGTCCAAGAAAATAACAATTGACTTGGAACTAAATTATTCAAACATTGTGAGTTAAAAGACTAATTTGAACACATGAGAAAAGTCTCAGATTGAAATGAAAACACTAAAGAAGTCTGGCACTATCTCAGCAATTAGTTATTTAGCCTTTTTTTTTTCTTTAAAATTATGACTAGTTTTTATATCCAAAGTATATTTGACAAAAGTAACCATTTACCCACACATTTAAGTAAGATTATAAACAGAAGCTTTAGTAGCATAAGAAATAGTCACACTTAGTCAAAGACTGCGACTATAAGGATGAAAGCATGGTTAAGGTGTTGATTTTAGTGAACAATATTTTTTAGCGTTGAAATTATGACCTTAGTTACATACATTTTTTGAATTGAAGAAACGTTTCATAAAGGGATAAAAGAGAATGAGAGCAGCAAATTTGATGGAATATTAGAGCAATCTATAATGGGAGTAGGCATATCCTCTTTTTCTTTTTTTCCTTAAGGCATACACATACCTCTATGTGGCAGGCTTTAAACGCAAGACCTTGTGATGGGAATCGAAAGACCAAACCTCTAGGCAAGTGAGCTGCACACCGAGTACTGGAGAAAGCCACTTACATACAAAATTAATTTACTTTGAGGTTCACAAACAACTACCAAATCATACCAAGTTGGTGCATGTTGGAAAAGGAATAAACACATTACTGTAAGCATTATTTTATCAAATCATATTTAAGTCTTGCGAATAAAGTTTGACAGATAAGAAAACAACTTTGGTTTTACTATGACCTATGCATGATCCAGCTGTTATAATGTACAAAAGAAAAACTTTAGTGTCAAATAAGATTCTTCAACTGCACAAGGGAGAAGCATGCAGAATGTTCCACATAAGCCCAAACAACCCATGTAATTCTCCTGTAAAGCTTCTTTCACCGGATGGGTATTCATTAGCTAATTTTTACTGTTTGAAGAAATAGTTTTTGTTGTTTAAATCACTCCTCATGATCTCAAATATGTGACATGCATGAGAGATTCTTCAAAGAAAGTTTGATTTTGAATTTGAGAATCTTCAAGGAAAGTGATTTGATAAAGATCAGAATGATTTGTTAAGGGGTCGGTTTTGAATTTGAGAATCTTCAATAAATAGTGTTCAATTTTGTACTCAATTCATCATTGGAATGAAAGAAAATATCATTTACATACATCCAATCTCTCCCTGCCCAGACACAGCTGCTCTATATATCCATTCCCTCTCTTCTCCTATCCTACCTCCTTTTGTCCCCCTATCGAAAGGATCCAAGGTGGTTCTAACATCAAATCAAAACAATAGCTAGGAGGAGATTTACACAGATTTAAGAGGGAAAGGTAAATTCAGGAGGTTCCTCCGGGATTGTTAAACTAATCTCTCAAGAACTTTATTTTCACTTCCTGGACTACTTGTGGCAAGCTAGCTTCGTACCCTATGAGCTACATTACCATAATAATCCCAAACCCCACATATAACTTTAGCCAAAATCTAGCAAGACAACTTGTTTAATACCTGGTTAAGTTTCAACCATCTTTTACTTTTGGTTCAGAATAGCCTCTGCCTTCAACATTCTGTTACCATATCATATCCAGTCATCTATGGGTTCAACATTATTGCCGCCTCCAAGCTTATGACAGTTCCACACAAGTTCTGCCGTTACCTTCGTACTGTAATCTGTTCATAATCATCATGACTCATGCTTGAAAAAGCCATCGTACACCTTATATAGTGCCAGTGATTTCCATTGGTCCATGACTGGCAACACCTAATTGTATCTTGAGATAAAACTAGTCGTAATGACCTCACATTTATACCAAATCCTGTAGGTTTTTTATATTTTCAAAAGGTATTTCAACATAAACTCTTCAGCTAAGGAATTATAATACTCATAGTAATCCATGATAGTGAAAATTGTTAGAAGCAATATTAGGAAATAAATTATTCCTATTAGAAGTTATGATGATTAGATTTATTTCCTAATATATCTTTGATTCCTTCCTATTTTAGATTTATTTTCTTGAATTGGATTTTTTTTTCTATTTTAGGCTTTCCTATTTTATGTTGTTTTCTTTATCTCCAAATAATTAATATGAATTAATTAATTGGAGATATTATATCATATATCTTTCCTTTTTATTATCTTTCCTATTCTAGGATTCATGCAAGGGTTATTTGTACTCCATTTCATATCAATAAAATTTTACGCATTATTATGAATTTCAGCATGGTATCAAAGCCAAATTCCGTAACTTAACCACCGGTCCTCCCTTTAGAACCGTCAAACTCCCTTCCCGCCTTCCTCCATGCTGGGCACTCATCTTGGCATTTGAAACAACGAATTTTTCATCTTCTCTACCCTTGTCGGCTCTAAATGTGGCGTCATCGCTTGCCTCGCCGCATGCGGCTTCATGATGTCCGTCGTCTCCACCGTCGCCGACCTAGTGCGGGATTTCAAAACCGGTTATCTAACACTCTCCTCTCCACATTCGATATTCGTTTCTCAGATCATCGACATCTCCCTCGGCTGCATAGTACCGTCGCTTACTTTCTGGGTCTATTGGACCACGTTCGACATCGGTTCAGTTGATGAGATGTACAAAGATCATTATGTTGTTGTATATCTGGAAATGGCAATTCTCGGGATCGAGGGCTTCTTCACGCTTCTGAAGCACTATCTGAAGATTTGCTGCTTGTTCTTCGCCATGGCTATTGTGATAAACTTTGTAAAGAATGTTATGCTGACAAATATATCGACTTATATTATGATTCTAATGGCGATGGCAATGCTTTTCTATATTAGGGCTTAATTTGCAATTGACATGTTTTTTGAAAGAGTGATACTGTTGGTGTGAGAGAGGCTGAAGGAGGAGGCTGATGACTTTGATGGAGCTGTAGCTTCCAGGCTGATTTATAGTGATGGTATCTCGTCCTCGCCTACCATCCGGTCGCCCCCGAACTCAAATTTTGCAACTCCTACGGCACTGGCCTCACCAACTGGAGCCTCTCCACCACTTACGCCAAGATCAACCTCTCCCGACAAGATTTCTGCCAAACCTCTGTTGGCCGGCTCCTCCTCTCATCAGTAGCCCTTTCTTCTGCAGCTTTCTCTGTCAGCACAATTTTCTGGTTTGATTTTCTCTCTTTTGTGAAAATCACAAGCAAAAAGTCGCGACCGATGTTCAAAGTGTGGGACTTTCTCTCTCCAATGGCACTTCCAACCCAAGAGAAGTAATTTTCCTAAACATGTCTTTGCAGCAGAAGTAGACAGAGGGGAGTAGCTATTTTTTCCATTTTTTCCCCTGCAGTTTTCAACTGCTTCCTTCTTGCAGGAAAGTTGCGATTGCAGTTTCCTCTGTGGAGTCTTTTTGTCATTTCACATGTGAGGATTGTGGAAACGAAGGGAAGCTTGTTACAGAAGAGTTCATCGATGGTTGTTGGCAAAATGACTTGAAAAAGGCTATTACAGAGGCAATATTGGATATATCTTTGAATGGAATCCTTGCAGTCGACCTACATGTTGTTCTCCAACTTTTCTTCCATACAACCCAAAAACTGCATGCAGATCCTTCTCTATTTTCTCTTTGCCGTCGGAACCCTCTATGCAGCCGAAATTATCATGTTACATTCCCTCATCGGTGCAAGGCCTCTTCTAATGGAGCTTTTTTCCTGCAGCAAGCCCTCCTCCGAGATTTTTTCTGTATCAGGCCCTCCTCTGGAATCTTTCCTGCAGCAGACCCTCCTCCAAAGCTTGTCCCGCAACAAGTCCTCCTCCAACGTTTCTTTCTGTATCAGGACTTCCTCTGAAGCTTTTCCTGCAACAAGGTCTACCTACGAAGCTTTTCCTTTTTCTATAGGCCATACCCTGCAGTTTTTCCTATTGGTTGTCTACTTCCATGCAAACTCCCCTGCAGCATTACCTGTAGGAATCATCCGCCTACCTACAGACACTGCAGATTTTTACTGCAGGTTGTCTACTTCCCTGCAAACTTCCCTGCAGCATTACTTGTAGGAGCCTTCCGCCCACAACAAATACTGCAAAAACTACAATCAAAGACAACCACAGTTGTCTGCTGATACGTCTTGACACCAAAATCAGCGAACAAATCACGACGAAATTGCAATAGATAGGTGAAAAGACATGAATAAGGGTTGCTCTTAGAACAATCGCAGGAAAAACAAGCAAGGTACAAAAGATGATCTACTTTCGCGAGGTGGATCGGCTCTCCCACACCCTAAACGTCCCTAGGAAAAACACCAAAAGAAGAAACCACAACAACCACAAAATTAATGCATAAAAAACAACAAACATTAGGTTCCCCACTTAATATAATCCTCCTAAAGCATTTGAAAACTTTCCTTCTAAACTTCCCTCCAAACTATCCTCGATTTCTTCTCCTTGAATATGTAATTATGTCTATGTAATTATGGCCCGAGTGGACCCCCTCCTTTCCTTCCTCTGCGCTTTGCCCAAGTCCCTCCCCTTCTTCCCGCGACATAAGCCGACCCGCCTATGGGCCGGCAAAATTGCAATCGACCGGTCCTTCTTGGATTGGCCCCACCTAAGCGTAACATTTACTTCCCTGCAAACTCCCTTGCAGCATTATCTGTAAGAGTCTTTTGGCTTTCTATAAACACTACAAGAACTGCAATCAAAGACAACAACAGTTGTCCACTTCCCTACAAACTCCCATGCAATGTTATCTGTAGAAGCCTTCTATCTACCAATAAACACCACAGGAACTGCAGTCAAATACAACTGCAGTACGGGATAAAGACTTCAAATCCTACCTTGCAATTTCTTCCCTACCCATTGTTTAATGTTTTCAAATACAAGTTGAACATGATTTTCAACTATGTTTCAACTTCAGGGGGAGAGTGTTATAAGTTATATTAGGAAATAATTTATTCATATTAGATATTATAAGAATTAAATCTATTTCCAAATATATCTTTATTTCCTTTCGTATTTTAAATTTATTTTCTTGAATTGGATTTATTTCCTTTCCTATTTTGGGTTTTTCTATTTTATGTTGTTTCCTTTATCTTCAAATAAATAATATGAATTGATTAATTGGAGATATTAAGTCATATATATTTCCTTTCATGTTATTTACTTTTTATTGTCTTGCTCATTATAGGATTCATGTAATGGTTATTTATATCCCCTTTCATATCAATAAAATTTTCCGCATTATTCTGAATTTCAACAATAAAAATTATATGGAGACTAAAAAGACAACAATAATTGACTGATACAAATATAACGTATATGAAGCTAATAACCACACATGCCTGCGGATGAAGTGGTTATAGAAAAATGTTGAGGGATATTTGCATACGTAGAAGCACATAATTCTTATGTAATTTGATATTTACATACATATATAGTACTTTGGTGTTTTAAACCACTACATGAAAAGGTGGATTTCACTTTTAAAAAGTAGTATTAGTGCTATTTTATGTGATGTTAAAGATGTCAGTGCTATGTGTGTAAATATGAAAGAATAGGTGTGAGACATCTAAATAGATAAGAATTGTGTGCTCTGTATGTAAACGTCCAAAAAAATTAAAAGTAGCTTTAGAATGATACATGAACACAGCCTATGTTAAGAGGTGGCTTGAAACCAATAATCAATGACTTGCAAATAACATTGAAAAAGATCTAATCTAATCATCACTAAAAGCCTCTTTAATATAATAAAGCATTTTTTTTTACCTGTAAAGAGGGACAGTAGAGTCCAAGCAACCAGCCATGAGATTTTGAAACAGTGGGGATTTAAATATGTTACTAAGCTTCTGATCACCCTTGAAACCTGTGCAAAAGATAACCAAATCGGCCTTAATCGGCATCAAGTCGCCATCAACAATGATTCCCTCCTTACAGAACACAAAGTTCTTTGATTGTTTGAGCACAATGCTTCCTTCTTCTACTTTCTCATAGAATTTATCCGGTAAAATGGCTAGCAAACAAGTGGTCATGGCCTGGAAGAAGCTGTGATTTGGTACCATTCCATACTTCTTCATGGGAACGATTCTCTTGTAGTAAACCTCGACAAATTTGGAAAATATCCATCTCTAAAATGGGACGTATATGCGAATTAGAAAAACATGTTCGTTGTTGGCGAAAAAAATTAGCTCATGATATTTTAAATTAAAATAATACAAAAAAGTAAGGGACTTCGTGAAATTCTTAAAAAGAATTCTTTTTAGATGTACTAATAGGTAGGCATTGAAAAACATCTTGCAAATTATATTTCGTCAAAACATATCCAACCACAAGTCTTTATCAAATATTGAGACATTTTTATATTAAAAAAATAAAATGCAAATTCTTTTTGGGGCATTCACAAACATATCACAAAATTCTTATGTATTTACTCATATAACACTTAAACTTCAATATTTACATGTATAGCGCTCAAATCTTTAACATATCAGTAGTACTTACTTTTTAAAATTGAAATACACAATTTCAGGCATAATTTTATGATATAAAGTTTAGCAGTCATGCTGGTCGAGAAATTATCGTGCTCAATATAGTTCCTGTTAACTAATTTCAATTTTCAATTTTATTCATCTCACATAAACTCTAGTATTTTATTTAGTTGGATACATAAAAACTTAGAACTAGGAGATTTTAAAAGTTTCAGTGCATAAGTTTTGAAGTATTTGGTCCTTATGATATAGGAATAAAATTTTTTCACATGGTCTAGTATTTTCGAGCATAATTTTTATCTTAACAACGTTAATAATAATAGAACATATCATCTTTACTGTTGTATTAGTAAAAAAAAGTTAATGAGACTTTAAAGAAAACTACGAGTGAAAAATTAGTAGGACCTGATGTTGTAGTGTGAAAATATTTAAGATATTTGACAGTTTCTTAGCATACTAAACTCTTTAATATTGTTTTAAAATCTTATAAAAAGTAATCTGATGAATGGAGGAAGAGTATTTTGAGCATCATTTCTAAGAATAAAGAGGATGCACAAGAGTGTGCAAATTATAGAGGAATTAAGTTGATATGTCATACTTTAAAATTATGGGAGGGAGTAATTGAACGGAGGTTAAGATGTGATACAAAAATTTCTCGTAATCAGTTTGGATTTTTGTCTGACGGGTCTACTATGGAAGCTACACATTTATTGAGAGGTTTAATGAAGAAGCAAAGAAAGAATAAAGACGATATACATATGATTTTTATTGATTTAGAAAAAACTTATGATAAAGTTCCAATATAAGTCCTTTGAAGAGTTCTAGAGAAGAAAGGTTTTGATATGACTTATAATCAAGTCTTTAAAGATGTATATACTAGAATTGTTACTTGTGTTTGAGCAGAAGGACGATTGATCAAGTATTTTCCTATTTCAGTTCGATTAAATCAGGAATCGGCTTTAAGCCCATTTCTTTTTTCTCTAGTTATGGATGCTCTTAGTGGACATATAAAGGATGATGTATCTTGGGGTATGCTTTTCGTTAATGATATCCTTCCTATGGATAAGACCAGAGAAAGAGTTCGGGAAAAACTTGAATTATGTAAGTCTACATTGAAGTTTAAAGGCCTTCATTTGAGTAAGATCTAAAACCGAATACATGGAATATAATTTTAGTAGAAGTAGCTCTAGTAAAAAAGTTGTAACTATGAGTAATCAAATCATTAAAAGGAGTGAACGTTTTAGATATCTCGGGTCTATAGTTCAAAGTGATGGTGATAAAGATGGGGACGTTATTAGTATAGTTCGAGTTGGTTGGTTGAAGTTGAGGAATGCATCGAGCCTATTGTGTGATAGAAAAGTACCACTTAGACTAAGGAAAATTTTATATAACTGTGGCGAGACCTACAATGCTCTATGGTGCAGAATGTTGGCCTTTAAAAGAGAAGCATAAAAAAGGTTAAGTGTTACTTAGATGAGACTGCTTTGGTGGATAAATGGCTTGAAACTTAGGATTTGTTTGGGGCGATTGCAGAACTATCCGAACTATCAGGATAAGCGAGCTTATCATAATAATCGTTGATAAGCGGTCGATTCGGATAAGCGATGCAGTTGTTTGGTTCACTGTGTTTGGAAAACAGTTGATTCTGGATAAATGACCATTCTTCCCCCTTCGATGATAGAACAAAAACTTAAAGCAACTAGCAAAGAAACCATAATTAATAGCCAAAAAAATTTAACTTCATAGAAACCACAATATGAACTCCTGCAAAAAATGAAGCCAGCAAGCTCAAAATTATCTATCAGGAGATAAGAACAGAGACTTCATAACAAAAATAAAAGAAAAAATAATAAGCTAAATGCACTAAACTGGTTCGCAAAAAAAGATAACCTAATCACCGCATCTGATTCACTGTACTTGTACTTCAATCTTAACAGTCATTATCTCACAATTAATCAACAACATCAACAAAGTACACATCAAAGCAACGAGCATTGGAAATAAAACCTGGAGTTGGTGGACTTTGATGTAGTCCCACACCTTCTTAACGGCCTCTGCGCGTGAGATCTCCGGCTGGCCGATGAACTTCCGCATAGCCGCCGAAATATGCAACGGCTTCAATGTACCCTTAGGTTCCGCCGCTGACCTCGAACCTGGAGCCGCGGCGTTCGCTGGAGCCTTAGCCGCCGCCGCAAGAGGTCTTGCACCTCTGAAGACCCTAAGCATGCCTTCCAAGCCCCACTGCGAGTTCGTTAAAGACCCTAAGCATGCTCCGCCTGTTCTCCGACCGTGCGAGAGGAGGAGAGGAGATTGCGACTTGGTCGACGGATCCGGCCGGGAGGAAGGCGAACGAGAAGTCGAGAATCACTTAGGGCAGGGGGAGCGAGACAGAGGGCAAAGATCGTCTTTTGCTCGAACAAAACGCGCACCGCAGCCTCTTACTCACGTTCGGCTTCTAATACAAAATGAAAAATGAGTTTTCAAAAACGACTCTAAAACGTTTTTTCCAAACAGGCGGTGGCGTTTTTGAAAACGCCACCGCTCTAAATAAGCCCTCTCAAACGCACACTTAGAGACAAAATGAGAAATGAATATATTCGAGATAGGGTTGTAGCTCCAGTGGCAGACAAGAATAGAGTCATCTTAGATGATTTGTTCATATTAAACGTCGAACATCTGATGATCCTATTATGAGAGTAGATGTTTTAGATTCGACTTATGTTAAGAAAGATAGAGTAAACCTAAAAAGACCTGGGCATATTGTATAAAAAATGATTTTAATCTATTAGAATTAAATGAAAATATGACACTCAATAGGAAGCAATGGAGAAAAAGAATTCATGTAGCCAATCCCACCTAGTAAGATAAAGGCTTGTTGTTATTGTCTTTGCATCTGTGACTGTTTATATATTTTAATGAGTATATATAGACCCAGTAGAAATGTTATAAAACATTAAAATCAATTAAACTTTAACCTATGATCAAAATGTTGTTATTGTCTCAATGAAGCCTATGTCACCAACGCTCCTAATGATAAATCAAGTGAAGCAATTAAAATTTAACCATACCAAAAACTGTTATTAGAGAATAAAAAAAGCGTTTTATGTTTGACAAAAACTTCAAATCTTCAAAATACAAAAACCATGAGAACCAATCTCTTCGATTGATTAAAAAAAGTTAACTAACAAAAGAAAAAAATTCTTGAATTTGTAAGGCCTTTAATTGTAAATCAGGCAAAAAAAGTATAGGACTGTTTAGTTAGCTAGCCTACAGCCGAGTAATGATAGGGATTTCAGAGCCATTGATACCTCACTAATGTGAGAGAACCAATGGAGCAAACCCCACCCAACAAGCCAGATAGATTGATGTTGCAAGTCCTCAACTTTTGCAAGCCTCAATAATGCAAAGCAAAATAAAATAAAATAAAATGATATACGGAGTTAATAATTGGACTGAAGAAATCATTCCAATAGAGTCTCGACTACTCTGATTTTCATATTTAGATGATGGATTAAACTAGCACAAAATCATAACTTAAAAGGGGCAATATCAAAATCAAGCTCCCAATTACAAGATAACTATTTTGAACCATATTCTTATCTAGATAACGAGTTTAATAATCAAACGGACTCACCTTTAAATCAATCTCTTAAACATAAAGATAAACACATAAAAACTCACCCCAAGTTATCAAATTATCATAATCGTGGGGTTAATTTGTGGGCAAGCACTCGACAACCAAAGCATCAAAGATACAATTAATGCCAATCATGACTAAATTTTGGCATTTATCATATAAATGCTTTCTTAAACAACAAGTTAATAAATGCACACCTATAATGGACATAATTAAAGAAAAATCAATATTAGAGGGAAATACATCCACTTTCTAGTCCTCTTCTTGAAAATATTAAAGAAAAAATATATAAGAATTAAAATTCAACTAATAATAAAACGTTTCATGCTCAAAGTAGCTATTCATTTTCGCAATAATTTGCTAAGAATTAAATATAATGGTTGGACCTAATCTCACAATGAGTTAATGTAAAATCAAGTGAATTTATATCACACTTAAATAGTCTCACACAAATAAAAACATGACATGTACCACCTAACTGGAAGATTAGCTTGATTAAAAATGATGTCGTTACTTTTTTTATAAATATATGATGTCATTATATTATAACTATGACCAAAGCCTGCATGTTTCATAATGGCTAGGTCTATAAGTTATGAAAAGAAGATATACTTAAAGCACTTGACTGCCAAAAACTTGATGAATATGATTAATCCCAATTATAACAAATTTTGGGTATTCATTATAAAAATACTCTCTTAAGCAATAAGTCAATAAATGAACTCCCAACGTTGGACATGATAAAGAAAAATCAAAATTAAATTTAACTTCTAGTCCCGTTTAAAGATTAAATTAAAGTAACAATGAACCACTTCACGCTCAAAGTAGCCAATCCATTTTCCACAATAGTTCACTAGGAATTAAAAATGGTTGGACTTACACTCACAAAAAGCTAATGTATCATCAAGTCTTAAAAAGTTTCATGCTAATAAAGATGTAGCTTGTATCACCTAATTGGATGACTATCTCGATTACGACATCATTATTCTGTTTTAACTATGACCAAAGCCTGAATATTTCTTAATGGCTAGGCCTTTAATTTATAACCATAATATATACTTAATAGGATATGAAGCTTTTTGCTAGCTAAGACCAATCTTAATTGCCTATTTTGTAAGCTTCCACTCCATGCCTATGATATCCCCTAGAACAACGCAACTCATAAGTAATAACAAGGAACCTTCAGTTAAATCAAGTTAAATACCTCAACTAACTATAAATTTAAGATTCATGACAATTGGGATGACAATCATAAATTTTTTATTTGATTTTTCATCAATCCACTACCACCCGCACTCAAGTTAATAGCATAGTATTACTTCTTCCAATCTGATTGTTGTTACAAAAATAAAATAACATAGACCCTATATATAAGTATTAATCAAAAGTTTCTCTATGATCAAGTGAGGTGATTAAACATAGATGCTATGGGAAATCTCAAATCAAATTATAAAATTCTCATGAGAGGGTAAAATATATAACTCACGCTTTACCTAATATTCAAAACATCTTCTGAAAAACTAACCCAAAATAACTCAAGTATGCATAGAGTCAATCACTAATTTTTAGAGTCAACAAATTAAAAATTATTTGTTAATTATATTTCATAAACTATGACAAAGTTGATTTTTTTCATGTCTTTTTAACAACTTTAGTGAGGACTTCTGAAAGGTGTGACAATTACTTATTTGAACAAATATTTTTAATAAATTTTTTTCATAAAATAATATTTTCATTCCTAAGTACTTTTAACTAAATCAATATTAATTATTCTAAAAAATATGATTAAAGGTTGAAAATGAATATAATAAATATTTAAGCATACCAGTTAAAAAAGCTTAATTATTATTGCACACAAGAAATTGAGATGAGAGAACAAGGATTGATCTTAATTGCTTTAACTTTTCTCTATCTTATAGGCAAAAGAATAGGAAACACCCAAAAAGGAGGGAAAGATTTTTTTAATAGAAAATCCATTTTTCATAACAATCATTATTTTGGAATGAAATGAACTCATCACCAATCCACAATCATTTGGAAAGAGCATCAACTCAATGTCATAGAATGAGTTAGGAAAGCTTTTGGCTTGACATTGATTCAAAACCTAGAGGATGTACCAACACAAGCAAGCAGAAAATAGACGGACTAATCATAATGACAATGACTACTACAAAGACAGCAAAACAAGCAATCAGAGATAGAAGTTGGTGTCGGCCAGGGATTGGCAACAATGAAAGATTTTGTCATTGGCAAAAAAAGTAGTTTTTGAAGATTGAAAGCATTTGTGAGTCTTGGGATGCTTAGTTTGAATGATTTAAAATTATCTTCGAAGTGAAAATATTCCTAATGAAATTATTTCATGTATATTTATACTATAATAGGGGTATTCTGGTACTTATGTAAAAATCTTTTTATAGTGATCAAAATGGATAATTAAAATTGCGCTTTTTTTGCATGATCAAATCATGCTCGAATGACGCCTACCATACGATAGACCGAACCATTCCACTTGGGCTCGAACTAAAGCAAACAATCAGAAGTGATTGATGGTTCTCATCACAAAGGGTGTGTAACATTGTGGATTGACAATTTGACAATACTATATTTTTTTAGTAATGATATCACAACTGCATTGATGGGGTTAGTGTAAATTTTTTATAATTGGATGAGCTTGAGGAAAATTAATAGTGATGTAACTCCATTTTTACATGAATCAACTCCCCTATCTTAAAAGAACATTTTACGAAACACTGAAAAAGTTAGTTTAAAAATAACAGTAAGTTAAACAAGCTAATAAATACTCATACTCTTACACTATAGTAATACAAGAAAAAAAAAATTAACATACATGTCAGTTGGCTTTTAATAAATCAATATAAGCATTTGAGATGTTATTTAATTAATCTTATTATATCAATATCATTTTAGATCTATACAACCATTACAAGAGCATTGTCTGAAAAATATACCACTTATGATACTTCAATATTAATATATTTTTTTATATGCTTGCAGATATACCTTAGCGTTCTCACACTAGTGTCGTAAAGAATGACTCTATCATAATCAATCATACACAAACAAGCAGTCAATATAAACATATCATTCATGTCTTCATCGTATTCAATTCAACATATTATATATAACATACACCAATGTATATAGTAAGTAGTTACAAATATTCATAATCAACATCACCAATAAAGAAAAGAATATCTCAACCAGAATAAAACTTATGCAATTGTCATTAATAGCAAAATGGATGAGAAGAAACAAAATATTACTATATATGTACTCACCTCGATGACAAATGAATTATTCTTGAACTTGTCTTAACCTCTACCCTTTTAAAATTTAAGCCTATAATAAACATGAGTATTCATATTACAAAATTTTAATTAGTTATTAAATTTACATTATTTAAGTATTAAATTTTTATATTTTTATGCAATCCTAATTAACTTTATTTTGCTATTAAAATTCATTAATCATAATATATACTTAAATTTTTCTTGCCAAAGATTGCTCAGGTCGATGTTCCTCCTCTAGCTCGCACATTTCGCAACCTTCTATTCCTCACCAAGTCTTGTATAATAACATTTTTTTATTAATATTAGACTATATACATACATACATACATATATATATAATCAATTAAATATAAGTATTAGATTTTACCTTTGTAAGAATTTGTTCGGCCCTAAGCCACGCACGAGAGAACGCGACTTCGTCCACTTTGAACTAGGGAGCTTCTTCCTGCTCGCAAGAGTTCTAGATCGAAAGCCTGGCTTCTGCTTTCTCTACCACACAAACGCACGAACTGAACTCTTCCTCCTTTTTCTCGACGATGCTTCTTCTTCTCCTCTTCTTCTTCGCTGGTAGGCTAGGGTACGGGCTCTCCTCCATCGCTCCTTCCTCCTTCGCACGGAACATCTCGAAGCTCGACGCCGATATGTCCTCAAGCCTCCTCCTCGCCTGCTAGGACGTCTCCCGCACTGTTCGACTCCCAAGTAAGTCTTTCTCACATCCGCCTCTGTCCCTCGAGCGCATCCCTTTATAGGGTGAAAGTATTCGATTTCTCTGACTCCTCACCTCATCTTCCGCCCCTGTTCGACTCTCCCTTTCCTCTCCTCCCTCGTCGTTTCTTCTCCCCCTCTACGAATATCTGAATCATCGCTTCTTCTCCCACTCTGTTCGACATATTAGTATTATTATTTTTTTAACAAAACGTTTTTATTGCATTTTCACATGTTTTTATATATTATTTTTAAAAATAACTCTAACTTTTTTTTTTTTTTTTTTTTGGTTAAAAAGAGATTTAGACTCTTTCCGTGTTTCAAAGAAAGAAAGATACAGAACCGAGAAAGAGGACCTATATAATTCTAACAAAGTTTAGTTATTTCAAGCATTTAAAAAAAAAAATTGATTTTTTTAAATAGGCCAAGTATATTTTATCTCAAATTAAAATATAAAGAAAATAAAATATAAATATGAAATAAAAAATCCAAAATAAAATTGATCAAACAATCCTTAAGTCAACCAGAAGCTACCATTAGCAACAGCAAATATACCTTGACATGGCAACCATGAACATCTCAATAACAGTTTTAATTATGATTTCGAAAATTTAATTGGACTGGTCGGTCTGATTGGTTCAATCGTGAACGGGTTATGTCTAGTTCGGACTAGCCAAAGAACTGATCTCGCATTGAACCGGCGTGAACTGGCTCGAAACTCCGGTTTGGCCAAAAAAAGACCAGAGAAACATGCCTGGTTTCTAAGGACTGTGAGGGTCTGGATTTCTACCATCCAGCAACTGCAATTTACATTCCTGGCAATAACAGTGAACTTCATAACTAGAAAAACCTATTAATGCTTCATCAGTCGCTCCTTTCAGCGTTCGATCGTTGGTTGCTCACCGTCTGTTCGCCAACAATGCACCAACCAAAGCCATATGATGTTTCTCGAGTTTTTTGTGGTGATCCAAAGATCTACACTCTTCTGAAGCAATGGTGTTAGGAGTTGCTTGGATGGTCCTTGCCTTTGAGGATAATTGCTACTTCCTTTAGTCACTAGTAGAGAATTGGTTAGTAGGTATGCATTTTGAAGTAAGAAAGAGGAATCAGAGCTTTTAAATCCCCAGTTTTCTATATCATCAAGAAGCCATAAAATGTATAGATTCTTGCAATTTGGTGGAAGGCGAAATGTGTATTGGTTTAAGTTGCTTATTGATCCATATATTGATATACCAAAAGATGATGTCGGCCTAAATGATGTGTATATGGACATTTCAAATGATGATGGCCACTTAAACTCCATGTTCGATATAATTACATGAGTAATGTTTCACCCTCCAAAGAGAAGTCATTTGTCTATGAGCCAGTTTACGTCTGCTTTCTCATTTTTATTTGGTTGTAATTTTCTTTTTGTTTTTTTGGAAATTTCATACACATACCAAAACATTCATATTTACATACATATCCCTCAAATCTTTAATATCACATAAAAAAATAACTTTATTTCTACTTTTTAGAAGTGAAATACACTTTTTCATGCATAGATATAAAAAATAGATCAGCAGTTTTATTTTTTATTAATTTTATTTATTTATTATATCATTCGATTTAACCCCCCGGTTCGGCCACGATCGAACCATTGAACCTTGAATATTTTCTTATTCTGGTTTTGATGCGTGCTAGAAAATTCATGGTTGTGGAGTAAGGGATTATCATCTTAGTGTTGCACAAGATTTCAACACACACTCAGATAAAAGAAAACAACCTGCAGTGACGCCAGAAGTTTTTACGTCGAAAACATGTAAGGGAAAAAACTACAAGGCATAGCATAGTTGTAAAAATTTACTATAAGTTGATGATTACAGAGAATCTTTGTTCCAGGTGGGAAATAGTTACGAATTCTTCCAAATTACAACGTCGACATGCGAATGAACATATTGTAAGAAGTGAGCGATAGCCGATGACGATCAGTGGAGGCTAGCAGGTGGCGGTCGGCGGCGGTCGGAAAAGATCGATGGTGGTCAGCGGTAGTCAATGGTAGTTGGCGACGATCGACGGTAGCATGAGTGGTGCTGAACTTCAACTCTTTTTCAAAACATCAAGTTTTTACCAAGTCTTAAGCTCTTTTTCCCCTCATGAGAGGGGTAGAGCTCTATTTATAGTGCTTTGGGTGCAATTAATGCAGAAATATGAACCATTTTGATCGGACGGTAGGAGAGCTTCCTTTGATCAGATGACATTTGATGAAAATTTGATGACTTTAACGATGTCAGAATTAAACAATTTTGGGCTCGCTGGATTCATCTTTTTGAGACGATCGATTTGACTACAGGCTTGCTAGATTCGGCGTTTGTTTGACCTTCTAAATAGGTTGGGAAAACTTTCAAAAGTAATTTAATGACTTGATTTGAGCTTGTTTTAACTCAAATTGAATTAATTTTGATATCATTAAGTCCGTCTCATCGAGCCGATCAATTTGACTATATGTTTGACTATATGTTTGCCAAAAATCAGAACTCAGTATGACTTTTTATGAAGATTTGAATATTTCTTGCCGAAATAATTATCTCGAGATCTGTGTCATGCCTCAAGATACGTGTCGTATGATGAGAATTTATTGATAGCGTATAAGGTTTGATGTCTTATCCAGCTTTCACAATCTTGATTTTAATAATTCAGAGAAGACTACTGTTATGCAAGATTTTAGAAAATGATCTTATAAGATAATTATGTCTAGTATTTTTGTCATATGTCTCATTCATTTACCAATGGAGATAGGAAGATGGCCAAAAGGTATAGCAAGATTCCTTCATTTGGCTTGTGAAGTAGTAACTCGGAGAAGCGACTCCAATAGAAGTAACTAATAGAAACGCCCCAAGCAGTAAAGTCCGGTATGATCCACCTCTTTGTCCGAAAGAGCATAGTACATGGGTGTTCTGTTCCTAGAAGCATAAAATTTATAAAAAAATTAATGTCATATTAACTTGGTAATTAATAAATTAAAAGTTGGTCCAAACAACAAATTAGTTCAGAATATATTTAGATATTATATATATATATATATATATATATTCTTGCAACTTTCTAGCTGTTCTCGTAGGCATGAGCAAAACTATCCAACAAGACCAAAATGTTTTGAATTTCTCATAAATATAAGGTAAATTTTGACTTAATGTATGTATGCTCGGATTATAAATGTCACTAATTGATCAAACACAATTGTTTAAATAATTGAATGCATGTGACATTATATTAATTATTTAAATTTATTTAATTTATATTGCATTCAAAAGTTAAATATTACAACCAGAACTTTAAGAGAAAACAATAGCTGAAGGAATTAAAAATTCAAAAAATGTCAAAATTAGAAGTGTATTTCACATATAAGTCATTTTATGTATGCAGGAACATGTGTATTTCACTTTTTAAAGTTGAAAGTATGATCTTTTTTTATGTGGTATGAAAGATTTGGATGATATAAATACAAAAAGATCACTTATTTCATATGTAAATACATACGAATTAAGTGGTACAAAAGTAAATGCCCCTGCCCCATAATTACAACAAAATATTGCATATATCGAATGTTGTGAATCTCCAACACAAAATATTTTAGTAATTTGTGATTTCAATATGTGTTTTATGATGGGAAATAAGAACTCATGATAATCGCATGTACAAATTAGATACTCGTCAACGTAAAAATAAATTTTCAATGTCCACACTCGAATAATTCATTAATGATCAATTAAATTTCAAGTGAAGTACTGATAATGTTATTATTCGTGGAAATACTACATCATCAATTTGAGTTATCTCATACAGAGAGGTTTGTGAAAGTATTTTTTCAAAACTAAATACCACATTCCTGATTTTAAGCGCAGTGGCCAAGTAGTCAAAATATGGATTGAATTATTACAAAAGACACTCATCATTAAAGAGTTTATCAAAAGATCATTTGGTATGGACGAAGAAATGTGTCATACTCCGAGATATGCTAACATAATCATTACAAAAGCAGGTAAAAATAGTTGTGGTAACGACTATGCTACATAATTTCATACGTAGGCATTCATCTCTAAATGTGGATTTTAGGGTCTTAGATGAAGATCCAGAAGCATTCCATCATCAGTCAAGACAATCATTGCACGAGTAAGAATTTAGAGTTAATAACATCAACACACCCAATGGGGAGCGTGTTGAAAAGATTATCTAGTTAAAAGAAGAGATTATGAATGCTTTGGTGTATTCGTCATATATATGTAATTGATATTTTATAACGTCTTCTGATTGATGTTTACTATTTGGGGCGTATTGAGGATTGTTGGTTGATGTCTCTTTTTTGTTTAATGTTTTGAGACTTCAATTTTTAAAGTAATAACCTAAGGACTGCATATTTTCCTTTTATATATATATATATACATATATACATATATACATATATATATATATATATATGTATATATGTATATATATATATACATATATACATATATATATTATTTATTTATGTTCATTATGAACCATAATAAATTTTTAGTTGTTCTATTGCATATATAGTTTAATTCATCGATTAAGCATTACGTATTATATTACAGATAAAATGAAATCAAGGCTGTCAAGTGCTTAAAGTGTTTTGCACTACAATTGTGATATGCAGTGTTATGAGTATACATCAAAAAGAGAACACAGTTATGGGAAGATACTTTACTACTATCCCAGAAATGGGCACGTGACAATTGCAGATGTAATGGTTTGGTGATATGGATGAATTCACTCCAGAAAGTGATTTATTTAGGAGAGAAGCACTGAAAAGAAAAATATCTCGAAGATTTGATCGTCTAGACGTGAAAGATGACATCATAATAGCATTTCTTATTGTTGTATTGTTTATTATAGTGTTTTATGCATTTAGTGATGTGTTAAAATCTTTGTAGTGTGAAAATTGAAATCCTGACGTCTTTTTTTAACTGCACAATTTGTTATTATTATTATGCTATAATTATGTCTGAAACTGCATTCATTCAGCTAATATGCATCTATGTAAGCAGAAATGTCTTTTTTTTTTCTCAAAAATAGCTAAAGCAAAGCAGATTATCCATACAGACAAACTGCTACACCACCAACAATTTTCTGCCAGCAGTTTCTCAGAAAGTAACTTCATAACTATTTTTTCAAAAAGCAGCAGCTGCCTCAAACACACTTTAAAGGTCTGTTTAGGGCAGCTGCAGTTTTTTGAAGAAGTAACTATGAAGCTACTGAAGAAAAAGTTGTTGTTGTTATTACAGAAATTAAAAAAAAAACGAGACCACAGTATTATAGCAACCACTGCAGGTAGCCAGATCTGATGAGAAAATACAGCTTTCAGCAACAGTTTTTTGAGAACGTAGACAAAACACAGTTTTGTTAAACAGGAAAACATGTGGTGCGACACCACACCGCCGCCCCAAGCGCACTTTAAGGGCCTGTTTGGTTCGACTTTTCTGCGTGCGGCGCTTCCTTTTGCCGCGAAATTTCCGCCGCGGCATCGTTTGGGCGACGGCTTCGCCGCAACGTGCCGCAAAGTTTGGCTGCGGTCACGGGATAAACCCCGCGGCCCAGCTTCGTGGAGCGGCTTTTACCTCTTCGTCCCACGCGCTTTGCTCAAAGAAGAGGTCTCTCCGGTTATAGAGCTTACCATCGGCGGCATCACTCTTTCCTTCGAGCAGGACAACGGCTCCTTCCATGTCGACACCTCCGTCTGGCCATCTTCCCTTGCCCTAGCTAAGTTCGTCGAACGCTGGCTACTCCCTCCCTCTCCCCCCACCCTCAATCCCTACAACCCCCTTCTCTCCTTCTCCGGCAAGCGCGCCATCGAACTCGGCGCAGGCTGCAGTCCCGCCGGAATCACCCTCACTGCTCTCGGTCTTGACATTATTCTCACTGACATCGCCCCCGTGATGCCGGCCCTTCGCCGCAACATCAAGCGCAATCGATTTGCCCTTCCCAAAACCCCCTAACACGCCCAGCTTTACTGGAACAAAGCTGATCAGATCCGATCCCTCAATCCTCCCTTTGACCTCGTTATCGCTTTTGATGTCGTCTACATGGAGGACTCCGCAGCGCAGCTTGTGTCTACGATGGACGCTCTTATTGCGCCCAGCGGAGCGGTTTTGTTGGGCTACCAGCTGAGATCACCGGAGGCCTACCGCATATTTTGGGATCTGTGTTCGAACGTTTTTCCGGTGATAGAGAAGGTGCCTCACGAGGATCTTCACTCGGATTATGCTTATGAGGAGACTGATGTGTATGTCTTCAGGAAGAGCAGGTGAAATTATTTGATGCCCTAGAGAAATCTGGTAAAGTAACATCGTTCCTTCTTGTTAGTTTTGCACTTAGCCAATTCGTATAACTCCCATCTCCTTTTGTTTGGTTGCATTACTGTGTCCAAATTCCAATTTTGCAGCATATATGAAGATTAGTTGCTTGTATAAGAAAGTACTGCTCTATTGCATGATTGACTGTGTCTTGAAACATCTGAATTTGTGACAGAGCTTGATTGTTTGTTCTTAATTCATCTTGAAGTAATTGACTGTGTAGATTGTTGTGAAATTTATGCTGATACCACACAATTCTTATGCATATACATATGTAACACCCAAAGTTTGATTTTTACACTTGTAACACTTTGGTGTCATAAATCTATGCATGAAAGTGTGCATTTTACTTTCAAAACTTTAATAATCGTGGTATTTTTGATGTCATGTTTATGTTCTGAGTGTTATAAATGTTGAAATGGATATGTTTGTATGTATGTAGATGCCCTTAGATTCTTTCGTTTGGAAGAAGAATAGGATTTCTAACCACGTCTTTGCATTTGTTTAAGAGAAAAGTTGGATTGTGCCAACAATCTTATTGTTTGATCTGGTTATTTAAGTTGGAAATGCAATATTCAAAAGGAGCACCGTAGAAGATTTACTAGAACAAATTAACATTTTTAGAAGGCTAAGTTGGTGCCATTGAACACTTTAAGGAGCTATATCGTCACGGATTTAAGTAGGATTTAACTTAATTACTGTCAAATAAAAGATTATCCAACATAAAACTTCTAAATATTTTATTTTATTAATTTGAACAGTATATTTAACCACTAATGATGCTTAGATTTTTAAAAATAAAATTTATATTTATTAGTTTGAATATTTAAAACATAAATTTTTAAAAAAAAAATTGCATTTGCAAATCCTGTATATCATATAAATAAATCGAAAATTTCAAACAATTTTAATAAACATAGGCGATCCTAGTCATTTTTTATCGAAAAGTGCTGCACATATGTTTTCCACATACTGTAACTGAAACAGATAGATCACTTCCAGCAATGCTTCTTAGATAACAATAGCATTACTGAAATTCTGAAAAGCTGCAATCGAACCAAACAGACCCTAAGTCAAACTATTTCAATTATATTAGTTAGGGCTGTAAACAAGCTGAGCCTGAGCGAGCTCAGGGTCAACTCGTGTTCGACTCGTTCGATACTGGCTCGAGCTCGAAATCTGCTCGTGTTTGAAATGGCTCGTGAAAGGTGTGTTCGTGTTCGGCTCGAATTAAATATTCTTGTTTGTGTTTGGCTCGTGTTCGGCTCGAAATTGGCTCGTTAAAATTAATTGGAAAAAATATATGCATAATGTTGAAGTTGAACCTGAACCAAATGAATAAAAAAAGACGCATAACCACGTTACCACACAAGCAATTATGATTTAAACTTAAATATAAATATATATAATATATTAATATATAAATAATATATATAATAAATTATTATATAAATAATTATATGATTGATTTTTTATTTCGAACTAAAACGAGTCGAACACGAGTGAACAAATAGTTGTTTGTGTTCGGCTCGTTTGTAATTCGAGCTTAAAAAATTTATTCGTGTTCGGCTCGTTTACTTAACGAACGAGCAGAACACAAGCTACTTCACGAGCCAAACACGAGTTGTTCGCGAACAACGAGCTTTTTTGACAGCCCTAATATTAGTATATCTAAAATAAATTCATATATTATTTAAGGACGATTTACACATACCACTCAATTCCTATCTGTTTAAATGTCTAACACCTAATCTTCAATATTTACATATATGACACCTTAACCTATGCACAAAAAGATGTATCCCAATTTTTAAAATTCAAAATTGTGACATTTTTTATGTGATATGAAAGATTTTGGTGGTATAAGTGTAAAAAAGAAGAGAGTACGTGTTAGATATGTAAATACATAGGAATTGGGCAGTATGTACTGACACAAATACAAGCCCGATCCTCACTATGTTGTATCCCTTCGGCAGCCTAATTTGAAGAAATGTAGAATCCTAAGGTTACTGATGATGATGATGATGATGATGATGATGGTGACAAAGATGAAAATAGAGGAGATGGAGGAATATACCATTGATATCAGAGCATTCAGTGGCAACATCAAGTGCGGATTTAAGGCAACCAATGATAACAACACGCTTTCCTTGAACGAGCTCAGTGACTGCTGCACGACCCATTCTTGCTATGTCCATGGAGTGGACAACCATGCCATCAAAGACCTCAGGGCCTTTGTTATTTGGGAAACTAGGAATATTTGGAAGATCACAGAATCTACCCAAGCAGAGCACCACAAAGTCCATCATATGAACCTGCCATATGAATTTATCAAATTTTGAACTATTCATTGAGATGTATCATTCACATATTTACAGATAGGGATCACAAAGTAAACATATCAATTGATCAATTTCTCTTTTGACAGGAAAAGGAGTGACTAATTGTTTATAGTCAAATTTGAACACACACAAAGAGAGAAAGATTGATTGTTAGTAAATTGCAAAGTTTGAAATGATAATGTAAAGATGTGATGTCAAGTAAACAGCAAGCACAATAGCAGTATAGCAAGCAAGATGAATTCACTGCAAGGGATATTTACTGCTGTTGGCTGAAGCAGTGAAGCAACTATCAGATTGCCTTGGGATTGCAAATCAGTATAAGGGTGCATTTGCCTTTTCACAGCTTAAATTGACAAACTCCTATCATACTTCTATGTAACTATAATTTTCATATTATTTTTCAAAAAAATTTCTTATGAGGATGAGCCTTTTACAACCAGTTGCTAAACTACAACAGCTATAAGAAAATTATTTGATTTTTGTAGGGCAAAAGATTTTAATAATGCATTTAAATTGACAAACCTCTGTCACATTTATATTTGACTATAATTTTCTTATTAGGCTTATAAAAGTTTCGTAATGATAATGAATGTTCTGCAGCTAGATTTGCTAAGCAGATATAAAAAGTTATGATTAATCATGATTATATACACTAATCTCTTACTTAAGGGCCTCTAAACACAATTTATTACATAAGAAATCTCATTAAGTGCTTGCAACAAAGCACCAGCAAACCCTAGAGATACATACTACATACCTCAACTGAGCCATCCTCAGCTCGCTGGACAGTAACACGCCAAACTCCCGGACCACCGCTGGCACCGGCAAAGGCTTGGCCGATCCCGCCCCATTGCTTCCATCCTACCATCTCCTCCTCCGCTACGCCGACATAGTCCAGCCCCACCACCTTCTCCCTGAGCCTCACATACCGGAGAAGATCAAAGTGGCGGGCGTAGTCTCGTATGTACTTCATAACCTCCGTGTGATGGGGCATTCCGGTGACCGTCTCAGGCCACGGGAAATCGGAGAAGCTGTAAGCTGATGTTGGAGATTGGAGACGGGTTGAATGAAGGTTGTTTTTGGCCCAAACGCCTCCGATGGAGTCGTCGGCCTCGAAGATCACCGGATGGAAACCCTTATGGAGAAGGTATTTGCAGGTAACCAGGCCGCTGATTCCGGCGCCTACCACGCACACCCTGTTCGCCTCCATTTTTACGCACAGTGGATCGAACTTCCCATCCTCGGGCAGCCGCCGAACACTATGTTGCATTAATTTATAATACAATTTATATGAGCATATTCGCGTAAGAATAAAACATATAATAGATTTGTGTGAGAGTGACTTTTCAGAAAATTAAAATAAAATAATTTATTTGATTATACTTTTTTTAAAAAATGAATTAATATTAATTTATTAATATATATATATATATATATATATATATATATATACACAATGTTTTTCTTTATTTTTAAATATTTAATTTATACATACATTTATATTATGATGTAATTTAAATAATAATATATTTGGTGAATTGTAGATAAATAGCAACTAAGAATAGGGAAAAAATTTGCGTACGTAGACCGTAGCGGCTGCGTACGGCCTACCAAGTTACATGGAGGTTACACAGAGAATTTTCATGTTTTATCTCATATAACATCTATGTAACCTCCATGTAACTTCCCTGTTATTTGGAGAGTACATGGAGGTTACATACATATGTGGTCGTCTCCTACTGGATTGCGTACGCGAGCTACGTACGGTCTACGTACGTAAATTTTTCCTCTTAAGAGGAAAATAGGAAGAGATATAGAGATATATAGTAATGAACAATGATGAATAGTATTTATAAGATTTTTTTCACTTCTTAATTACAAATAGGGCTCTTTAGTTTATAGAAGAATGATTATTATAAAATGACAATTATACCTTTAGTCATAGTTGACTAGAGATGGCCGAATGGAGCTCGTCGAGTAGATTGGAGCTAGTCGTTGGATCGAATGAAGTTGGTGGGCAGGCCGAATGGAGTGGGTTGGGCCAAAATGCGTGAGTTGGGTCGGAAGGAACTACTTGGTGCAACGGAGCAGCCCAGCTGAACAGAGCGGGTCGGGTCGAATGGAGCTGGCCAAGCAGAATGGAGCTAAACGGTAGAACAGAGCAAACTGGCCAAACAGACCAAGCCGGGCCGACTAGGGATGGTCGTAGGACTGTTAACAATCCAATTTCAAGTTGTGCTATGGTCAGCTCAAAATGGACTCAAATGAATTGAATGATGCTCAAAATTGGCTTGTGCTCTCTATAGTTGATTTCGAGCCAACTCAGCTCAAAATTGAATCGAGCTCAATCCGACTAGAAATCAATACAAGCTCACTCAAATTGAGTTATGTGGATATGTTCCAGCTAAAAAATGGTTTGGTTCGGCTCGAAATCTAAATAAGTTGGCTCAAATTGAGCTATTTGTATCTGCTCTTGCTTGAAATTGGCTCACGCCTCATTAAAACCAATTTTATTTAGATTATTATTATTATTATTATTATTATTATACTACATGTAGGTACCAAACTAGTTTGAGCTGATCCATGTATGGCTCGCAATGGCTCAAAAAAATTGATCTAATGTTTTGGCTCATAGGTTAGCTTCTTTATTTTGATCTAATCTCTATTCAAGCCAAAAATTGGACTAATTTTCAAGCGATTAAAGATCTTCGAGATAAATTTACAGCTCTAGCAGGTGGCCATGCATAATGGAGCTGACGGCCGAGTCGGCTGGAGCTAGCCTGGCTCTAGCAGGTGGCCATGCAACTGGAGAGGGTCGATTTGAACAGCTTCTTTGGACAATCATAATTTCTTAAACTATAAACGAGAATTTATGTCATATATATTAGTTTCTAGATTCGCTTATCTCTTTGAAAGATATATGGGAGAAGAATAAGAGAATGATGAATATGAAACAAAAATTATTCCACTATAAGACAACATATTTTCTCTAAATACAAGTTAAAAATTTGTTCAAGTAACAATGAGTGGGGTATCTCCTTTCATCTACATAGGTGCTCTCAGCTCTTCTATAGAATTTCATCCTTGGGGCATTTTGGCTCACCATCAAAGAGTAATCCCATACATCATCAATTTATCACTGTCTCAGTTGACTTGGTATTATAATAAGAGCTCCCCAAGTGTTACCAATGGAAGGAGTAATCTCTTATTGCGTTCTTAGATTGAGTATTGACCGTTATAAAAAAAAAAAATAATCGAGTAGTTTACTTAAATTCGGATTATCCTTTATCTTCTGATCGTAGCTCTCCTACAGGGAGTAGTCATCATAAACCTTTTAACTTATATATGATGAAATTTCGTGTTCTTTCACCATCCATCGGTTAATAAATTCATTCTTTATTTGGTTGAGTTATTTTTTAGAAAGAGCTTTTCCAAAGTGGTCCCTAGCATTTGACTATTTAACTAAATTAGGGACCAAAAATATAGGTCATTTTCTTTTTCTTCTTTAGTAACATGTCCTTGAGAGGCAGGCTCCTCGAGTGTTATGGGTGAATTGAAGAATTAAGAGACAATATAAATGCAATAAAACGGAAGAGATTTTCCTTGTAGAGTTATTTCTTGTTTCTTGGTTTCACTCCTTTGTGATATATCTTCCCATAGACAAACTATTTTGGGAGAAACTTCATAGGAAAATTTATTTTTTGGATGAATGGAGCTTGTCGAGTAGAATGAAGATGGTGTTTAGGGCAAATGGAGCTCGTCGGGCCAACTAGAGCTGGTTGGGTCGAATGGAGCTGGTGGTCAGGCCCAATGGAGATGGTGGTTGGACCAAATGGAGTTGGTCAGGACGAATGGAGCTTGTCTATTCGACCAACAAAAGCTCTCTAGGTAGAATTCAATTGCCTGGGCTGAACGAAGCTAGTCAGGCCAACTAGGATGGTCGAGCCGACTAGAGCAGGTGGCCAGACCTAATAGAGCAGGCAAGCCAGCCTAGCTAGGCTAACTAGATGAGTTTACTTATTCTCCCATATAAGTTCTCTAGTGCATTATGTATTGTTAGTTATGTATGTATGGCTTAGTTCCTCCTTTTGTATTGCTCATCTTCTTATTTGTTGCATGATCAATGCTCATTATACATTTCAGTATATGAAATTTGAAATTGTACGTGAATCACATATAAAGAATATGTCATTAAATAAGGAGAGCTAGAAAGAGAGAGACAATAACAGATATGAATGAATAGTGTCTGTTAAAATTTTTCCACACATCAATCATAAATGGTGTTCCTCTGTCATAATAGATTGAATATTATAAAATGACAATTGTGGCCCTAATCATATTCAATCGACTGGAGATGGCTGACAAGAGCGGATGTTCGGAATGAATGTAATGTAGCAGGCCGAACATAGCTAGTTGGCCCGAACCAAGTTGCTCAAGCCGAACGGAGCTGGTCAGGTTATACAAAGTTCGTAGGGTCAAACCTAGTTGGTCAGGCTGAATGAAGTTGATTGAGCCGATTGGACTTAGTCGGCCCGACTAGAGCTGGCTAGGATGAACATAGCTAGTAGGGCCGAACAAAGTTGCCCGAGCCGGCTAGCCGAACCGAGCTAGGCCAGGCTTACTGCAACTAGTGGTCGGACTGACTAAAGCTGGCGGTCGAGCCGACTGGAGCTGGCCTAACTAGGTCTACTAAGTTAAACGAGTTCTTTAGACAATCTAGTTGCCTAAACAATGAATGAGAATTTTTTTCATATAATATTGTAGAAATATTAATAAATATGTATATATATATATATATATATATATATATATATATATATATATATATATATATATATATTAAATCTATTTACTAAATGAATTTTGAATTGTGAAAAATTATGGGCCACATAACTAAGTTTCTAAGAATTTAAGGTTTTCTTAAAGAGTACAAAATTCAAAATCAAATATTTATGGAATTTAAGGAAAATGAAAAAATTGCATACACAATCTGAATAATTGATATTTATAAATGAAAATATGTGAAGTGACATATTCTAGTCAAGATCTCATTGACATTGAAGTTAACTTATATAATATGATACATATGTACTTAATTAAAATTTGTGGTGCAAAAGCCTTGAGTTAATCCAACAATTTTAAGATTGTTGTCCGGAAAAATATTCTAGAGTCAAATTTAAGCTCATTTGAGCTTCGATTTTAGCAATTTTATAGTCAAATTGAATATCCTGACAATACTAGTCCAACGATATAGAATGTGATTCAATTTGATTTTAAACGAGCTTAATTCAAGCATTTGAGTAATAATGGAAAGGTTTGAAGTATTAATTGTAAGATTAAATGATCTCCACACTTGCATTCTTGAAGTCAAATTGAGTGTATAAACGAGAGAAGCCGAATGTGCTTCAGTCGAATATGATTCAATTTAATTTTAAACGAGCTAAAGGAATAATCTGTAATTAAAAGAATCAACACTAATTATCCAATAGAGTGTTTTGAATTTTGGTAGAATTTACGTAAAAATCATCCTTATATTTTATAAATTGGACAATATTTTTAACATGAATAAGCAGTGATGCGTGGTAGAAAATTCGCGGCGGTAGAGCAACAGATTATCGCTTTAACGTGATATGGAGATTCAGCACACACTCAGAAGAGAGAAAATAACTAATAATGACACCATAAGTTTTTATGTGGAAAATCAAAAAAGAGAAAAGGGACCGACCCAGTTGAAGAGTTCTACTATAAAAAATGATTACAGTAGCAACCAATTGTCCCACAAGTGGGAAATAGTTAACAAGTTTTCTAAGTTACAACATTGATTGAAGGAGACCGATAACGATTGGCAATGTTCGGTCGGTGTTGGTCGACAGTGGTCGGCGCTGATCGACAACAGTCGACGGTGGTCGACGTTGGTCGACAGCGGTAGGAGTGGCATTGGACTTTAATTTCTTCCAAATACTTCAAATTCTTTCTCAAGCCTCAAGCTCTCTCCCACCCCCTCCCCTCATGAGAGGGTGTGACTCTATTTATATACTTCTAAGTGCAATTAATAGAGAAATATGAATTACTTTGATCGGACGGCTCCGATGGCTTCTCATGATCGGACGGCATTTGATGAACACTTAAATGCATTAATGATGTTAGAATTGAGTGATCTTAGGCTCATTGGATTCTTCTTATCAAGACGCTCGATTTGACTATAAATTTGTCAAAATCAGCATTTGTTTGACCTTTCAAAAATGTTCAAAAAACTTTCAAAAGCGGTTTAATGGCTTGATATGTGCTTTATTTGATTTGAATTGGACTAATTTTGATAACATTAGGTCTTTCTTGTTGAGTCGGTTAATTCAACTGTATGTTTGCTTAAATCGAAGTTATAGATGATTTTTTATCGATGTATGAATATTTCTTACTCAAAAAGTCATCTTGAGATCCTTGTCATACCTCGAGATTCATGTCAGATGATGAAATTTTGTTGACAGCGTATCAAGCAGGATATGAAGTAAATGCCAAATTCACTCGAGAAAAATCCTCATAGCCCACGACTATCAGTAGCCTAACTGTATGTATGTATGTATGTATTTCTAGACTTTTCTCTAAATTAAGAGGACGGTACTACAGAGTTTTGATCGAGTTATAAAGATTGTGGTATATGTGTAAAACTTCATATATTTTTCTCTTTGGGCTTATTTCTAGCCACTATGAGCATATATTTTTATATAATTTCTGAGACAGAAATGTATTAATTTTTTACAGAAACTTTAATTAATGATAACAATATTATTATTAATATAAGAAATAATAATAATAATAATAATAATAATAATATTTTGATGAGTGCTAGAAAATTACGTCACTCGTACGTAGACGTTAGTACGAAATTGACACATGCAGATGAAAAAGAAATAAACGGTGACGACTCTAGGAACTTTTATGTGGAAAACCAGTAAAGGAAAAAATCACAGGACCTGACCCAGTTGCAAAAATCCACTATTGATTGCCACAGACGGAAAAGATTAATTATATTCTTCAGATTACAACATCGATTAATAGCGTTTAGTTGGTTGTGATTGACGATGGTGGTTAGCGGTGATCGACGACGGTTGGTGAAGGTCGACGGTGATGATTGATGACGGAGATCAACCGTGATTGATGATGGTAAATGATGGTCGATGGCGGTCGGCGGTGATCAACGGAGGTTGTCAGTGATGCTAAGCTACAACTTCTCCTCAAAAGTTATATTTCACTTCTAAAAATTAAAATGCGATTTTACATATATGCCAGCTTTTCAGTTAACTTTACATGAAAAGATACATTTCACCTCTAAAAATAAAAATAGCGATATTTTAATATGATAATAAAAAATTCATGTAATATAAATGTAAAATGCAAAATTTAAGTGTTAAAAATATAAAAAACATAAGAATTGCGTGGTGCGTATGTAAATGTCATTTACTTTTATTATTGAAGTTTAAAGGTATAAATATTATTGCAGCTGCGTCTCAACTTCAATATTTACACATCTCACCTGAACTTCAATTTTTACTTGTATGCCACCTTACTCCATGCATGGAAATGGGTATTTTACCTTTTTAAAAGTTAAAATGGTGATATTATTTATATGATATGAAAGAACTGGGTGGTATAAATATAAAAAAACAAAGTTTGGGTATTAGATATGTAAATACATAAGAATTGGGTGACATGTATGTAAATGCCCATTGAAAATTTCTGTGATGGATAGCTATTTTTATGGCCAGATCTGCTGTTACAGTGCTGTAGCTGCAAGAAATTTATTATCTAAAAAAATTATAATAACTTTCACAATTTTCAATATATATATATATATATATATATATACACACACTATTCTACAACTCATTCTACATAAGCTGTTGCTGCTGCCAAAAACAGAATCTATGTTACTAAGCAAGCCAACAATAACTACGGGTGACAAACATCTAAGTTCTCATTTACTAAGCAACAAACAGAGAAAATTTAATAATTACCTGATTATTAGATCAGGGAAGCACTGGAACAAGCCAAAAAGACAAGCCAGTGTTGAATGAAGGTTCCCTGTATAACATGCTCATTTTGTTATGAATGAAGTCAGAGGTTTGGAAGAGAGAAGAAACATCTGATAAAGTTGCAGGCTTCTGAGTTGCCTAAACCCTAGAGGTTCCAAGCTTTCGCTCGAAAAGGCGACGGAGGAGATACACTTGTAGCACACTGGCTCCAATCAGTGCTGCAGATTCAAAAAGTGCCTTGTGTATTGCCCTTCTGCTCATCCCATCATTTACTGCACACCAATTTTTACATTCAGCCGTCGTTAACTTTGGAAATAGAAACAGAGATAGCTTATGTGGAAAATCAATAAAAAGTAGGTGGAAAATAGAATATCAAGCTAAAACTTTGGTCATGATAGATTTCAAAACTCTTGAATTTGATTTAAATTACATGAATAATCAATCAAGTTTTATACTACATTGAGAGAAGTGTCAGAATAATCATCTGATTTTATTTGCACGGAGCCATTTTAATCAGAAAGTTTATAAATGTGTTAATATAGTCTCTAGACATTTTTAATATGAGCTGAAATAACCCCACAGAGAACTATTTTAACCTCAATTTAAAGGATTTGGGAATTAATTTGACATTTTTTATCGATTCTGGGACTAAAACGACCCTATGTAAACATTCATCGGACCATTCTGGCACTTTCTCTATCTCAAAATAAATTCAAGAATTTTATTTTATAACTGATCCTGAACAAATATATTGATCAAGATATCCTTATATATATTTTTTAAATAAATAGACAGTTAGTCAGTATTTTTTTTTTCAAAATAAAACAAACTCCTTTAAAATAATTAGATGGATAGTTTAGACAAAAGAGAGCTACCAATTGCTTGACGTTCGGTCTGAGCCTCCAGCCAATGCTGCTCAAATTGAATGTTGTAAAGAGCGTCTTCTAACTTATTGATTTGTTCAAGGAGAGGAGAGAAATGCTCTGCATATTTTCAGCACAGCATAAGATGAAAGAAAAATTTACATACATGCCGCACAACTCTTATGTATTTACATATAACACATATGGTTTGATATCTGCATTTATAACGCTTTGGTATTAAAAATATATTCATGGAAAGGTGTTAATGATAGTGGTATTTTTTATGTGATGCCAAAAAGTTGAGTGGTATGTATTTAAATATTGAAGTTTGGGAGTTAGATATATAAATATAAAAAAAAATGTGTGGTATGTATGTAAATGCCCCAAGATGAAAATGATGAAATGTGAAACTTGCAAGCCTCCAAAGCCTTACCATCCTTCGCATGTTCTTCAAAGTATGTGAAGTGGGCAACATGAACATCAAAATCTATTGTTTCATGATATGGAGATTTGTTGGTGAAGCAAAAGCGATGAAGGCCTTTCTTCCGAACTACAAATTCAAATTTATCGCTTATCTTATCACGAAAATCATGAATTTGATTGCCAGATGGATCTTTCACCTGAAACTCATAAATTTATCAGATAACAAATTTAGCAAGAAATGGTAACATATTAAATTCAAAGACAAATAAGAAGAATTATTGTTATAGAATATAGTATTCATTAATTAAAATAGTAACTCCATGTCTTTGGCAAGATCTCGGCACATACAAGTCTATTATATACATTTGTTTCCATGGAATGACAGTTTAAAAATAAGTTACCAATTTATTCAAATTTAGCTAACAAGCATACAACAACAAGTCTTTGTCCCACCAAGTGGGGCTAGCGACATAAATTCTTTTTTCACCAATATGTCAAGTTGGGTGTCACATTTTCATTTGATTTTAATTAATTAAGATCATTTTTTATACAACATTCCCAAGTCTTTTTAGGTCTAACTCTAACTTTCTTAAAATAAGTTAAATTTAAAACATATGCTCTAGACATCACATTGTCGACATTTAACATGACCAAACCATCAAAGGTAAATCTCTCAAATCTTGTTCATCATTGGAGCTACTACAACCCTTTCATGGGAATGGTCATTTCGTTTTTTATCTCAAAGATTTTATTCTCTTGGGTAGGGGGAGGGACAAACCGCCCCATCCTTCCTCCTCTTTCTTTTTCTTTTTCTCACTTCTTTTTTCTTTCCTTTCTTCCTCTTCCTATTTTCCTTCGTAGGTCTTTCCTAATTTAATTTTTTTCCTAAAAGCCAAAATTCTGATTTTATTCTCCTTCCCTAACTTAATCCCTTCCTAAAATCCGAGATGTTCATTTTATTCTCCTTTCCCTAATTTAAACATTTTCTAAAATCAGAGATCTTGAATTTATATTTATTTTCCTTTCTTAATTTACATATTTCCTAAATTAGGGTAAGATCTTTTATAAATAGGGGATGAAGTGTCTAGTATTAGGGGTCTTTTTTAAAATATGAATTCAGTTTTGTCTGAATATTTTCCCTCCCGAGGGATGAGAAAGGTGCTCCAACTGTAACGTCGTTTGAGGTGGTGATTATCTTCGTTGTTCCGACCACCACACGTTGCCCCGTAGTTTGCCGTCGATCTGAGGTGGTGATTATCTTCGTCGTTCCAGCCAAATTCCTGCACCACCGATCAGCTCTCTCCCAACCCACAGTCGTTTGATTCTCCCTGTTGTTCCTCCCAGGTTGCCGCCTAGTCCACTGCAGCTTCCCTGCAGTTGCAGCCCCCTGCCGCCTCCTCCAAACGCTTCCACTGTAGCTTCCCTACAGTCGTTGCTCCCTGCTGCCCCTTCTAGATGCCCCCACTGCATCCTCCTGTAGTCGCAGCTCCCTGCTGCCCTTCCAACACAGCCATCGAACACTCCTCTGCCTGCACTTCTTTCTGCCACCTCACTCCCAACAAGCCGCAGCGCCTCCCACCATTGCCTCCTTCCTTCCAGCAGCTCACAGTCTTTCTCCTCCTTCACTCGGCTTCAACCGCCCTTTGTGCCTCCGTTCCTCTGCTCCAGCCGCAATCCGTGCCTCTTCCCTTCATCTTTGACTGCCATTTGTGCCTCTGTGCCTCTGTGCCTCGATCTCTTTTGCCTTTCCTACCACCTCCAGATTCCAATTTTCGACGATATTACATGCTTCCCCCGGTTGCAGTGCCAAGCCTGGACAAGCGTTGACTTACTTTCACCCGACATCGCTCCGGCCTTCATCGCAGCCACCAGTCCGGCACCCCCTCTCCAAACTGCCTCCTCGTCAAGCTTGTTGTGTCTTCATGTGTTGAGTCTTGTTGTAATGTTTTGATTTACACAGTGTCTTTCTTTATTTTGAGTCATCATTGTAATTGTCTTTTAAGTTATTAATAAATTCGTGTTTTGCATCGTGGTTTGGGTTAACTTCAATATTACACAATAGGCCTGATGCATTCCTCCACTTCAACTATCCAACTTGAATTCTACTAATAACATCAACATCTATATCACCATCACTTTAAACACTAGACCCCAGATATCTAAAACATTCTCCCCTTTTAATGACTTGACACCAAGGTACATCCTCCTGTAAATGTCTAATAAGAATATCCATAACCAAAGCAAAAGAATATGGGCTTAAAGCTGATCCCTGATGTAAGCCAACTAAAATTGTCATTATCGGGTTCCAAGTCCCGGATGTGAAAAGTTGGGAGTTTCATTGCACAATCGATAATAGATGTAAAAATTTTTGTCGAAAAATTATGACATGAATCCTTGAAGCTCTCTAACAAGTAGAAGTTCCTAATATTTACCATTTAATTATTCTAAGCAAAGGAGGCATCCAAAAATCTTCTTCAATGCAAACCAACAAAATTTGCCTGCATTAAGGTGAAAGTTGGACTCCAAAAAGCAGCAATGAGGAACAGCTTTACCAATAAAAAATGGCAGATTTGCAAACACAAGCAGAGATTAGAAAGAAAAAAAGAGAGAGAGAGAGAGAGATAGAGAGACAAAACCTGTTAACACACACGAACTACATATATGATAAAGAAAAGAAAACGATTGGAGAAGCTTAAAACGATGAAAGAATTAACACGCAATCCACCAATAGAAAAGGTTCAGGTATTATGAGCGAATGAAAACAATCTCATGTTGGCCCTTCAAAAAAAAAAAATATTCAATTTACAGCCCAAATTACTCTGTCAACACAACATTTTATGCTAAAAAAAGTGAAAATCTTCCAATGCAAATGATTGTGGTAGGATAAGTGATGCCGAGTTTCAACAACCAAGAAGATAAGTGTGATATAAACACATGCCATGCAATTTTTATGTATTTACATATCTAACTGCAAAACCTAAACTTTGATATTTATATAATACCCAAATTTTGAACATTACATCAAAAACACCAGTAAGAATAACATTTCTAAAGTGAAATACACCTTTTCATGCTATAGTTTGATATAGTATGACACTAAAATGGTATATAAATAAACATCAAAATTTAGATGCTAAATATGTAAATATAAAGAAATTGTGACATGCATGTAAATTAATTTAGCTCTAAAAATGGGCATCCGGAAAGGGGTTGTTGCATGCAGTAAGGAGACACAGTTTCATGATTAAAACCTAAAACATGCTAAACATATACTAGAGGGACGTCAGCATTGCTCCAAGCATGCGACAAAAATAGCTTCACAGTGCATTGATTCTTGCATTTATGAGTTTTTCTAGAGTTATAAACCGTTAGATCCTTCTAATCCAATTGGAAAAGTGATAGACAGTGTGCTAGAAAACTAAGAACAAGTCGAAACTCCTCTCTGGTTTAAATCATACTAACTCAAGTGTTGACCACCAACATAGATTATGATCAGATTCACATGACTAATTGGCTTATGCTATGAGGTCATTTTTAATTTCTCCAAAAGTTGTTGTCCCTTTATTATTTTGTCTATAATTGTGTTTTCACTGTGCATGAAATGGTTATATAGTGTAGATATTTGAGATCCATTCACAAGTGCAAACATCAAGAATCGTGTGGGTGCTAAAGAGTACCAGCATAAGTGGGTATTGCGCCAAGTCCCAATCATGTTGCAGGGTCTCAAGGGGGAAAAAAAGGTGGTATAGACAATGGCACGTTTTGAGGCATTACAGCATAAGGCTATCCTCATTTGTTATCAATTTAATCTTCAAAGTAAACAATTTTGATTATTTGAAAAGATTTCATATTGTCAGCGAAAGAGTTCGTATCACGAGACATTTAGTGCACGTCGGTAGTGTGAGGCCGAATAGCAGCACATAGATCCGGCTGCCCACCTCCGAAGAACTCTTTGGGAGCGTGATAAGTGGTATCGAGCGGGATCGTCGCGGTTATGGGACTCTTCACGGTGTAGGGCCTCAGTGGAACCGATCCGTGACGAGGCATCACGTGATTGGGTGGAGGAGGATGTCACGGACATTTAGTCCACATTGGTGTGGGCCGAAAAGCGACATAAAGATCCGGCTGCCCACCTCCAAGGCTTTTGGAGCGTGACATCGTCAGTGATGTGTTCCTTGTCTATCAAGTTAGTGGTTAAAAAGTTCGAGTTTGATTTGTGGCTTTCTTTAAACTAAATATTCACTAGCTCTGCCCTAGGAATTTGATTTGTAGCTAACCCTGTAGCCTCTTTACCTGTACTTGCCTCATGCCTATTTATCTGGCACTAGCCATGTATACTAGTTTAAAAACAAAAAAAAAAACTTTTTGGACAAGTATTTGTCTGACATAGAGAAAATGAAAAAAAATTCTTCAATCATAAGCCATGCAAAGGGTGGTCTTAAAAAGAGTTGCTCAAGCCCCGAAAATCAGGTATTCCTACAAGAATTTCAGGCTCCATTGATGTTGATTGACAACCTACAGGACTACAAGATTAATAAGATCAAAGAAAAAAAGTCATGCAAGTAGTACATGGAACATATGCACAAGGAGATATCATGCATGTTACCCTCTTTCTGCTTTTAGTTCATATCTATCTTAACATAATAATAAATTCATTAGCCAAAAATTCACCGCGAAGCACCAAATTCCCCTACCAAACTATATCAATGAGTAGCATACACCAAGGCACTTTGAATATCTTATTAAACATTTACTTCAAAAAAAAAAGAAGATGGAAATTTGACGTTCAACCTTGATGAAACCCCTAACAATTAATACTATTAACACAGTTTTATCATACTTTGATAACTTCAAGCACCTAATTGCCCGCCAAATCAGTTCTCGTAGTACTAAATATATGTGTTTTCAAGATTAAAAATATATATGTAACAAATTTGTGTTGCTCTTTATAGTTTTCCATTACTCATCGTAACATAAACATTACCTTTATAGTAGCATAGCTAGACATAGAAACAAGTTAATGGTACCGCATTTAAAAAAAATGTTTCATTGCCATCACCCATAACTTCACTGTAACCGTCATCAATTAGATTGCGTTATAAATACCAAACCTTGAAAATTTTCTCAATACTTAATCTTGTTAAGGCAAAATACTTATTTTCCAATCATTTTCATCGTCTCAATCTTTATGATTAATTAAAAACATTTGCTAACCAAAATATATTATTTATTCCAACTCAACCAAAGCTTTAACTTTATGTAGGATAAACAGTAAGTGAAGAATTTTTGTATATATATATATATACATGATAATTTATTCATTTGCTCTTTTTTAAATATTTATTTCTTGAAATAATAATATAATTTTTTGGGATGACGAGATCTTTTACTAATATTTTACTATCTTCAATTTTAATTGACAAGACTTCATGAAAAAGTTTTGACCTCCCATCTTAAGAGTTGTCACTTTAATATCTTCACCCTTAATCAAAAGCCTATTATTTATTATAAGTCGACAACAGCAACAACAAAGCCTTAACCCCACTAAGTGGGGTCAGCTACATGAATCCTTTTTCTCCTTTGTGTCCTATTTAGTGTCATATTTTCATTTAAATCTAATAAATTAAGATCATTATTTATACAATAAGCCCAAGCCTTCCTAGATCTACCTCAGCCTTTCTTTAACATAAGTCGAATCTAAAACATCTACTCTCGTAATTGGATCATCAGATGATCGACGTTTAATGTGACCTAGTCATCTAAGGCAACTCTCAAATATTTATTATAAGTCAAACTAATAAAAATTCATCTTTATGCATCTTCTTCAAAACTAACGCTTCAATTTTCTTTACATCAAAAGGTATAAAACACTTCATAGTTTTGTCAATTAGGCTCTTAAATAATATTTCTCCTTAAAAGTAGCATTAAATAATGTGTTCTGCTGGCATTTTCATTTTTATCTAATGTGATAATACCTAACAAAAATCTTTATATATCTCTTAATAAACAATAGCTTGAGTAAAAAATATAGTCATAGTCTATTCTTAGCTAGTATGTATATATCTCTTTTTTCAACATGCTTTATATCTAACATATTATAAATAAGAATTATACCTTTGAAATTGATTACAATACTCTTTATAAACATCTAACTTTCAAAAATAACACAAAACTAGGAAACTCTTGCCATGCATGGAAAGAAAAAAGATAGAGGAAACATTTTCAAGTTCATCACAGACAACACCCAATAACCCAATGATAATTTGGTGCACTACAATGACACAATATAAATTAAAAAAAAAAGAAGTTGCCATGTAAGCTTGAGGCTTATGGGTGGAACGAAAAGATGATTAAGAACAATTTCTCATAGCCAAGAAAATATTTTTCATAAGATTGCAAGCCTTTGACAAATCTTAATTAATAATACTCTAAATTTTCAATTTAACTTGAAATTCAAATCGCAAAAAAATCACTTTCGACTCAGCTCAGAAATAAAAACAAAATTAAAAAACTGTATATTTTTTAGTCAAGACAAATTCACACATACTCGGCTCATGCTCGCCTATACTAATGTTTTTTATAGAAAAAAAATTAAATCTCCCTTCTTTATCCTTAATTTATAGCCATAAATAGATTTTAAACATAAAATCATTAGAAAGCTTCATTTCAAAATGAACCCTTTACTTCATGGCATTTAAATGATCTCCAAAATTACTATGATTCGAAATAGCACAGCTCAAAAATTGATTTCACAGTTAAAACTTTGAAAGTGATTTCAAAGTAACTCTTTCCTTTTATCCCCTAAATAAGGAGTTTTCTCTCTTAATGTGGATATAGAATGCATATAAGATGCGTGTGTGTGCACGCGCGCGCATGCTGGCAGATGAGAGAGAGAGGGGGGGTGGGGTGGGGTGGGTGGGGGCCAAAATATTTCTTTCCATGCTAGCAACTTCCCATCATATGCATGCGAACTACTAGCATTCTTAGCAAAAACAAAGCAAACTTCCAAACCAAGTATATTTAAATTGTAATTGGCACAGTAAAACGCGTGCAATAGAAAACAGAAACACTTTAAAGGACCTTGTGCCAAGTCAGAAACTTGACATATGACATCTAGAATATTGTTAATTGTCTTTTCCTATTTTTTAATTATCTGATAAATTCTTTTCACTTCCTGGACATCTTTTTCAAACACATTAGAAAATTTAACATTTACTATAACATTATGAAACATTAAGGATGTGTTGGAGCATTCTGCACAAATGATGACATTGCAAAAAGGAAAATTACGACATATAGTTTCTTATTTAGGAGTCCTATGAAAAAAAATGTGAACTATAATTTTACTCCTATTTATTACATTTCAAAATTTATTATCGCTACAAAAAAAACAGATTTTTTCTTACTAGTATAGGAAAAATATTTTTTAAATATTGTGTCGACACCTTATTTGTGTCCTCTATTTTCCAAGAGCTGATGTCCACTATTCATGGCATGGCGTGTCCAACTCCAAACATCAATTAGCTCTAAAATTGGTATTAATCAACCAAAAGTACAACATAACAACTAGATTTACTATTTCACATGAATAATAAAACCATCTGAAAACAATAATGTATAAACCAAATTGAAGTGGATATAATCATAAGCCAAATATCACTCATAGAGCAATCCCGCTTATATCACATTAGCTAGTCACCAACCTGATAAGAATGATTTTGGTTAAAGAATAACATCATTTAGTTTATCAATTTTACTATGTTTAGATGAATGCTAGAAACATCTCCATTAAAGTACAGGGCATGCGGCAAAATTATTCTAACCATTTCTAACTTTTCCTAGTATTTAGTCAATCTTTTTAGTATTCTAATTTAGTTTTTAGCATATTTCAATTTTAAAATTATCCTAAAACTAGATGATATAATTTTTAAAACTTATTTAGATTTGAGATTAAAATGAACTTATTTTAAGTTTTAACCGCTATTTCTGTAAGTGGGATTAAGATTATAATATTTTTTTATGATAAATTGAACTTAAACATTCTCTCATTTCCCTTAATTCATTCTCTCTATCCTCGCTCCTCAATAGTAATATGTCTCTTTATTAGAGATTTCAAAGTTTCATGCTCCTCTCCTTCTATGAACCCCTCTCTATTTTCACGAGAAGATTAGTCATGAGACCACTCTCCTTCAATTTATCCCAATTATTTCTCCTACTGTATGAACTATGAACTCTTCCCCTTACAACATATACATATGTATATATGTATATATATATATATATATATATATATATATATATATATATATGTATATATATATACATATATATATATATGTATATATATATATACATATATATATATACATATATATATATATGTATATATATTATAATTGTATTTCAGCTGCTCCATGAAAACCAAGAAAACAAATAAGAAGCAAGATGACCCAAGTTTTTACACTTGAAAGTAACTAAGAAGGTTCGGCCCAACTCAAATGAAGATTGAAATTGAAGCATCGAAAGCTAGACAGAACATCAATAAATAAAAGACATGGCGCTCTCTCAAGATGATCCAAGACTTACACAAAACTGATACATGGTACTTGCTGCTCCTCATACTATCCAATATGCTAATGGTACTCCTAGCCTATAATTATTCTTCACTAACAGATTTCCTTTATCATTGTCTGTGTCGATATTGATCGTCTTGAACGTGAAAAAATTAATTGATGGTTGAAGTGTGCTTTCAGGTCAATGATTTGTTTTACAAAAATGTAAGAAGCAACATAGAGTTTGTAAATCGTCAACAGAAGCTAAATACAATAGAATGTTTATGCATGTTATCAGGTCACCTGGTTGTGAGGTTTGCTGATAAAAATAAGCACTCCTTATATGTAGCACACTCTTTTACATGATGGTAACACAAATTCAAATCACTAAAAATCAAAATTTGCACGAGCGCACAAAACATATTAAAATTGACATCACTGCAATAGAGACGATCTTCGAAGAAAGCTTATTTCACTTTCACAAGTACCTTTAAAAGACCAAACAACTAATACCTTCACAAAGACCTAATAGGCATTTAAGCGCATAATTTTTTATCTAGCAAATTGTTACTATGTAATTTTCCAACAACAACTTGAAGGGAAGTACAGCGAGAAATACTTTGGAATAATATTACGATGTTCCACCATTAGAACTTATTTTAACTAGCAAGATGTAGCTATCTATAGTCATGAACATTGCATTTCCTTCATTTAAGTCTTAGCATCAACGTGCAATGTTCGAAAAATCCTATTTTAACTAACACATCTTCCTTCTTTCAAGATGCTAATTTAGTTTCCTATTCAATGTTTAGAAGAGAAAAATAATACAAAGAAAGCTACAAGTATCTTATTAGGGACTAGGTATTGAATTACATTTTCTTCTTTCTATGTCCGAGAGTAAGCGTTTGCTATGGTATTCCTTATGAATTCCTCTTAATTAATATGAAATATTTAAATGTAAAAATCTATCATGAATGTAAACTTTTCACATGATTGTTGCTAGGCTAAAATAACCTGGCGTGCACTTAAAAGGTGAAGAGCCTAATAGCCATAATGGATTGGTTTAGGTCCACTCATGCTAAATAATAATAATTAAAAAGAGTGCAATTTTATTGTATTTGGATGAGGCAAATAGTACCCAATTAGTGCTATTGAATGCTTTGTGGCACTGAGGAGACTAGACTTCTAGTAGAATATATGGTACAAGAAAATGACAAGTTAGTTTTAAAGAAATAATGAACGTAGGTTTGGAAAATAATTAAACGAGCTTAAGAATAGTAACTTAAATCAGCATTAAATGTGGCGACATAAGTCAGTCAATTATTAACATAACATTTATAGGCATTCATTGTTCCAAGATCTTTTGTGAAACATTAGGCTTAAACTCTAAACCCTTGGGTCTCTGGATTGACAAACATGTGGTAATGGATGAAAAGAAATTTAATGATTTAGTTAGGATTAGGAGTAGAGATTCATTAGTTAACTTGAAAAATACAAGGCAATATTAAGCCCATCAAGCTTACAATGCTCTACAAGATCATTAGAGAATGATTCAACGATTAGTTAAAAGGAAACAATTCCTTGATCTGTATAAAATACCATGTGTTAAATAATTCTCCTAGTCTTTAAACGTTTTTCAAAACTAAGAGATGAATTAAACATTATACCTGGAATCAAAGAGTTTAATTCCTAATGTAAGTAAAAAACTAAAGAAATTCTAATAATATGTCAAGTTATTTGAGAAAAAAGGACAAAATTTGACTATTGCGACAAAATTTGACTATTGCCTATCTAAAAATGAATAGTATTGATCACATCCACTTCATTCTTGAAAGTTGTGCATGAAGTGAAAGTATAAATCCTACTTTTGATATGAATGCCTACAAACTTTAGCATGACTTTAGGATCCCCTATATAGAGATCGCAAGTGGCAAAAGGGCAATGTTAGGAAATCAATCACAAGAAAAATTTTTATGCACATAAGGGTGTCACCCTTGATCAATTCACCATGGTACTAAACAAGACGCTTACACTGGTAGTCTGGTATCAAATAAGGAGCGTCATTTACCTTAGACGTAGCAACATAATATATTTATTTTTTGGATGTATTTTGTCTAGTGCTAATTGTATATATCAATTGGCATTAGTCCTTGAGTTATGAGTTTTAGGAACAATGAATGGAGCAAATGACTTAAGCCAGTGAACAACGCAAACAATTTAAGTTAGAGCATAAAACAAAATGAATGAGTCGAATAGGTACACAAGGCAAATGGATATAGTGTAATAAATATGTTTAATAAAGCTCAACTCACAATTGCTTCCCAGTTACTTGATGTGGCCTAGGTATCAAGATTAAATCTTATTCACACTTTCTCTTGATGGACTATCATTTGTGTTCGTGTTTCTATCATAGCTCGTGGATCAAGAATGTTTAGGCACAAAAAAATATACTAATGGGCTTGCTACCACCACACAATCCCTTAATACACATATGGAATAAATCAATATGCAAGGGTTGTACTGTTCACACCTCTACTAGTGTCCCTATTGCCATTAAAAATTAAGTGTAGGTAAGCAAGTAATTTTGAGAGGATTACTTCTTAATTAATTTGAAATTGAAGGTTTTCTGACAATAATTAAAAGAATTTCCCTCTTAAAATAACACTAGTTAAACAATGTCACATCTTTCTAAGTGTTAGAAAAACAATAAGATATACTAGTAAAAAAGATTTTTGTGCCATATCAATAATTCGTATGCATAAGATAACTCACAAACCAAAGTACCAAAACTATTTTTGTGTAAACAAGTTGACAATGAAAGACACTTTTTTTTTTGTGCAGTCGAGCTGTTCTCTGACTCGAGCTCGATAAGTGAGATAAATGAACATCAAAGTCTTAAATTGAGTTAAGAAGTTTGATTGGTTAGAAATATAATTTGCTTGAGAGAAAATTTTATTTGGGAATAGTTTTAACGCATAGATTTTGTTGAGTTTATAAAGTTCATTTAGGTGAATCTCAATAAAAAATTGGATGAAGCAAAAGGTTTAACGGACATCGACAACATCTAAAGATCTCATCATAAGATTTCATCGGCAATCTTAATGGTGGCGGTGGCTAAAGACAAAAAATAATGGAGATGGTTGGGAGAGTCGACCTTGCAAGCAATAAAACACTAACAAATAGTGGCAGATATAGCAAGAGCCCATGGAAACCTTGCCACCAATGACAGACAACAGTTGACGACGACCAGAGGATATCAATGACAGGTGGAAGAAAGATCCCATTAAGTGAAATGAGAAGTCTCAATCAAGCCTCCCATTCAAGAATTATGCAAACTAAATAAATTTTCAGATTTAATCTAGTGGGCTTAAAACCTATTAGGAGGGATTAAGCTTCCCTTGAGCTGAAACCAAACAGGGTCGAAAAGAAATGAAGATCTTTCACACTCAATGATACAGCCATCCCTATAACATAAAGAGAATCTAAGGAAAAAGTTCTCACACAAAATAACTAATCACCCAAAAAAACTCAGAAAAAAATAAACGCATACCACGAGATCCACGCCCTCATTGCCGTAATGCCACGGTGTCTCAGACTTAATCACAACAAACGAAACATGAACAGTATCTCCCTCATATGGAACTTCATGGGAGAAGCAATCTTCTCTGTCTATCACAAACCTAATCCCAACAGCCGATTGCAAACATGACAAAAGGCCCACAACTGAGAGAATTACCAAACTGAAAGGAGTTCTATCCATCTGCAAAATCAACCATAAAAGAAATTAGAAAAACCGATGGAATCCAGTATCAAACGCCAGCAGATGAAATTCGCGTACACAACATCGCTAAATTTGTGCGGGGTACGATAACAATCATAAGAGGAGCTAAAATCAAGTTCTTCAGCCGGATTAAGAAGCACGGAAGTTAGAATCAGGAGAGATGGGAAATCGTACAGCACTTTCTAGGGCTCCGATGAGCTATACCTAGCTTATCGATCCTTTGGATCCATTGGAATAACAGCTAAATGAATCTGAGTAAAAATAAATTCAAGTACCTGGATTGGCGAACGCTGGAGTTGAAGAATCAATGAAAACGGAGGAGCCTGGAACGGCGGATCAAACGAAATGGGGACGACGAGGTGGCCGGCGACCTTATATGTTTTTTAATCATTTTAATTTTTAAGCTCCCCAATTTTTTTAAGTATTTCATGTACATGACCCATTAGCTCAACTACACTCGGATTGGGCTAGCAAAATTTCGGCTCGGTTAGGCCAATTTGGTCAGCTTTACTGATTCGGTTCAACCAATCAATTGGAGTCGGCAAGCTTCGGGTCGGCAAGGCTAGCTCGATAGACTGGGCTTTGCCGATCAACTAATTTAGTCTTTTTGTTGACCCTGAATCCTTTGATGAAGAATTTCTCTCGACAGAACAAAACTAGGGCATCGAATAGGGAAAAAGTTTGGGTCCGGACACCGTACGCAGAGATGTGTACGTAAAAAAGTATATAGGGGTTACACGGGAGTTATAAGAGGGTTACAAGCGTGTTATAACCTCCTTGTACCTCCTGTGTAACTCACTTGTAACACGTGCTTCTATTTCATCCATTTGTACACGAGAGTTACACGGGAGATACAAGAGGGTTATAACCCCCGTATAACTTCCGTGTAACCCACATGTAACTCCCGTGTACATTTTTACGTACGCATCTCTGTGCACGATGTCTAAACCCAAATTTTTTCCATCAAATAGAGAGTGCATCACCGTAACTCAATAGACTAGTCATTCATCGATGAGGGAGATCCTTCAAGGAGATTGCAAGGATATGTTGTATGGCCAATTCTTAATCTTTGAAGAGAAACCTTGGGGACGTTCGCGGGACATTTGCTTATGGTGAGAAACCTCATTCTTTTGCTCGTGTTGGATATGTTCAGTGATAGGTTGATGCCTTCGCTCGGCTTTCCTATCGTTGTTAGCTTGGGCGATGATATGCCTGTTCAAGTATGATTAACTCAGACCTAGATCGTTTTTTTCATCCTTCTTCCGACTCAATTGTTCTTCGTGCTTAGCTCAGATGGCTACAAATAATCAAATAAGTGGGGCATCTCGCTCTCCTATTAGCAGACCCTTTTTTATTGTACTTTCTTTTTTATAGACAGTTGAATTTACTCGAGATTCATGTTGAAACAGTCTCGATGCATAAATATGTAAATAAATGGGAATATAGTGGTATATATTTATGTAAATCTTCCTCATTTTAAATTTTGTATCCTTCCAACGCATACAATGGCTCACTAATATTCAAATAAAAAGAAATAAATAAACTTTGAAGTCCTTTACTTTTAGCAATCAGATAAATTTAGATGGCAACAGTCTTCATAATTCTGATTAATTAGCCATCCTCCAAATAGTGTGTGATGCGATGGCTTCTTCTTATATTGCAACATATTCTCATATGTTGGTTGGCATTCACCGTATAAGCCCCCTCAAGTCAGTTCAAATCCTCTCTTATACATTGTTAGGCACATTAGGGGTGTCTCATATAAAAAGAACATACTAAGCCTTAATTTGATTTTCTTTACATCAGCAGCACACAATACTTATGTATTCACATATTTCACACCTAAACTTTCATATTTACATACTCAACCCTGGGGTATATATTTCACTTTTAAGTGGTAATAGTGTAAATATGAGAATTGTGTGCTATATATGCAAATGCCCCCTTTCTTTTTTAACAAATATCGAGCTGAAAGTAAAAAATGAAAGCACAGTATTTGGTGTTCTAAAATACACACATAAAATCCATAAACAACAGAATCAAATTCGAAAATTTATGCTCTCCAACAACATTAAAGCAGAGATTTTTCTGATAACAAAAGAAGACAGAACAGCTAATTCAAATCCCTATTAAGGCTCAACGGTCGTCACCTGCTGCCACTCCCCATCCACAGCTTCCTTCCACAAAGTCACGCTATTGTTACCATCAGCCACAGCCAGTATATTCCCAGTGAGGGACCAACTCACCCTCCAAACAGGCGTCTTAAAGTCCCACAAAACTTTCCCCTGCCATTGATCCCCTTCCTTCCCCACCGTCCATATCACCACCGTCCCATCCTGCGAAGCACTGGCGATCGTCGACTTTGGAAGCCCGAGATTGGGAGCCCAAGCCACATCCCTCACCCAGTCCGCATGCATCTGAAGCGCCGGGAAACAATCCATCTTCCAATTCCCGTTATAAAGCTTCCAAACCTTCACTGTATTGTCGCATCCCCCTGACGCGAGTTTCTGAACCGGTTCGAGCAGTCCCGAACCGACTAACGCCCCAGGAGCCAATGCTGGAGCCCATGAGATCGACGTGACACCAACCGGATGAGCTTGATCGATCCTCGCAGTATCCCAACCTCCATCCGTTCGAGCCGTGAAGACCGAAATGTTGCCGTCGGACGAACCGCAGGCGAGGCACAGACCGAGCTCATGAGGCGCCCAGGCGACGGAGTTCACAGAGGATTTGTGCTCGGTGAAAATGTGAGCTTGAGTCCACTCATCAGGTTTGCCGCCTTCCTTCCATATGATGACGCGGCCGTCGTAGCTGCAAGAGGCGAGCATGGATCCGAACTTGGGGTGAGCCCATGCGACTTGCCAGACGGGTCCCTGATGGCCGCTTAGTGTTGCGAGTTGTTGGTGCGAAGAGCCGCTGATGCCGATGATCTTGATGGTGGTGTCGGAGGAGGCTGTGGCCATGCGTTTGCCATAGTAGTCCATGGAGACATCATGTACCACATCTTGGTGTCCCGTTTCTACCTTATGAGAAGGCATTGCTGAAATTCAGAATAAATGGCTTTACTTTTCAGTAAAAGATAACATGCTAATGAAAAGATTTTCAGAATAAGAAAATGTGCAAATTGCAAAATTAAACATTTCAGAAAAACTCATCATATTCAACAATTCACCAACTGTATATGTCGGTCTCTGACTATTGGAGAAAAAATGAAGTGAATTAGATAAATTTCACTAAATATCGAACTAAACAAATTCAGCCAGAAAACTGATGAGATTAAGCCAATGAAAAAGCTAATGGATAATCAAATTGATTTAGAACTAGGCATATAAAAAGAAAAAAAAAAGGAAAAAAAAAGAGCAAATCAAGGATCTTCAAATAAATATATTGACCTTAAAAATTCTAAGAGGGAAAAAAAAAGTGTGAAATGAACATTAAAGTTATTGAAGATGAAATGATATAGCATTCTAGTATGAAAGGTAGCTATGGAATGACCAAAGAACTCCCAATTATTATAGATTACATCAAAATGATCAAATTAGGTTTGCATCCTTCGTATTGGTAATAGAGATGCTTATAAAATAAAAAAATATAGTGATGTTTACATACACAGCGCCCGAAACATTGTTATTTACAACTCTAGCACCTTCTTTCATCCGTTTTTCAAATTCTCACACAAATCTCAAAATTAATGATAGAACTCCAACACATTTTTCACTTTTATCAAATTTATCAATGATTTGATTGTAAAATGTGTAAATACATCAGTACGATAGTTTAAAAATATCACATGGGTACTAGATTTGTAGATAACAATGTTTTGGGTGATATGATGTAATTATCCCTAAAATATAATTAAAACGAAGCTTATTGATGTATTAATTTCATATATGGCATAGTTAATAAAGATGTTTGTAAAAAAATAAAACATGATCAAAGCAAAGCATATTGAAGAATAATTTTCATATATGGCATAGTTCAGATCACTTGAAATTTTTACCATAATGATTGGAAAGATGAAACAGTAGAAGAAATGTTTAAAAGATTAAAATGTTCTAAGATTGGAAAAAATAAAAACTAATTGTACAATCTGCAATTTCAATGGGAGATATATACCACATAATAGTATAAAAACATAAAATGGTGGATGCATGTGATGGGTTTTAATAACATGGATTATTTTATAAAGAAGAAGAACAAATGTAGATATAGAGGAGGATATAGAACTTTGAAAAAAAAAATTAATGATTTAAATGAAGTTAGAATGTGCCAACAATATAATGTGATAAGAGAATACTATAGACTTAATATTATACAATTAAATAAATTAAATACATTTTATAAATATGACTTTTGAGTTGTTAAAAAAGCTATTGATAGTGAAGTTAGCTAACGACAATGGGAATGCAATATGGACAAGCAAAAAAAATTCAGTAAAAATACGTTAAAAATGACTATTTTATGGAAAAGCCAGGTATATACATACTTACCAAAGGTGAATGATATGCTATAACATAAAAATTCCTGTGGACCCATAGATACGGCATGGCACATGCTTTTTTTTTAACATATGTGTCAAATATTAAAAATCATGAATAAAAATACTGCTAACATGAAATTATTAGTTTGAAAGATACAAAAACAACATCTACAACATCAAAGTCTTAATTCCACTAAGTGGTGTCGGCTACATGAATCCTTTTTCTCCATTGCGTCCTATTTAGTGTCATATTTTCATTTAATTCTATTGAAAGATAAATCTTCAAAATAATAAAAACAACCAAAGTGAACTTATCAAAGTTCAAAATATTATAAATTTTATGTAATTAAAGTATTTTTTTTAAATAAATTAAACTAATCGACTCGATAATCCTCATCATCATCATCATCACAAATCAAAAAAGTTTAATTTCCTTCATTATCTTCTTCATTATCTAAGTATATTGTCATTATCAGTCTCACCATCTCCATATTCAATTGCAGCAATATTAAAACTGAAGTTTCATTTGCTTTGCCTTTAAATTGCTCTACAACATTGTAGTTTGTTTTATCAAACATCAATGAATTTTGTTATAGTACTCCACGAAAAATATTCTTCAACGATAATCAATTCATTACCTTTATTCAACTCATCATTTATTTTTTCTATTAAACATTAATTAGCATCACCTGCATCAGTTGAAGGAATAAGGCCAATAATGTCATTATAGTTGTACTTTAGAATCAAGATCCTATTATATTTCACATAAACTAAATCACTGAAATGATCATGATCTATCCCGCATCTTCTTTTGCTATGAAACTGCAATTAAATTATATTAAAATTATTAAATATAAAGTTTCATGTTAATAATCAATACACAATATGAAGCCGAACAAGATGGGACAAGGCATCATAAACTTAAAAACTAAATAAAATGTATATATACAAATTTCTAAATCCAAAACCATCCAAATTAAATAGCATTTTATAAAAGCTATGTCTCATTCAATAGTACCCGGACATAGCGCAAAAAGTACGAGCCAGTTAAACCCTCTATGCTGAAAGATGATAATAGTCGACGACTGAGTCATTATTTTGCACTATTGACATGTATGGGAGTCATAGCTACCAAGGATAAGATGATGGTGAATAGACCTGAGCAATAGATATGTAACAAAACTAATAGAAAATGAACCCGTGAGATGAGAAAATAAACTTGATGTTTAAGTATTATAAAGAAAAAGTGATGAAAATTAATAATACAAGAAAAGAAATTTGCAAGATAAATATTTGCGCGATATTGGATTAAAACACTTATGGAAAGATCAAAAGGAATGATCAGTAAATGAGAATTGAAAGAAACCTCAACAACTGAGAAAAGGCTAATACAAAAACAACAAAGCATTAATCCCACTACGTGGGGTCCGCTACATGAATCCTTTTTCTCCATTGCATTCTATTTAGAGTCATATTCTCATTTAATTCTAAAATATTAAGATCATTTTTTATACAATTAGCCCGTCTTCTTAGGTCTACCTCTGCCTTTCTTAACATAAGTCGCTCTAAAACATCTACTCTCCTAATTGGATCACCATATGGTCGACGTTGAATGTGACCAAACCATCTAAGACGACTATCTGTAATTTTGTCCACCACTGGAGCTACACTAACCCTATCATGGATATAATCATTTCACATTTTGTCTCCAAGTATAAAGCCACTCATCCACCTAATCATTCTCATCTAGACAACATTTAACTTAGTACTATGCTTCTCCTTTAAAGGCCAACATTCAGTGCCATAGAGCAATGCAGGTCTCACCGCCGTCTTATAAAATTTTCCTTTCAATCTATACGGTACTTTTCTACCACACAAAAGGCCCAAAGCATTCTTCCACTTCTACCAAACAACTTGAATTCTACTATTAACATCCCCATCTATATCAACATCGCTTTGAATAACAGACCCGAGATATTTAAATCGTTCACACCTTTTAATAATTTGATCGCCCAAAATTACACTTCTATCACTAGAGCTACTACTACTAAAATTACATACCATGTATTCAATTTTAGTTATACTCAAATGGAGGCCTTTAGACTCCAGTGTAGATCTCCATAATTCAAGTTTTTCCTGGGCTTTTTCTCTCATCTTATCCACGAGAAGGATATCATCAGCGAAAAGCATACACCAGGGTACATCCTCCTGTAAATGACCAGTAAGAACATCCGTAACTAAAGCAAAAAGATAGGGCTTAAAGCCGATCCTTGATATAATCCAACATAAATAGGAAAATATTTTGTCAAACCTCATTCAGTGCGAACACAATTAACAGCTCTAGTATACATATCTTTAATGACTTGAATATAAGTCATATCAAAACATTTCTTCTCAAAAACTCTCCAAAGGATATCTCTTGGAACCTTATCGTAAGTTTTTTCTAAATCAATAAAAATCAAATGTAGATCCCCCTTATTATCTCTGAACTTCTCCATCAAACCCCTCAATAAATGTATAGCTTCCATAGTAGACCTACCCAGCATAAATCCAAATTGATTATGAGAAATATTTGTAATACGCCTTAATCTATTTTCAATTACCCTCTCCCATAATTTTAAAGTATGACACATCAACTTAATTCCTCTATAATTTGCACACCCTTGTGCATCCCCTTTATTCTTAAAAATGGGGACCAATATACTCCTCCTCCACTCCTCAGGCATCATTTTAGTTTTTAAAATAATATTAAAGAGTTTGGTAATTCAAGAAACTCTCAAATCTCCTAAATATTTCCACACTTCTATTGGAACAAATTAATGTTAAAAAATCCTTCAAGGAAATCAATAGTACAATGGTAATAAGTTTAGATCTAAAAAAATCACATAATTCAAATGCACAAACAAAAAGTTGGATATAAATTTTTTAAGAATTCATGGAAGTGCGACAACGGCACAATCAAAACCTTAAACATAAAAATCAACTAGTTCTATGAATAACATAAATTCATAGAGAGAACCAATTTGATCAACCACAAGCAAAATAGCATTAATAATATGCAATACACACTATTAAAATCATTATCTATGTTGTAATACATGATACCAACATCAACAATCTATCCTTCACACAAATATGATTTTAATGGCTAAAACTTAATGTAATCAATGTCAAATAGAAACACTATATTATAGCAGAGCTTACTTTGTAACAAGTTTCACAAAAATATCATATGAGACATCTACTTTACAACATAATTATTCATGTACGCCCAATTCTGCATTGCAAACAAAAAGATGAACCAAGAGAGAACGATAAGAATTGATTGAGTGATAAAATACATAGATCTAGATTTGGGGTGGGAGATAGTGGGACGGATGGCGATAAGTATTTAGGAGCCATCGACATATGAGAAGACGAACAAATAAAACGGATGGTTCTTTGGTTTTCCAATGGAATTGATCCAGCGCGATTGGTCAAGGAAAGAAACAAAGTACCTGGATCTGCGAACAGCGGAATTACATAATCAGAAAAACGGAGAAAAAAAGTGTAAGCTAAACCGGCGTTTTAATATAATAGGATGTTTGAAAGCGGATTTGTGCAGAACTCGAGCAAGATAACTTAAATACTTCCAAAGGTAGAATTCAAAAACTAAAATCCAACATAAGTATAGATCCCGTTTCTCCCCCTTTGAATCCGTGACACAATCATTCAGAAAGCTATTAAAAAAATAATCATTCAATTAAATTTACAAATTAAAAAAAAAATCTCCATAAAAAAAATCAACAAAAATAAACTCTAGGGGCCTGTCTGATAACGGATTTAGGGCAGGACTTAACCTAAATCTTGTCAGACGGTCATTCTAGACAAATAGGCCGCAGATTTGATAAATCCGGATTTCACGGATTTCGGCCATAATCCCGAGTTTACAAAATCCCCTGCATCGGCGAATTTAGTAAATCCGTGACGAACTTCGCGCGAAAAGGAAGATGTGAAGTTACCTTTCGGTAGTAACAGAGCGGAAAGAGCTGAAAGAAAGGAATTCGCGATCCCGTCGTCGCCTTCCCTGTTATCTCTGATCGCGACTGTATCGTGAGGGTTTGGTCACGAAGGAGATAGCTTAGGGCGAAACCAGGAAGCCGGTAACGGGCGATTGAAGCACGCGAGGGTTTCGGGTAGAGAGGGGGAAGGGCTTCGGACAAAGAGGAGATAGGTTTCAGATTTTATTTTATTTTTTATTTAAGTTAATTTTATTACTTTAATTGAGTAATGAGTTTTTTTTTCCGATAAGTTTTATATTTACTGTCGACTACTTACTACTTAACGTAATCCTCCGCTTTAATTGAGTAATAATAAATAGAAATATATATATATATATATATATATATATATATATATATATATATATATATATATATGTATATATATATATATATATCACCTAATATTTATGCAATCTTACATTAAAATTTTGATTTTTATGAAGATAACACTCAACTTATCTCACTAAATTCACATTCTTATAAATAAGTGTTTTATTTCTAAAAATCAAAATTTTGTTATGATATATTTAAATGCATGAGAATTAATAAATAATTAATTAATAGATTATTAAACTAATAATGATTAAATAAATTTTAATATAATAATAGTTAATTAATGAAAAAATAATAATTTAAATTTTAAGTAATTCTTAATTAATATAAATTATAACTATTTAATGCAAAATTAGTTTTATTTTATGATTTAATAAGTAATTAGTTTGATACTTTTAAATTAATAATTGTCTTAGTAAATTATTAGTTATTAATTAGCATAATTAGAAGTAAATTGAAATTATTTTAATTAAATTTAATAATTTAGTTTCAATTTTAGTAGAAAAATATTATTTTGTTAATAAACATTTAAATCCTAGAAGGTAGAGGTAGTTGGTTCGAGGCACCACGGATTTGTTATCCTAAGCTGCTAGGGCCCTAAGTTTACTTGGTCATGATGGCGGTCAACCCAACGCGTCCAAAGATCCCCTGTCAACTCGTTCACGAGGGCCTTGGTAGCTCTAAAGTCAAAGGAAAGACACTCTATCATATGACTATAGGTGGAGCTCCAAAAAGAAGGGATGTGTACCAGCCGAAGTAGTGCGGATGCTGCTAAAAAAAGAGAGGAAATGGATGTACTACAAAGCTGGAAACGCTCCGGATAAAAAAATGTATACCCCGTATAGGTCTGGGAATCTTCTAACAACCTAAGCACACTAGGGAACCACCTAAGTAGAAATCTATGCTGGGTCGGTTGGATTGGAAAAGTACGGGTACTTCTCTTCAGGACATGCAAATGATGTTATTATCTAAAAAGTTTTTTAGATATTGTGAAGGCCTTATTAATTATGACTTGAGATATGACAAATGCATGCAACCAATTTTAAAATCGTTTGAAGGACATACATAAAAATAAAAGTGTAGATTTTGAAAATTCTGACAATTATAATTTTAAAATTTAAATTATCTCGATCTTTTTATGATTATGATTTTTTCATAGAAAAAATTACCATTTTACGGTCATAGATAGCCTAAATTATATTTTTCACAATATCCCGCATAATCAAGAAATACACAGGAAAAACAATTTAAGCATGAAAAAATGCCATACAAGTGGGAAAATAAGCAAAATATAAAATAATAAAAGACTGGTGCAAGACAACACATAAGAAAAAGGTTGCAAGATAAGAAAAAAGTAGCCAAACACCGCATAAGTACGCGCCTATCCTAATTATGTACATCAATAAGATTTTGAATTAAGTACGAGACACGAGCAAACAGTTCCTGGTTCCCATCGCATGGTTCTGCCTGTCTTGTATCATGGAAAGCATGCCTATACTTTATTTATAATATAGACTCTTCCTAAGACTCTAAAAAGTACAAAGGAAAAAGAAAAAAAAATGACTCAACCTGCATGAAAAAAGTGTTAAAGGGAAAGCCAACAAACAAGAATGTATAATGAGCCGTGTCTTTTTATGAGGGGAGCTAAATGATACCTACAAGCCACATCCAATCAGGCAAGTGTAGTCGATCGAAAGAATCAATAAAAGATTGCCAGCCACATCCAATCGAGTCAGTGGGACCGATCGGGCGAGGCGACGAAAAACAAGCAAAAATCAATAATTTTATGCATGTTTTGAAAAATCTATGCACAACATGCAAAACAATGCAAATGAGATCCGATCATCGTTGGCTATAAAGTCATCTCGTCCTGATAATCTCACGGGTCACCCTGAGGGTTGTCAATGGAGCAAAGCGAGCGACTCTACAAAGAAACGATGAATCACAGTTTGCTCGGCCTGAAGAAACTTCATTGGGAAAGTATTCACGGCATAGGGAGCGTCAAAGTCATGGAACTTTCCATCCTTTACGCCCGACGGATTTCACTCCCCTCCTTCGTAGGAATGAAGTCAGAGGTGCAAATGCGGGGTTATGACGACCCCATGCATTGCGACTTTGTGCTAGAAAGGAAAAGATAGGTTTTGCTCATGGGAATCGCAAGGATCACACAAGAACCTAACCTATGGAGATTCCTCTAAAAAATAAACGATCAATCAAAATGTGTATGAACAAGCAGACCAATATCGCTTGACCAATTGGACCGTCTAATCATGGGTGATCGATTGAACCGAACCGGGTGGCCGGTCAGGCCCAACTCGTGTGGGCTACCAAACACACAACACCTAGAAAAATCTATTCTGAGGTCAACTAAGAAAGAAAATGCAAAGTGTTTGATAAGTTTCACCTACACGACGGTTGATCAAAGTGTTTATTGTCATAGAAGGAAGCTCTCCTCACAAGAGAGAGTGACTAAGTGTTCTCTTTGCTTGCCCGAACTTTCAGCATCCGAACCACATCTCGACGTAACTCATAGAACATGTATAATATTTCTCTTGTTCTCGGGTGGTTGCTTTGTATGCTACAAGCTCCTTCAGCTTCCTTGCATTGATTAAATATTTGACCAGGCTTCGAAGGTGTCAAAAATTTTCAATATCATGATTGTGGTCATGAGGATACACACAATATTTTTTCGGGTCTGGAAGATATGCTCTCACACTCATTGGGGTAGCCTTCTTGAAATAATTTTTATTTTGAATGACCTCTACTATCTCGGCTATCGAGATTCTCAAAGAAGCTTGCTCAGGGATATCATATGCGGGTGGCAGTCACTCCTTATATCGAGTCGGCCACGGTGCCAACCATCTGGTTTGGTTTTATTTATAATGGTCTCTATCGGTCACCCGATTATCCGAGTGTCACAGTGGCTCTTCGAAGCGAGTTCAAGTAAGAGGGTGAAGGTTGTGTTCTCGACTTACAACTTCCTCCATTGGTGTTTCTCTTTGGGGAATGACAGGACTTGTACTCTTAAAAAAAATTTCCATTTTTTGTTATTGGCTAGCTAATGTCTTATGTCGATATATGGTTATTGGCTAGCTAATGTATTCGGTTGTTGTTGTCCCAAGACATACCGAAATGGTCATCCATCATCATATGTGTGAGGGTGGCGTGGGCGACTGTAGGCTTTACATCTCGAAATTAGCTTTTCTTCTGAAAATGGGGGATGAAGGCGCATAGGATTTCACTCTAACCCAGATGAAGCTGCAGGAGGGTCTACGAGCTATTTTGGGGTTTTTGCACGCCGATGAGCTGTGCGATGAACATTCACTTACATATCTCTGAACAAAGTGATTATCAGTAATCCATTGAATCACCCGATGATCGATTTCCTCAGAAAAGTGAAGAAGAGTTGAAATTTAACTCTTTCATTAATCTTGAGAAGACATGTAGTTAACTCAAATGAAGCCATGTGATCTACTGGGTCCATACTTCCCTTATAAGATTCAAGCACTTAAATATTGAATCTTTATGTTGATTTTATATCGAAGATAGACCTAATGCCTATCGATCACTACCGACCTATCACATTCAAGATATTTGGCTTTGTCCTCCCTTTCCAAGGCTAAGGGTACTCTTCTGCCGTTACGTGTGGTAGCATTCTGTTAGGGTGACTACAACTTTTTAAAACATTGATTGTAAAGTTGTGGTGAACAAATTTTTAGAAACATGTGATGGAAATTATATATATATAGTTTTTTCAAAAAAAATAAGACAATAATTTTTTTACAACTACCGCACTTTAACAGGTCATCTAATGAGAAGTGTCCTAACCTACTTAGGGTAAAGTCTCCAAGTACGTATGACATTGATGGAGTAGCCGCACTGGCCCCATCCTAAGGATCCAATTGATATAAAGAGTGTCATCCATGATGAACTTTTGAAAAGAATTAGCCTTACATATGATCTAACTTGTACATTCATGTTTTAAAAATTATGGCAGGTGTAATATATATATATATATATATATATATAAGTTTTAAGGTAAGGGTCATTAATAACAAACTTGTAATATGTATTGTGACACAAGTTAGATCCCTTAGATCCGTAGCACAGTCATACTTGTGTCAATCCTGATGCTTTAACTTGCATTGCTCGCTGGGATCGACTCGACAAGCAATGCTCATTAAGGCATCAAAATCAACTATCATGTCTGGCTCGCTATGCATACACGCTTATAAATGCAAATGTAAACATTCATGTGATAAAAGTGGTGAGGAGTGTGTCATGGAGGTGTGACTTAAGAGCGGACATGTCGTGGAGGTAGCAACCCAAAGAAATGAGTGTTTCATGAAAGCAGTGACCAGTAAAGGTGGGCGTGCCGTAGAAGCGGCGGCTCAAAAAAATTGGTGTGTCGTGGAGGCAGTGACCTAAAATGGTGGGCATGTCGTGGAGGCAGTGACCCAAAAAGGTAAGCATGCCGTTGAGGTAGCGATCCAATGAAATGGGTGCGCCATGAGGGCAATGAAACGAAAGGGTGGGCATGTTGAAGAGAGAGTTACCAGAAGAAATAGGTGTGTTGTAGAGGCAGTGAACCGAAAGGTGGATGTGTCATGGAAGCAACGACCCCAAAAAACAGGTATGTCATTGAGGCAATGACTAGCAAGGGTGGGTGTGTCGTGGATGTAGCAGCCCAAAAGGGTGAGCATGTCATGGAGGTGGTGACCCAAAGGACTAATGTGTCGTGGATGTTGTGACCTGAAGGAGTAGATGTACCGTGGAGACAGTGACTCGAAGGGGTAACCTATGATAGTCTGATGCGGTATCCTAAGAAGAGAAGGTGGCGTAATTCTCACTGGGGAAAATTACATACTGGGTAGGCTTGATGTGCAAGCCGCTCGGTCACATGATGTGTGAATGTGCAGAAAAAGTGTATGAGGACAGAAATCTAAATGCACACAACCTCAAACAAATAAGCCGTAAATATGCAAGATGTCATACGAACAAACTCACAAGAGTGTATAAGTGTAAGGGCATACATACAAAATGTGATGCACTGTGACAAAGAAATGTCATGAGATGTGCATGAAAGGTCGTTCCAAATAGGGGCATAACCGTCCGCCATGACCATCTGGGGGCACATGCTCACAGATGCACAACTGGCTGCGTTGTGTGATTGTATTCAAGCAAGCAACACGAGGCAAACATGCAGTGCTGCAACATTTGATCTGTCGAACTGATCAGACTGTGTGGGGTCGAGTGGACGTACCGACAAAAGATATCAATTGATCTGATCGGGCTAGTGCAGCCGATCAGAATAGTTGACAAAAAGACTATAGGCCATGCTAATCGGGCGAGCTAACGAAATATATCAATCAGTTCAATCAGGCAAGTGTAGTCGATCGAACAAATCAATAAAAGATTGTCAGCCACATCCAATTGAGTCAGTGGGGCCGATCGGGCGACACGACGAAACACAAGCAAAAATCAATAATTTTATGCATGTTTTGAAAAATCCATGCACAACATGAAAAACAATGCAAATGAGATCCGATCATCGTTGGCTATAAAGTCGTCTTGTCTTGATGATCTCACGGGTCACCCTGAGGGTTGTCAATGGAGCAAAGCGAGTGACTCTACAAAGAAACGATGAATCAAAGTTTGCTCGGCCTGAAGAAACTTCAATGGGAAAGTATTCGCGGCATATGGAACGTCAAAGTCACGAAACTTTCCATCCTTTAAGCCAGACGGATTTCGCTCCCTTCCTTCGTAGGAACGAAGTCATAGGTGCAAATGTGGGGTTATGACGACCCCAGGCATTGCGACTTTGTGCTAGAAAGGAAAAAGATAGGTTTTGCTTACGGGAATCGCAAAGGATCGCACAAGAATCTAACCTATGGAGATTCCTCTAAGAAATAAACGATCAATCAAAATGCGTATGACCAAGCCGACCAATATCGCTCGGCTAACTGAACCGTCTAATAATGGGCGATCGATTGAACCGAACCGGGTGGTCGGTCAGACCCAACTCGTGTGGGCGACCAAACCCACAACACCTAAAAAAATCTATTCTGAGGTCAACTAAGAAAGAAAATGCAAAGTGTTTGAGAAGTTTCACCTACACGATGGTTAATCAAAGTGTTTAATGTCATAGAAGGAAACTCTCCTCGCCAGAGAGAGTGACGAAGAGTACTCTTTGCTTGCCCGAACTTTCGACATCCGAACCACATCTTAACTCATATAACATGTACAATATTTCTCTTGTTCTCTGGTGGTTGCTTTGTATGCTACAAGCCCCTTCAGCTTCCTTACATTGATTAAATATTTGACCAGGCTTCGAAGGTGTCAAAAATTTTCAATATCATGATTGTGGTCATGAGGATACACACAATATTTTTTCGGGTCTGGAAGATATGCTCTCACGTTCATTGGGGTCGCCTTCTTGAAATAATTTTTATTTTGAATGGCCTCTACTATCTCGGCTATCGAGATTCTCAAAGAAGCTTGCTCAGGGATATCATATGCGGGTGGCAGTCACTCCTTATATCGAGTCGGCCACGGTGCAAACCATCTAGTTTGGTTTTCTTTATAATGGTCTCTATCGGTCACCAGATTATCCGAGTGTCACAGTGGCTCTTCGAAGCGAGTTCGAGTAAGAGTGTGAAGGCTGTGTTCTCGACTTACAACTTCCTCCATTAGTGTTTCTCTTTGGGGAATGACAGGACTTGTACTCTTAAAAAAAATTTCCATTTTTGGTTATTGGCTAGCTAATGTCTTATGTCGATATATGGTTATTGGCTAGCTAATGTCTTCGGTTGTTGTAGTCCCAAGACATACTGAAATGGTCATCCTTCATCATATGTGTGAGGGTGGCGTGGGCGACTGTAGGCTTTACATCTCGAAATTAGCATTTTCTTCTGAAAATGGGGGATGAAGGCGCATAGGATTTCACTCTAACCCAGATGAAGCTGCAGGAGGGTCTACGAGCTATTTTGGGGTTTTTGCACGCCGATGAGCTGTGCGATGAACATTCACTTACATATCTGTGAACAAAGTAATTATCAGTAATCCATTGAATCACCTGATGATCGAGTTCCTCAGAACAGTGAAGAAGAGTTGCAATTTGAATCTTTCATTAATCTTGAGAAGACATGTAGTTAACTCAAATGAAGCCATGTGATCTACTGGGTCCATACGCCCCTTATAAGATTCAAGCACTTAAATATTGAATCTTTTTGTTAATTTTATATCGAAGATAGACCTAATGCCTGTCGATCAGTACCGACCTATCACATTCAAGGTATTTGGTTTTGTCCTCCATTTCCAAGGCTAAGGGTACTCTTCTGTCGTTACGTGTGGAAGCATTATGTTGGGGTGACTACAACTTTTTAAAACATTGATTGCACAGTTGTGGTGAACAAAAATTTTTAGAAACATGTGATGGAAATTATAAATATATAGTTTTTTTTTAAAATAGTCAGACAATAACTTTTTTACAACTACCGCACTTTAACGGGTCATGTTAGAAATATTAGCTTTCAATCATAAAAATTTATAGAAAGCAGCAAGCCAGCAGTTGCCCAAACGGAACAATGGTGATGTTTTGAAACACAAAACATATAGAAAACTGTTCCAAACAAATCACCAATCTCAACTGCTTAATTAGATTGTATGATTAAGATTAATTACTTAATTGGTTGTAATTATCATAATAAAAAATAAATATTATATATAAATATAAATAAATAAGCATATATTTATATATTGATTTATGAGAATTAGACATGGCATTTATTAATGTTAATAAAAAATTGTGAACATTTTAGGCTTAAGTACCTTATTCTATCACCTTAAAATTAATAAATATGGATTTTTTATCTTTCAATGGTTTGCTTTATGTAGATAGTTAATTATGTGGATAATTTTTTTTTCAATTAATAATATCGTCATCTATTGATACGTCAAAAAGAAGAAAAAAACTCTATCATTTGACAGGAGTCTCAAGACCTGACAAATTTATTGAGAAAATCTTTCGGATAAGAAACATTCAAACTCCGATTAAAATTATCCAGAACACCGATTTCAAAAAACTTATTGTTAAACTGACCGGCTTGACAAAACATATACAATGACACTAAAATTAGTCCAATCTGAGTCAATCTAGGCCAAACCAAGCCATTAAATTTTTTTTGGAATATTATGGTGTCCAATTGGATGTTAAATGAATTCCAAATATAACAAACTTATTGTCAAATCGAGTGTCTCAATGAGACGAGTCTAACAAGCTCAAGATCGCTCAATCTCGACATCATTAAGACACTTAAATGTTCACCAAAATCTATCCGATCGAGAGAATCTATCTGAGGCATCTGATAGAGTCGTCCAGATTCTTTCTTATTTGCTCGAAGGCCTCTTCTAAATTCTATAAATAGAGCTCTACCACATTCATGAAAGGGAACTTAGAGCTTGAACCCGAGGAAGCTTAAATTCATAAATAGAACCCTGATTGTTCATTAGCTCTTTCTTATAAAATGATCACCCTATTTATAAATGAGGGGGTACAATATATGAAGTTACATATTTGCCCATACTTTAATGGGGCCGTTGCATGATATTTTAGGTATTTTACACATATAAGCCTTTGGTTAGGCCATCCTCAACTCAGTCGGTATATAAAATAAATAAGTTGGCATATAAAATACAGAGAATGAAATAGTGAATGAAATACAGTGAATGAAATAGTTGGCATATAAAATAATTATTAGAGATACTTGCAATGTTCCAAAACGTGTCTAAGAACCAACTTACATAACAATGCATTGCTTATTCACATTATAAGCTAGCATTCCAATAAATGTCTTAGTTAAATATGTATGGTTACATTATAAAAACCATTTATATTATCAAAAACAAAGAAGAAATAAAGAAATTTCCAACGGTTGGAGGTGGCAGATAACCTATAAACCAAGCCTCCCTATTTTTCTTCTCAACCCCCCACGCTCTCTCTTTCTCCCTCCCTCCCTCTCTCTCTCTCCTCCTCCTCCTTCTTCCTCAAAACCATTTTCTCAGTATAAGAAATTAAACCATGGTTACTGTCCTTAATGTTTAATGCCAGAAGATGTAAAGTAATGATGTTGAACTTAGCAGCAGAGAGGGCTTCCAGCTGCAGATGGCTGTTAATGAGGTTGAGAGATGAAGAATATAATGGAGAAAAGAGGGAGGTTGGTCGGTTGTGTGTGAGAGCAAATGTCATAGGAGGTGGTGGCCGAGTGAGGGCGACGAACGAGAGGAAGGTGAACGGCGTGGTGATTGGGGAGAACAAGGCGGCGGCGGCGGCGGCGAGCTTGTTGCAGAAGGGAGGGGCTGAAGAGGAGGCTTTGAATGCATTCAAGTTAGGCAGATTTGTTGAAGAGAGATTTGTGTATAGACAGACATTTGTAATAAGGTCTTATGAGATAGGCCCTGACAAGACTTCCACCATGGAGACACTAATGAACCTCCTTCAGGTTTGATTGGTTTAGTTTTCGCAAATTTTTCATTGCAAATTTGTTGCTGTTATTTTAGGCATTCTTCAAGGAAAAAAACTTCTTAATTCTGTAATGCTCAAATACTATTGATTGCAGATGGCTTTTTGGCATCATAGAAAATTTTTAAAAACTGCAAAAAAAAAAAAAAAAAAAACAGGTAGTTAAATATAGAAGGGAAATTTACATACATACCCAACAATTCTTATGTATTTTCATGTCAAACACCCAAGGTATGACATTTATATTCACAACACTTCATTTAATAAAGCCCCATATAATAAGTAAAATATATAAATCGCGAAAAAAGTCAAAATGATGCCTAGATTATTTGTATGGTGATGTTTTAATGCCAAACTATTATGTATTTAATTGAGCCTCTTTGTTTCTCACATATGATCCAAAACTTTGCATTATTGGATTATTTTGGACTAAATTTGAACAACTAAGAGACAATTTCGGATACGTTTGCAAAGTGAAAGGATTAACTTGCAGGAGACAGCACTAAACCATGTCATGAGCTCTGGTTTAGCCGGAGATGGTTTTGGCGCGACTCATGAGATGAGCCTCAGAAAACTCATTTGGGTTGTCACCAGAGTAAACATCCAAGTTGATAAATACAGTAGCTGGTACTAACTATTCATCTTTACTCATCTCTTCTTCATTAGTTTTCATTCCATATTCATAAGAGTTCTTCATACTAATATTGAGAAACATATGTAATTTTCTTCATTATAAGGGGGGATATTGTAGAGATTGATACATGGGTAGCAGCATCTGGCAAGAATGGAATGAGAAGAGATTGGGTTATTAGAGATTACAGTACTAAAAATATACTTACAAGAGCTACAAGGTATTATCATCTTCTTCTTTCTTTCCTTTTCGTTTTTCCCAGTTTTTTGTGAGCACATAGTTCTTATGTATTTACTCACATACCTCACCCCTAGCTTTTATTGCTAAATACATAGCACTTTGGTGCTTAAAACTATGCATGAAAAGGTGAATTTCAGTTTAAAAAAGTGATAATAGTGCTATATTTAATGTGATATTAAAGATTTTTGTGCTATGCGTGTAAGCATCAAAATTTAGGTGTGAGATATATACATAAAAACATAAAAACATAAAAAATGTGTAATATGTATGTAAATGCAACCCCCTTTTTTTCCATTTTTTGGAATATTATTTAATGCTATTTGAAAGCAATGTTGACTAAACAAAGCTTTTTGAATTCAGCAACTGGGTAATAATGCATAGAGAAACAAGAAAACTTTCAAAAATACCTAAGCAGGTGAGGGAAGAAGTAAAGCCTTTTTACTTGGACAGAAGTGCCATCTTTGAATTTGATGGTGATAAAATAATAGACAAACTGAATGATGAAACAGCAGGAAATATCAGATCAGGTTTAGCTGTAAGTGCAACTATTTATTTCCTTTATTTTTCACTACAAAACTACTAAAACTTCTAATTTATGTCTGCCATAATTCAGCCAAGATGGAATGACATGGATGCCAATCAACATGTGAACAATGTGAAGTACATTGGATGGATTTTAGAGGTAAATTTCAGCTTTTTTTTTGCATGTTCAAAAAGAGCTGGTGTAATTCAGAGTTATTATTTTAGAGTGTGCCGATGAAAGTGCTGGAAGACTACCACTTGAAAAGCATGATGTTGGATTATCGACGAGAATGCCGACAGTCACAGTTGCTAGAGTCACTCACGAGCATGAAGACGAGTATTACAGAAGTTACAAATTCAGAGAATTCAACTCTTAGAAGCACACACCTGCTTCGTTTACAGGAGAACAAATCAGAGATTGTAAGAGCAAGAGCTCAATGGTGCATCAAAGAAAAGGCATAACATATTCTTCATATTTGTTTGAGGGCAGCTTAAAGAAGCATATTTTGGTTGCAAAGAGGCTTTTTTCTGTGTTTATTTGTAACTTTTGTATTGTTTTTGGTTGATAAAAACAATTATATTTGTTTGCAAGAGAGGATGCATTGTGTTTTTAATATAAAGTTTTAGTTTGAAGTTCGTTTTAAGTTAGATGGGGGCTTATTTAGCCGTTATAAGGCTCTACAAGAAGGGCATAGTTTAGTGCAGAAATATAATAAATTCTCTGCACAATTTGAATGGATGAAATTTGACTATATTGATTTAGAGAAATTATTTCTTGATTTATTCTACAAAAAAACAATAGTATTTTGAGGCTCTGTTCATCATGTATGCTGACTAATTCATTTGCATGTTTGTGTAACTGCACATTGATAGGATTTAGAATATTAATGATAAAATTTGAATACAGAATTATCACTATCTTAGTATTTATATAAAATTTGAGTCATTATTTTGCCATTATAATGCCACAAATATGAATTAATAATAATGTGAGACATGTTTTGGAGCCGTGTATTTGACAAATAATGTATGGACCTTTTAAATTTGTTTGTATCCCATGTTTTCTCATTACGATGATGGACATCTTGAAGAGCCCTTAGAGATTGGTTTAATCCATGCAATGTTTTTTCTTGTCTTCTTTTTTTTATTAAATTTATACCATATTTTATCTATATTTGAACCAAATTCAGATGGGCCTCCATAAATACTTCTTTAAGTCATCATATAAGAGCACATTTTTATGTCTAATTGCTTTAATTTCTTTGCTAGATAATGACTAAAGGACTTAGAGTTTGTTCGGAACAGCAGTAGCTTATTGAATAATCTGTTGATAAACTGATTAAAAATAATCTGCTGATAAGTTAAGTGCGGTAGTTATTACAAATTTTTATTTTTTTGGAAAAGCCAGACCACAGCCAGAAAGTTGCCCCCACACCTAGATAGGAGTGGTGTGAAAATGCTATTTTCAGCGTTTTGAAAACACAAGTTGCCAAAATGCAGTTTACCCAAATAGGCCTGGTGCGTTTTTAAAACGTCACCGCACCAAATAACTTGCCCCAAACGGGCTCTTAAACACTATTCATTTTAGCAGCTTTTAGGTAACCCATCTCCTGTGTTTGAGAGTACCTTATGATAAACAATCTAGCTTTATACCCTATTTTTTCCCTAAGCCCCCATTTGGGGCAACTTATTTGGTGCAGTGCTTTTCGAAAAAGCACTCAAACCATTTGAGTAAGCTACATTTTCAAATCGCTGAAATCAACGTTTTCACATTGTTCATGACTAGGTGCGATGACAGCTTTCTAGCTGCGGTCTGACTTTTCCAAAAAAAAAAAAATTGTAATAGTCACTGACGGCGATCTCGTGCGGCGGTGGCACATCCAGACAACGATCCAAAGGAACAGGTGTGGAATCCACGGCAGCATGATCTCAACCGGACCGTCGTCTAGACGTGCAGCCGCATGCAATAAATTTCTGTAAACTTGTCCAACCAAATTTAAAATTACCTGTGTTAAAGATCCCTAGATCTTAAATAGAGATCTAGACTTCAAAGACCTGATGCAGAACACAAAATCACACAAAAATTAATATATTATAATCGAATATAAAGCAAATACAAAAGAAGTACAGATCATCTTGTATGCAGATTTCATGTAAGAGCAAAACACATTTTGAAATAAAACAACTTTATTCTTTCACCTGTATTGAATCTAATGCCACCAAAAAAAAAAAAAAAAAAAAAAAAAAAAAGCTCTAGGATGAAAAAATAGCAGTTTTAATAAAAAGAATTTTGAAGCCAAAGAATTGGTCTACACTCACACCATCAGATCGCTTCAAGCTTCACAAACAGGCTCTCCAGATCCTGCCAAGATCTCATCTTTGAATCAACCCTCCCTCTCCTTCAACTCCTCAATCCTTTCAAGCGCTTCCCTCATCTCCATCCTCTTCTCTACATTCTCCTCGCAGCAATCCAGCCCTATCTTCAGCAGCTTCTGCATCTCGCTCTCGCCATTCTCAGTGTCCCTCATGTCAGGATCGAAAACCTCGCTGTTCCATTCCTCTTCTATCACTGAACTCACCCAGGCGGAAAGATCTGTGCCGCCGGCGCTGGTGTGCAAGAAGTTTGCCGGAAATTTGCCTGTAAGAATCTCAAGTATTAGAATGCCAAGGCTCCACACATCACTCTTCTTCGATGGCTGACCGGATTGGCAGACCTCTGGGGACTTGTAGGCAACCATAACCAGCGTTGCGTGGGCTAAGTTCATGACTGGAACTAAGGCGTAGTCGGTGAGGAGGGGTTCAAAAGAGTCGTTGAGGAGGACATTGGAGGACTTCAGGTGGCCGTGGGGGAGGGTTAGCGTTGACAACTCATCATAAAGGTAGGCTAATCCGCGGGCTACTCCTTTCACTATCTTCAACCTCATCGGCCAGTAGAGCGGCGGCAGAGTCGACCCACGATTACCTGCTCTCCAAATGAGAGGGAACAAGCATGTTCACGAAAGTAAAACCTGTCTCTTCATTGGTTATATGTTGATATGTCATCCACACCTATTAAATTTTGGAGTTTTTACATGCCGAGCAACTAATTTTGTATTAACATATGAACTACCCAAACTTCAATTTTTATGCAGAGGCCATCTGATTATTATATATTCTGCATAGTTCGAGTAATTTGTATGTAAAAATTGAAATCTAGCTAGTTGATATGCTGATACATAGGAATTGAGTTGTAGGTATGTATATATCAAATTTTACAATTTTAGTAGTTTTTCGCTCACAAGTATGATTGTGATTTGAAAATTATTTAACATGAAAACTGGAAAATTTAATAAATGGCATGACTATTTGTTTTAAGATTTAAAATTCATGAAGGGCAAACCCTTTAAATTCTTTAAATCTTATGAATTGTGGGATTTAAAAATCTAGAGTTTATCTAATAACATTTAAGGGAAAAAGAATGGGTCAATATATCCTAACCAAATTTTTTATCATGAGAGGCCTCCAAGTTTTTGGATCTATTTTGAGATGAGTGTATGATTGATAATCAACATTATACTAATCTCAAATCAAATCGAAGAGCTGTTAAATTCATCATAAACATTTATTTTGTTAGAACATCCCACAACTTTTCTAAAATTTGGGGTAGTATGGTAACAAATTTAACAGCTTTAGCAAATCCTATGAATCAAGATTTAGTAAATCTTGCCAACAATAAGATTTGTAAATCCATGATTTAAGGCAAAACCAAGAAGAAATTAAGAAGTAATTGGAAAATTATCATTTTTTACCATTGAACATCTTAAAGTCTCCCAAATTCCTTTTCTCAAGATTTAAACTAAAATGTAGTTAAACCCTAGCAAAAATGTGTAATAAACCCTTAAACAAATGTTAGAATTAGCAAGTTACCATGGAGCATGTGAGCCAAGCTGCCATTTGCAATGAATTCGGTGATGAGCAATTTCTCCTCTTTTTTGAGATGATATGCTATCAGTGGAAGGAGATTAGGATGTGAGAGCCTCCCCAGCCTTCTCATGTACTCGCTGAACTCTTCTCTCCCCAATCTGTTCATCTCCTTAAACCTCTTGACGACGACGGTGGGACCGGCCGACAGCACCGCCTTGAACGACGAGCCAAAGTTTCCACTTCCGAGAACCTCCGCCGATGCCCTAAGCAGGTCGTTAATGTCGAATATTTCCTTTCCCTGCTGAATGAAAGCAAGCTTCCCGTACTCACTTTTTCTCCCGCAGGTACTCTTTCCTTCCGCCGATCTTGCCGCAGTGGTGTGGTGGTGGTGGTGCTTCGCGGCCGCACCCCGCTCTAGCTTTTCGCCGGCGTGTTCTGCGGTGGAGAATGGGCGGCCGATCACCTTACTGGTTTTCTGGCGCTGGCGGAGTGCTAAGATGAGGAGGAGGAGGAGGAGGATGAGGAGGAAGGAGATGATGGTTGCAATAGTGATTAACAGATAAGAAGGCCGGCCGGAATCTCCATGTTTTGCAGGTACAGTTTTCCTGTTGCAGGTTACGGTGAGCGGGGAGCCGCAGAGCATTGGGTTGCCTGTTAAGTAAACGGTGTACAGTAAGCTTCATTTCTGATTTTGGGGAATTCACATAATTACCCATTATATATATATATATATATATATATATATATATATATATATAATAATAGTAGAAGACTATTATAGACTAGCCTCTAATCATTCTCATGTGTCTTAACTATTCGAGCATAGCTTTCCTAACCGACAAATTGGATAGAGGTAAATTATAACCCGTGACATGAGAGAACTAACGATCTTCGAAGAAGCTGCCCTACCAACAGATCACTATATATATATTTTTAGGAAAAGGAGCTCATGTTTGATGGATGGAGTTTTTATCATAAGAAAATATTACGTCCGTTGTCCAGAAGTGTTTGACACTTTGACCATGTTAAAATATCATACTATAGTATCGTGGTCGAATTCACATCGTCATCCTCATATATGATATCGAAATATGAAAAAATATTATATCAGAAACCTGATGTAAAACTGCATTAGGACTCAAATTACTGTCTGTCACGTGTACAAGTTCGACTCAACTATGTATTAAATTATTTAATTTCATTTATTAATGAGACTATACTGCATACGTGGCAGATAATGATTAAAATCTTGATATAATTTTGCATGATGTCGTCCAAACATAATATTTATATTCCTTCAGACAATATAAATTGAGTATTATATATATTAAAAATCATTTTTTTTCAATATTTTCCATTTAAATTTCTCCAATAATTGCCTCCACCATTTAATAAGTCAAAATTATATATTTATACCTTACCTTGAAAAAAAGCAGGGTTCATCCGGCTGAGTCTACCAGGAATAACCCCCTCCAAACGATTGAACGACACGTCGACAATCGCGAGGCGGGGCTGATTAAACTCCGGCAACCCGCCGGCGAACTTGTTATGATCTAGCCGGAGCTCCAGCAACTTCTCGAGGCCAACAAGCGAGCCTGGAATCGGTCCTTCGAAGCCATTCTTCGATAAAAAAAGCTTCTTGAGAGATCTCATGCCGGCGAACGCATCCGCCGGAATCTCGCCGGAGAAATTGTTCCCCGACAGATAAACAGCCTTGAGAGCACCGAGGCGCTTGAGATCGGGAGGCAGAGGTCCCCCGAGCTCATTGCCCATGAAGCTGATGGTTCGGAGGGCAGGCAAGGGTATCAAAGGTTGGAGATTTAGCGTTCCGACGAGGCCTCTGTTCTCGAGCTGGATCCCCCAAACGCGGCTGTTGGAACAGATGACGCCTTCCCAAGTGGTGGAGTTCAGATAACAGGGGGCGGGGCCGGGGATCCATGAAATGAGATCGATTGATAGGGTGGCTTTGAATCGGAGGAGGGATTCGCCTTCCTCAGCGCCCAGGGAGTGGACTGTAATGACAGAGAGGGAGAGGGAGAGGAAGATGAGGAGCCATGGCGCCGCCTGACCGGCCATGGAGACAGGCGGCGGGGCGGGGGTAGGGAGGGAGAGCAGGTGGTTGATGGTATTGATGGAGGGCAGAGGAAATGGGAGAAAATTGAGGGATGCGTTCGCATGGTTGTTGGGAGGAGGAGAAGGGGGAAGGGGAGGAGGAGAGGTTGGGCTGTGGGTGCCTAAGAATAGAAAACGGTGGTGCTCTCCATGTTTCATATTGGTTGGCTCCTTACTTTGGGGGGCAAAAATATAATTTAGTATTTACATATTTACTACCTAAAGGTTGATTTTTATATTTTTAATATTTTTGCTATCATCAACTTATAGGTGAAATGTTGCACTTTATTTTAAAAAAGATAGCAATGATGATATTTTTTATATGATGTTAAAGAATTGAGCAGTATGTGTGTTGTTAGCTATGGGACAGATGCTGGAGCGAAAGATTTATGATCCGTTTTTTGACAGTTTTTTAAAAAAATTGTCCTTAAAACCCGTGTTTTCCCACCGGTACTGGTTAGGTGTGGTAGAGACTTCCTAGCTACGCTCTGACTTTTTTTTTAAAAAAAATAAGCTGCAGTTGCTCTAACAAATCCTTAATCTTATGTTTATGGATATTTACATACATACATACCGTACGACACACTTGCTATGTATTTACACATCTAACATCAAAACTTTACTTTTTTCATTTATACCGCCCAAATCTTCCACATCACTTTGAAAATACTACCATTTTTTACTTAAATGATGGAGTACGTTTTTTCAAGTATAAATAAGGCGGTAAATATGTAAAAATTGAACTTTAGGTCTTATATTTATAAATTCATAAGACTTGAAGGGCATATATGTCATTATATTTTCATTATATATGTGGTTGTTTGATGTAATGATTGGTTAAAAATTTATAATATATATTCTATTAAAATATAAAAAAGCCGACGTTTAAATTATTGAGAGAGTCGTTACAGATCTTCATTTGAAAAATTGGTTCCCTTCTCTTGCAACGGCTATTTGGTCACCGCTCAGTGCTGACTCTCTCCGCCGGAGAGGAGAAACCATCGTCCATGAAGTCCATCTTCCCCACGCGCATTGGGAGCGTTTCACCTTCTGAAACCCTAAGCCGATCCTCTCATAAGCAGAGGACGCCGAAGTTTCCGAAGGAAAACGTCGATCCCAACACCATGCCGCCGGAAACCGCCCTTTTCAAGTTGCCGATGACTTCTGCGAAGTCTCCCGCACCTCAGAGTCGGAGTCCGCTTCCACCTCGCCCGCCTCCTTCGTCAAACCGCCCCAAGCGGAAGCTGAGCTTGGAAACCCTAACAGAATACGGGTGCACAGATTGCGGCGTTCAGGTATCCGTTTCCTTTGAATATTTTTTGCTCTAGATTAGGATATCATTGTAAATATTTTGTTATTTCGTTGGTATGTTTGGTGTGTATGTTAGGTCATAGTGCGCGTGAGACCGCTTAGCAGGGAAGAAGAGGGGGTTCGCATCGTGCGAAAGACTTCCCCCAATTCCATTTCAGTTATTGACCAAAACTTCACTTTTGATTCAGTGGCTGATGAACTGTCGACTCAGGTAGGGTTTCTATGGTCCGAGTTAGGGTAACGCCAGATATTATGCTTGTACTAGAAATTCACTATTTATTATTATTATTTTTATTTTAATTACCAGCATGATTTATTCGAACTGGTTGGGCTTCCCTTAGTGGAGAATTGTTTGGCCGGCTTCAATAGCTCTATATTTGCTTATGGACAGGTAAATTTAGCCTTCTGGGTTAATCCTTTTGGCTTGCTTTTTAATCTGACTGTTTTTTAGTGGAGCTTATCTGTTCATTTTGAACCATGAATGAAAAAGACTGGAAGTGGGAAGACATACACCATGTGGGGAGCTCCAAATTCACTGATGGCGGATTGCACATTGAACCCAGAGAGGGGATTGACTCCTCGAGTATTTGAACAGCTCTTCTTTCGCATAAATGAGGTGGATTCTGTATTTTATTCCTTCCTTTCTTTTGAGAGTTAGCTTGTTCTAGACTTCTGGTGATGAGATTCCCCATTCCATCTTTTCAGGAACAGGCAAAGCATTCAGACAAGCAACTACATTTCCAATGCCACTGTTCCTTTTTAGAAGTAAGGGGATCCATACCTGCCTTTCAAAGCATATGCACCATTGTTTTATGATAATATTTTTGCTCTATTTAATAAGTTTTTTAATCACATTTTAGATTTACAACGAGCAAATAACCGACTTGTTGGAGCCGACACACAAGAATCTGCAGGTTAATATTTACGTTTGGAAGAAATGCCTTTTTGAGTGCAAAATAGCCTTTTCTGTGGCTCCTTCTGTGAAATTTTATGAACTTGTTGCAGATAAGAGAGGATGTCAAAACTGGAATCTATGTTGATTGCCTAAAGCAGGAATATGTCTCCACAACGAATGATGTCATCCAATTGTTGATAAGGGTAAGCTAAATTGAGATTTTTTTTTTATTGCTCTGATTTTAGTTTTTCTTTTTATAGTGACAAAATTTTCTTTAAAAATTTCTTTTTGATAAATGCATATTATTCTATTACCCTAGCTTTAACGATGCAGCATAAGACATCCATAGATTATTTTATCATTTTTAGATTATTGTAGTATTTTGAAATTGTTCTACCGCTTTTGATGCGTTTAATTTTGGGAGATCTTCTTCTTAAATTAGATTATTGGAATTAGACGCATTGAAAGCAGTATAAATAATTTTAAAAATACTAAAAGTTCTTCAAAATCTGAGGGTTGCAACTTATGGATCTTTAAACAACTATCATCTTCACTCGTTCAAACACCAGCAAACCTTGTGCTTATTCAATCACTGAGAATTATAATTGAGAAGATCTAGGTTTTGAACCCGTGCTCGATAATGATAATGGTGATCAATAATCAACAGTCAAGCTTCCTGCTATGCTTGGACTTGGTTTGTGCTAGAGACTATGCTGGAAGATTACTTTGAATCAATATTTTGATATAGCTAGTTCTATCCAAGTTTTCATTATTCCTTGTTTGCTATTTGACATTTTATGGAAATCTCCTTTATATGTGGGCTATTTGTTCTCGATTATATGAGAAGGTATTTTATGTTGAGATTGATCCGCATGACCTTTCTTGACCTTTATCTTATCTAGCTTTTTTTTGCACCTCTGATCTAAGCTTCCACAAAATCACGTAGGGGGCTAATGATATTGTGAAATTTACATTACCATGCAACTCTACCTATTTTAGATTGGCTTATTTTTTTTTATTATTATTTTTCATTTTGAGCTAAAATCACGACAAATTTATTTGTGCACTTGTAGTTGGATGAACACTTGACCCATTTTAATCGATTATGTTTCGGGTATCTAATTGCTGATGATAGACAAACATAACTAATTTGTCCATCAAAAAGATTTTGCTACTTTGGTATAGATTATGCTTTCTGAGGGGGTAAATTTTGCTATCCGCACTATAAATTTATGAAAATATTTTATTCTTGTTTTGAACTTATCACTCATCCTTTTGGTTTCTTTTCACAATTTATAAACATAATTTGTTTTATTCTTTATTCTTGATGAATTATTTAGTTTTTCATCAACTTAGAAAGACTAATTGCTTCACTATAAGGTTCACATCAAAAGATATACAGATTAATTTATTATGTGAGGTACATAATTCATTATATGGGTCAGAAAATGAACAAATTTGATTGGTTTAATATTGTTTGTTTTTTTAAAGATTTTGCTACGTAGGTTTAGATTAGGCCTTCAGAGGGGGTAAATTTTGCTATCCACACTATACATTTATGAAAATATTTTATTCTTGTTTTGAACTTATCAATATCCTTTTGGTATCTTTTTGCATTTTCTATACATAATTTGTTTTATTCCTCATTCTTAATGAATTATTTAGTTTTTCATCAACTTAAAAAGACTAATTGTGTCGCTATAAGTGTGCATTGTCCTTGGATCTTTAGTTCTCATCAAAAGATATACAAATTAATTTATTATGTGAGGTATATAATTCACTGCATGAGTCTGAAAATGAACAAATTGGATTGGTTTAATATTATTTGTTTTTGTATTTTTTAATGTTTTATTGTTTTCATAATTTTAAAAATCTGATTAATGGGATTGTTTTTAAATTTATTAATTGTTGATTTCATGAAAATTCACTTGATGATTAAGAATAGCACAGTTATATTCCATGTATCCGAATATCCATTTCTGTTTGTTCCAACTATTATTTTTATCCATATTTCTTAAAATATAGGTACGTATGCATGCATGCTTATAAATAAATATATGTTTGTGTGTGTATTACATCCAATCAAAATTTAGACATCCACATTAAAGGATTCATTCTTATATAATTCCGTAATTATATGGCTAAAAAAAAGGAAAAGGATCAACAAAACACATAATAATGAATAGTTTGATATATAAGTTATTACATTCATCTTGTTTTATATAATTAAAATTGTTAAATATACTCCACATATAGCATAAATTGCTTGAAATTTCCAGTTAATTGCAACACTCCTATGATGAAATTCTAGAATCATTAATTTTAGTATCTGAATTTTTATTTAGGTATTTTGTGTGCTTGATAATGGCTATATTATTTTGAAAAGTTATTGTAATCTACATAATGATATTCTTATGTATATTATCCGTTAATTGATACATGTTCCCCGTAAATATGCATGAGTTTTTAATGTATGTTTAGCTAAAATGGAAGCCATACATCTAATGTAATGTATTTCACTTTTTTTTTCTTTTTTCTTTTCTTTTGCAGGGATTGGCAAATAGAAGAATAGGGGCAACAAGCATTAATATAGAGAGTTCACGTTCACATTGCGTTTTCACTTGTATTGTTGAGTGTCGGTCTAAGGTAAATATTTTTCTTATTTGTGGATATTATTCTTATAGTTGAAATATAAAATTTTGCTTTTTACATTCATAATAGCACATAAAGCTTTTACAATTTTATTACGTGGACAAACTCTTGAATGTTTTGGGGTGAAAGAGGCCTTGCATTAAGTGATTACTTGTTAAAAATAAATGATATGACTTTATTTCACTTTTTTTGACTTGACTTATTAATAGTCATCTCTAATTTTTATTCCTTATGTTATCAATATAGGGTTTATGGCACACCACATGAGTGGGAACATGGTTGAATTGAGTACAAATTACCATTCCAATCTCCGAATCTATCAAGCAGAAGCGCGATATTTTAGAGATTATAAAAGAATACTACGAAAAAATACTACAAATCTATGTAATAGGATATTGCACTCACCAAAAAGATTTATCCACTCAAATGTGAATGATAGACAATGATCACAACCAATTATGAAGCGCAAACTCTCAATCACTCACCAACAATAATATAAAATATAAGTTGAGGAAAACAAAAACATACACAATTCAAATTAAAAATGTAATTAAGTTGACGCTAATTACCTACATCTATATGCCTAATGCCAGTCTTATGAAATTCACTAATCCCACTTTCTTACATTAGCCAAAAGAGAAGCCTCATACAATCCTTAACCTCGATAGCCTTTTGTGTCTATGTGAACAGACTCTTTAATTATTTACAATGTCTTGGCAAGAACACTAAATAGACGTAACAAAAGGTCCTAACTTAATAGTAAGATGAAGATATTGAGAATCACATTAAGATTTTTATAAAAGAATTTGTTGATCATAAAATTCTGAAGGACAAGGCCAAGAAGATATCAAGATCAAAGCTTAAGAGTATGGAATGAAACATGAAAAGTCTCTGAAAAACTGTCCAAAGAGTCAAAATAACTTTCTCTACTTAATATTTTATTTTAGGTGCGTTTATATTCATACCACCCAATTCCTATGTATTTACATATATAACACCTAAACTTCACTTTTTACATTAAGTGGTATGTATGTAAATTTCCTTATTATTTCATTTGGAGCTATCTTTTTATCTTGATTTTAGTAAGGATAACACCTTGATTCATCTGGCAAGTTCATGACCGAGTTGATAAAAAAGAACCCCAATTTTATAGGAAAGATGAATGTAGTGAGAATCACACTAGGATTGATAGAATGAGTGGCTATAACACTCCCAAAATAGTACCAAGAATATATCACAATTAAAGTTTATGTATATGAATGTACAATTGTAAAGATCAATGTTCCGAGAGAAAGCTTCCGAAGATTTCAAATTACATGCTTCATTTATTTATTTATTTTTTCTTTTCTGAAACTTTTTTCTTTCTTTCTTTTAATATAGTATGTTCATAATGTATAAGAGAATTCAATAGTGGATCAAGTTGTGTATTTTTCGTGGCCTCTTAAGCGGTGTCTTTTGATCAATCTCTTTGGGTAGGTAGTCTTCTCAAACTATTGTTAATAAGTTATTGGTTAATATATATCTCACCACCAACGTGCCAATGAGTTTAAGAATTGAGTGAATAGGCACAAAGATTATATTCGTTTAGCTTGAAAATACAATAAAAACATCATTGAGACAATTTTAGGTTAATTCAATCTTCATTCTAGCACATTGTTGAAATGGTTTTTCAATAATAACTCCATTGTCAATCTTATTGGGTCTAGAATAGCCAAATTACACCAAGTTCATATTCTACAATCAAAGGATTTTAACCATATACTTTCCTATTCCTTTCAAAAATTATAATGTTTGGTGGATAAAAATTGACCATGATTTAGGAGGAGGATCTTGCTAAAATAATTTTCTGATCATAATGTTCGCTTTGAAAATTAAGTCATTGGGAATTAACATGTAAGATGGATCATCAATCAAGCCATCAAGATCGGGCGGGATCTAGAAATTTTTTTTTATTAAATTGTCATAAGGATAGCAAGCAAGGGAGAGAGAGAGAGAGAGAGAGAGAGAGAGAGTTAGCTAGAGATAGGGAAGCAATGGTGCTAGGCTAAGAGAAGGAAAATAGGGAATGGAGAGTAGTTTTATGTAATATTATTATTATTTTGCTAAAAATGTATTGCTGCCAATTAATCACTATTTGATTAATGCCGCTACAAGAAAAATTCAACCCTAGATTTACAAAATAAGAGTAGTTTTATGTAATAATATTATTATTTTGTTAAAATTATATTGCTGGCCAATTAATCACTATTTGATCAATGCCGCCACAAGAGAAATTCAACCCTATTTGTATAGCATTCTATTTTTATTGTTATAGTCTTTATTTATTACAATATTATTTATGTATTATCATTTTTGTTGTGTATTATTTATTTATTTTTAGATAACATTTGTGTGCATGTAGACTATCCCGTGCATTTGTTATCTCTTTGTCACTCGTTCTCTCATGTCTTAAGTTATATTGGGGGGTTATTCACACTATTTAAACTTTTTAAGAGTTAGATGCGTCATGCATTTTTTCTGGTTGAAGTTCCTATATATTTAAATGTCTAATTTGCTGTTGAAGATACTGATTTCAAGGAAACATCTTTATGTTTGCATGATTCAATGAACATTTGTCTATATGTTTAACTATAATGTTTAGATGCTCCAGTTATATTTGGACAACATGACTAATTTCTTGCTCTAACGGATATGAGACCCTAGAGATTATGAATGTAATGGGTTTTTAATTTTTTTTTCCTAATATTTGAGCCCCTATTTAAGAATACCAATACAATTCATTGTATCATAAATAATGAAGTGAAAAGAGTAAAATAAAAATGATTTTGAACAACCTTTCACCTTCTTAAATGCTTTTCATTTTCAGAAAGAGGTGTTTTGGGAGTAGAACTTGGTGTTTTTTTCTAATAAAGAAGAGCTTGAGTAGTAGAAAAAAGCAATTATTCCTAAGGAGGTTCAGTGATTGGGACGGACAGATATAGTGGAGTTCCTAAGAAAGATGTATTTTAGGTCAAGTGATTGGGACGGATAGATATAGTGGAGTACCTAAGAAAGATGTATTTTAGGCAAAGTGCAAAAAAAAAAAAAAAGGTTGTTTTAAATATCCCAATTTAGACCCTCTTGGTTTCAATTTAACTCTGTAAATTTGTTTGATGAATCACTAAAATGTGCTTAAGAGATTAGTTAGCTCATAGCGTTAATCTTCAGTTTTGCATGAAAGCTGAAAATACGTAGTTCCGTCTTTTAAACCATGCAAATAATGATTTTCTAGACTTGCATCTGCCTTCTTTATTAACTCTTGAACAAACGTTGAATGAGGCACTAAATTTATTTCCCCCTTCAAGTGCTTCATCTGTAACTTTTTTTTAGCATTAGGGGTGGGAAGGTTAGTTAAGTGGTCTGGCTTGTATATCAACATCCTGATGTGTATTTGGTTTTGAATATCTCAGAACATGGCTAATGGTCTTATCAGCTTAAGAACCAGTAGAATCAACCTTGTCGACCTAGCTGGATCTGAAAGACAAAAGGCTACTGGTGCTGCAGGTGAGCGCTTAAAAGAAGCTGGCAGTATCAATCGTTCCCTTTCCCAACTAGGGTATGTTGATAATTTAATTTTTGTACTTGCAGCTCTTATTTTTGGTTGTATCCACTAACTATTTGTGCCAAGTACTGGATGCCTTTTTCTTACTTTTCATTGGTCGACTCGTATTTAGGATTTTTTTCCCTTTTTTTTAGTTGTCTTCTTTGTGTGAGCTTGCATGGCATGGTATGTCAAATGTGCCATTCTTTTGCCTAAATCTTCAAATTGCATTATTTCAGAGAGGAAAGACTTTTACCTAGTAGTCCCTTTGGCAGACATACAGTTATCTCTTGTGATTTTATTTGTAATCTTGTTGCATCCTCATTTCCTAATCAGATTCTGAATCATCCTGCAGGAACTTAATTAACATTCTGGCTGAAGTCTCTCAATCTGGGAAACATCGTCATATACCCTACAGAGATTCTAGGCTGACATTTTTATTGCAGGAATCTCTAGGTGGAAATGCAAAACTTGCTATGATATGTAATGTTTCACCATCCAAGAGGTCAACTCAAATCAATTGAGCATGCACATGCCTTATATTTTCTTGATCTTCTTAATTTTTTTATTCTTTTTTTTAATTTTAAATTTTCTGATTCAATGCAGTTGCAAGAGCGAAACTTTAAGTACCCTGAGATTTGCTCAACGAGCTAAGGAAATAAGGAATAAGGCAACTATAAACGAAACAACAGAGGATGATGCTAATGTCTTGCGAGAGCAGATACAGCAGCTGAAGGTTGTTTTCCTTTGTACGGTAAGAATTGTGAAGTCATATTCATTACTCCGATATGACGGGCTTTTTTTTTTCCCCTGTGCAGAATGAACTTCTTAGAATGAAGTCAAATTGCAAGTCAGAAGAACATAATGGAAGTTATTCTAGTGGATGGAATGTCCGTCGAAGTTTGAACCTTTTGAGATTTAGTCTATGCCGTCCAAGAACATTGCCCGTTGAAGATGACAGTGATGAAGAAATGGAAATTGTTGAGGAAGGTGTTGAGAACTCTGGCACAAAGGCTAATTCGCCTACCTTCGATGGGGATTATAGTAATGTGAAGGAGGAACTAACTAAAATTGAGAGTTTTAATGAGCAAAATTCCTGTAATTTAGATAAGAAAACTTCATCAGGTGATGTATGCTTCAAGAAAATACCTGGTTCTGGCTCTGAGTGTCACCATGATAGTGAGTGTGGGCATTGCAGTGAGGATAATAAAGAAATAAAAGAATTTGCTTTCCCCACACCCGCTCTTTGCATGAATGAGCAAATTAAGGATGAAGATGAACCAAAAATGATTCCTGCTAAGAGAAAATCTTTGGCTGGAGATCATGATGAAATAACTGAGGGATCTTCTTTAGTTGTTGGAGTTCCTTCTAATGAGATGTTTCTAGACCCGTCTCAAAACTTGTCCAGTTCTCCCACTTTGAGCGTCTCACCTAGAAATACAAATTACAGTAGGAAAAGTGCCAGGACATCATCATCAATATCAGCTTCTCATAAAAGCATAAAATCAGATTTCGAACCTGATTCAGGCATTTTGAATGTTTCATTTTCTGGCTTGTTGAATGAGGCTAAGAGTAGTATTTCTTTCTTTCATTCAAGCAACAATTCACTTCCAGCAACTGAAAACCTGGCAGCAAGTCTTTGTCAAGGTCTTCAGGTGATCAGTGGCCAGAAGCATAATTCATCTCTAAGCAACTCGTCGTTCAGGTTCTCTTCCAAACCTGTTGATATGAAGCCACTAATTATAATGGACAAGGTTGATATTGGCACACAAACGTTATCTGATGAAGAACCACACCGGGCTGAAGATGCTTCAGTGTTTCTATGTGATAACTGTAGGGGAAAAGCTCTGCCTCTTGAAAACAATGATGTCACCGAGAAATCAGGATTACAAATAGTACTCATTGATGGTTCCCAGTCATTCAAGAAGCCACGAACAACTGAACGAAGCAAGAAACAAGTGCCTAAGGTATGTATTATTAAATCAATTTGGAGAATGACTTTTTTCTTATTTTAAGCTCGTCTAGTTAATTGAATTCGTAAATTTTAAAAGGGTTTGTTGGTTCAGGCGATGGAGAAAGTCCTTGCTGGTGCCATCAGGCGGGAAATGGCTCTTGAAGATCGCTGTTCTAAGCAAGCAGCTGAGATTATGCATCTCTATAGATTGGTAGGTGCCATCTTGATAACTTTCATCTTTATGGTGAGAAGATGGTACTCACTTTTCATGTTATTTGTTCATATTTTCAGATCCAACAATACAAGCATGAGCGTGGGTGCATAGAAATAATCGAGCAGGCGCATGAGGACAAAATCTCTCGATTAGAGAGCCTAATGGATGGGGTTATGCCAACTGAAGAGTTCATGGAGAAGGAGCTTCTCGCCTTAAGGAATGAATATATGGTTGGTTGGGTTCATGCTGGTGCATGTATATTGACTTCTTTTTTAAAATTCAAAGTGGCTGTTAATATTTCTGAATGATTGTTTGTTTTTTTGCTTTCTTAGATACTTAAAGAGAAATATGAGAATCATCCTGAAGTATTGCAGCTAAATATTGAGCTAAAGAAGGTTCAGAATGAGCTCGATGATTATCGAAACTTCTTTGATATGGGTGAGAAGGACGTATTGCTGGAGGAAATTCAAGATCTAAGGCACTACCTACAGTGTTGTGTCGACTCTTCTTACATGTCTAACCATCCCTTGCTCGAGTTGGCGCACTCAATGGGGCCCGCTTTGGCTCCTCTTAGTAAGATATCACATACCAAAGATGCAAGTTTTGATGAAAATATTGAACTGAAGAGAAGGAACTTGACAGACTTAGAGAAGAAATGGATCTCTTTGTATAAAGAGCTCAAAATAGAACTTGAAGCTTGTCAGTCTCTTGCTAAGAAGCTGACAATGGATCTTGAATCTGAGAAGAAATGCTCGCAAGAACTTAAGGAGGCACTTCAGACTGCACTGCAGGTTCATACTAAGACCTTGGAACACTATGCAGATCTTGAAGAGAAGCACATGGCCTTGCTTCAAAGGCATCGGAAAATGAGGGAGGGAATTCTTAACGTGAAGAAAGTAGCAGCAAGTGTAGGTGTAAGACGGGATTCAAAATTTGTTGAATCTATGTCTGCTCAAATTGAAACTCTCAGGGAAGAGAGACAAAAGGAGAGGATGTATTGGAGGGATGAAAATAAAGGTCTGCAGACACAACTTAGGGATACTGCTGAGGCTGTACTGGCTGCTGGAGAGCTTCTTTCACGCTTGAAAGATGCTGAAGCTGCTGCTGCTAATGCAAAGGTACATGTTTGTGAATTTAATCTTTCATTGTCGAGATAAAACTCACTTCTGTTAGGTACTGGAAACACAATACTGCACTTCTGTTAGTGTTTTCTGGGCATTTAGAACTTAATTAGATGAGACATATATTTTACTATAAAGGTTTTCTAGGTGCAGAAATAAGTGCCTTGTGACTTGGATTTTCCCTCATCATTAAACGTTAAGCAATTCCATTATCTTTGTCTTGTCCCTCTTCTCTTGCCTCCTTCTGTTAGCAAGCATGAGAACGGCTCTCACATTTGATATCCCTGATTTTTCTTGTCTTCAACATAGTTCATGAATTTTGCAACGCAACTAACACTCAGATTTGATTTGTATGTTTGTGCCACTTTGTTGAACACAATGCTTACATTTTATAAAATACGAGTCATCTTTCTTTATTATTTTTTATTGTTTTTTATTATTTATGATTATTTTCTTAAGTCGCCTTAACTTCAACAGATATCAGCTAGTTTCTCAGCAATTCCCTTGGCCATAAAGTCATAGAAAAGACTGCATGCATAGTGTAAGGAGTTCCTATCAGATTTTATCAATAATCGTGAGAAAGGTGCATATATTTTGGACCTCTTTCAAAATTCATCTATTCATGCACCTAAAGTAAACATTTAATGAGAGTTAAAGTTTGAACTTGAAACACTTAATCTACTAGTTCAAGTAACATATAAACTAAAACATAATATCAAATGAGTAATTTACTATTGTGCTCATTAGAAATGATAAACTCAACTACATAAACTATTTCAATTAAAACCAAACACTTGAGTCATAATACATATGATTTAGGATGACAATGAAATAGTGCTCAAATGAGAGTATCAGTTTTGCAAGCACAACATCATAAATCTACTTAATGCTAAAGTATAGTAACAAATATAAATTTAAAGATTAATTAACCAAAGACATAAACAATAATGGACCAGTATATTAATTTAAGTATGAAGTAATTTATACAATTTTTAAGTAGTTTAACTAACCGGGCCTATGCCGAGGTTCAATATCCTCTTTAAACTAGGATTCAGCCCAAGTTTGACAAGCTCTACTCTAAAACAGAGAAACCTCACTTCACACCCCCAAATACTTGGATCTTTAAAGAACTTAGGTAACTCTCTAAAGTAAGAGAGAAGTTTTAAATCGAATTTCTCTTGAACTTTAGAAGACTGAAAGAAAATCACATAATAAATAATACTTTAATCTTAAAAAAATGATTGTTAATGAAAAAATTAAACTACATAAAAAAAAATCTTTAGAAGAGTGTAAGAGCAAGACTACTATACAAGATTCTTGAGGCTTTATGATGAATACTTGATCTTTGTAATATTTTTTTTCTTCTACTCAAAACATTCTCAAAATGATTTAAAATGTAGGCAGAAGATCTGTGAATCTATAAGATATGCTCTCCATCAACTCACAAACCTTTTGCGGTGATTAGGAACATGACCCAAGAAAATATATCAAAACTAAGAGATCGGATACACAATTGTTGATCACATGCATGATTAGTTTTGAAGATGAAAGTTATATTGATAGTATGTACAGTAATTGATGCCATATGCATGATTGCAAATTTGGTGTTTGATGGGGAATCTCCTTTTCATTATGGCTTTCAATGGCTTCCTCAAGCCACATCAGATGTAAGATTAAGTATTATATTGTTTATTGATCTCATGTAAGGTTAAGGTTTTTTCTGTAGTACGCATTAAGTACTTGAAAACCCATGGAATGAAGTCCTATTAATTCAAATGAAGTTCAGTAAGCCAATGGAATGATTTTACATATTTTGCTCAGTAATTATTTAATTTTACATAAACCTAAATACTTAAAATAAATTTTGTAAGTTTATAAATAAAGGCATTGAACTGCTTTAGTTTTATTCTTCACTGTTGGATTAAATGGTAAATCATTCGCAGTGAGTATACAAGGAATTATAAAGGGAACACTATGCTATGTATTATTTTGACCCCCAATTAATGAACTAAGATAAAATGACACTTTCGTAATGTAGTACCGCTCACCTACCACATCTCACTTACCGCTCACCTACCTCCCACCTACCATTCTCTTGGTTTGTATAATTAGAGAGGGTGTGAGACTTAGGAGAGCAAGGGAAGAGGTCTTAAGCTACCACAAAGGAGGTGAGAATAACTAGAGAGCTAGAGAGGAGGAGAGCATCTTGAGGCCTTGTATCAAAGTTTCGCTTGAGAGGAAGACTATAGAAGGAAGATGAGGGCTAATCCCTATGTATAAGCTATGTATTCTCCATTTCTTTTGCCTTAATGAACTATTTGATTGATTCCCTCCCTTGGATCGAACCACGTAAACGATCTGTGTTTGCTTGTGTTCTTTGCGTTTCAATTCTATACCAGGAAGTACATATCTCACAACAATTGGCGCCGTCTATGGAAAGATCTATACTTCTTGGTTAGAGGTGTTCACTTGAAGGTGTTAGCGGCCAGTGACGAAGAAGAGGAGTTCGGCATTCACAACAGAGGAGCAGGCGGATCGCGTTGCAGGCAGCCGAATCACGACAAATTCGGTGAGTAGCGGAAGCTTTGATCGACTGGATTCGCACCGCAGGTTGTGCGGTTCGGCGAGACGGAGGAGGAACCGTCCGCGAAGGGGCAGATCTCGCGAAGGAGGAAGATTTCTGGACAGCTAGCGCACACCGCGACAGAAGCACGCGGAGCGCGCCGCGACAGGAATTTTACATTGAGCCAGCCACAGCTTTTCTTGACTAAAGCTGATGCGGGAATTTTATTTTTCAGCCATAGCTTTTTTTGACTAAATTAGAAAGCTGGTGCAGAGGAAAAACTATTAATCATCGGCGGAGTAATTAATTTGAAAGGAAATCAAGGAATATTCTATTCCTACTGAAGGAATATTCTCAGAAGCTTGAAGCAGACAGCGTCAACATAATTTCTGGAGGAAAATCACTTGTCCGAAAATTTTTCAAGGAGAAAATTAATTTGGAAGGTTAACTCCTGCAGGTGGTCAGCTCTCGGAATTCAACAGATACTCAGCGGAGCGGATTTCAGACATTAGTGGGATCAAACCACAATAATGGGATCCGCTAAATTCGACATCGAGAAATTCATAGGAAACAATGATTTTGGCTTGTGGAGAGTCAAGATGAGAGCCTTGCTGGTTCAGCAGGGTGTTGCAGAAGTCTTGCAAGGGCCGGCGGCACTGTCGACCAACATGACAGAGAAAGAGAAGATTGACATGCTGGGCAAAGCTTATAGTTTGATAATCTGGAGCTTGAGTGACAAGGTTCTGCGGGAGGTGTCGAGGGAGACAACGGCTCAAGCACTTAGGGTCAAACTCGAGGCACTCTACCTGACCAAGTCCCTGGCTAATAGGTTCTTTCTGAAGCAGCGCCTATACTCTTTCAAAATGCACGAAGACAAATCAGCCTCGGAGCAGATTGATGAGTTCAACAAGATCATAGATGATCTTGAGAACATCGACGTCAAGATGGATGACGAGGATAAGGCACTGTTGTTGCTAAACTCTATTCCTAAGAGCTACAAGAAGTTCAAGGATGCGATGCTCTATGGAAGGGCGCAGACGATTACTTTAGAAGAGGTTCAATCATTGATCAGAGCCAAAGAGTTTTAGAAGAAGCACGACATGAAGGAGGAAACCAGCGGAGACAGTCTGATGGTTAAAGGAAGATCAAACAAGAAATGTTCTAAAAGTGATTATAACAGATCAAGATCCAGAAGAAATGGTAGAAGTCAGTCTTCTAAGAGATCTTACAAGTGCTACCATTGCCACAAGGAAGATTATTTTAAGAAGAACTGTCCGGATAGAAAGAAAGGCTTTCAGGAGAAGCCTAAAGATTCTAGAGAAGCAAGCATATTCTCAGACGGCTATGATTCAGCTGAAGCTCCGGTGATCACAAAATCTGAATCTAGCAAGGAGTGGATCCTTGACTCAGGATGTTCCTTCCACATGTGTCCTCACAAAGACTGGTTCGAGACACAACAACTGGCAAATGGTGAATCCGTTCTACTTGAAGACAATAAAGCCTGTAGGGTAATCGACAGCGGGACGATCAAAATAAAGATGTTCGATGGAGCTGAACGGATACTGCAGCATGTCAGGTACGTCCCAGAACTTAAAAGAAATCTGATTTTTTAAAGGACACTGGAGTTGAATGGATACTAATTTAAAGCAGAGAATAGTTGTATCAAAGTAGTTAAGAGATCTCTCATAGTCATGAAAGGAGTCAGAAAGAATGAGCTATATTCCGTAAATGGAAGAACTGTGATCGGGAACTTCTCAAATACAGTTCAATCAAAACCTGACAGGTCCAAACTATGGCACATGAGGTTGAGGCATGTAAGTGAAAGGGGCTTACAGGAATTGTCCAAGCAGAATCTGTTATGTGGAGATCGGGTCATCAAACTGAAATTTTGTGAACAATGTGTACTGAGGAAAATCACCAAGGTGAAGTTCTCTACTAGAATACATACATCAAAGAAGCCTCTTGATTATGTACACAATGATCTATGGGGCCCAGTTAGAACTCTGACTCATGGAGGAGGAAGATACTTCATGTCTATCATCGATGTCTACACCAGGAAGGTATGTGTTTTATCTTGAAAACAAAAGATGAAGCTTTTCAACGATTCTGGGACTGGTTAACCCTCACCGAAAATAAGATGGGAGCAAAGCTGAAGCACTTGAGAACCGACAATGGCTTGGAGTACTGTTCAGAGCAGTTTGAGGAGCTGTGCAGGAAGAATGACATCACAAGGCACAAGACAGTCCGGAACACTCCTCAACAGAACGACCTGACTGAGAGGATGAACAAGACTCTCCTAGAGAGAGTGAGGTGCATGCTGCTAAATGCAGATCTACCCAAAAGTTTCTAGAGTATTGTTCAGAGCAGTTTGAGGAGCTGTGCAGGAAGAATGGCATCACAAAGCACAAGACAGTCCAGAACACTCCTCAACAGAACGACCTGGCTGAGAGGATGAACAGGACTCTCCTAGAGAGAGTGAGGTGCATGCTGCTAAATGCAGATCTACCCAAAAGTTTCTGGGGTGAAGCTGTGTCATCCACCTGCTACCTTATCAACAATGCCTATCAACAACTATTGATATGAAGACTCCTTTGGAGATGTGGTACGGAAAGTCAGGTAACTATCATAATCTTAAAGTTTTTAGATGTATTGCATATGCTCATGTTAGATAGATAAGCTGGAAGCAAGGGCTTTGAAATGCATTTTCATCAGATATCCACCTGGAACCAAAGGTTACAAACTTTGGTGCCTAGATCAACAGAAATGCATCATCAGTAAGGATGTGACATTCGATGAGTCCAAAATGGGGAATCTGCAAAGCTATGTTGTTAGGAGCAATGCCACTAAGGAGGATTCGTCAATTGAGGTGGAGCTGCAACAACAACAAACTTTGACTGATCAAAGGACAATTGTGCTCGATCAAGATGAAGTGGCGGATGACCAGCAAGTGACTGAACCAAAAATAAGATCTGATGACTACAGTCTGGTAAGGGACATACAAAGAAGAACTATCAGACCGCCAGAGAGATACGGCCATGCAGATATAATCTCTTATGCTTTGAGTGCTGCTGAAGTGATAGAAAAAGCAGAACCAAGCAGCTACAAGGAAGCTCTGAAGAACAAGGAAAGACACAAGTGGGGAAGAGGCAATGGATGAGGAAATGACTTCTCTGATGAAGAACAAAACCTGGGAACTTATGGATCGACCAACGAACAAACACGTAGTTGGTTGCAAGTGGACCTTTAAAAGGAAGGAATGCACGCCAGGTATTGAGAGGATCAGTTACAAAACCATACTCGTTGCAAAGGAATTCACATAGGTTGAAGGAATTGACTTCAACAAAGTCTTCTTACCCGTGGTGAAACACTGCTCCATTAGAATAGTCTTAGTACTAGCGGTTCAATTCAATTTGGAATTAGAGCAGCTAGATGTTAAAACTGCGTTCCTGCATGGAGAGCTCGAAGAAACCATCTACATGGATCAGCCAGATAGGTACAACACACCTGAGACAAAAGAAAAAAGTTTGCTTGCTGAAAAGGCTTTGTATGGGATGAAACAAAGCCCAAGATAATGATACAAACGATTTGATAAGTTCATGCTAAAGATCGGTTTTGTCAGAAGCAGCTACGACAATTGTGTGTACATGAAGTGACAAGACATGAAATCAGTACATACTTGCTCCTTTATATGGATGATATGTTAGTAGCCAGCAGAAGTAAGGAAAAAATCCAGAAAATCAAAGGTATGCTCAATTCTGAATTTGACATGAAGGACCTAGGGTCTGCTACAAAGATCATAGGGATAGAGATTACTAGAGACAGAAAAAAGGGTAGCTTATTCTTGTCTCAAGAGTCATATATTCAGAAGGTTCTAGCAAAGGTTCAACATGCATGAGGCCAAGCAGGTTGCAACACTGATTGGTCAACACTTCAAATTGTCGAACTCTCAAGCACCAGAGACTGAAGAAGAGAAATGATACATGGAGGGTGTCTCCTACGCTAATAGGGTTGGTAGCATCATGTATGGTATGGTTTGCAGTAGATCAGATTTGGCCTGCGTCGTTAGTATTGTAAGCAGGTTCATGACAAACCCAAGACAGGCTCATTGGGAAGCACTAAAATGGATCCTGAGATATTTAAAGGCACTACAGATCTGGGGCTACTCTTTAGAAGGCAGGAAGACAAAGAAGAAAAGGTAGTTGGTTACGTGGATTCTAATTATGCAGGAAGCATTGAGAACAGGAAGTCACTGACCAGATTCATTTTCACCGTCTTCGGTACTGCAGTCAGTTGGAAGTCTAACCTCCAATCCGTTGTGGTCATCTCAACAACAGAGGTCGAATACATCACTGTGACTGAAACAATCTAGGAAGCTTTGTGGCTAAAGGACATGACTGAGGAGTTTGGGATACATCGGAAGGTGATAATTATGTTTTGCAACAACCAAAACACCATTCACCTAACCAGAAATCAGGTCTTCCACGAAAGGTCCAAGCATATACATATAAAGCTTCATTTTGTGAGGGATGTCGTCACCAAGGGTTCAATAGTAGTGGAGAAGATACTCATCGAAGAAAATCCTGTCGATATGCTCACTAAGGTGCTACGAACGACTAAGTTCGGATCATCGTCCGGACTTAGTAAACTTTACCGAGGGCTGAGGCCCCTCAGGGGCCGATGGAGGGAATCTTTACTTCGAAGCTTCTCAATTGAGGGTCAAGGTGGAGAATTGTTATTTTGACCCCCAATTAATGAACTAAGGTAAAATGACACTTTCGTAATGTGGTACCGCTCACCTACCACATCTCATCTACCTCCCACCTACCACTCTCTTGGTTTGTATAAATAGAGTGGGTGTGAGGCTTAGGAGAGCAAAGGGAAGAGGTCTTAAGCTACCACAAAAGAGGAAAGAATAGCAAGAGAGCTAGAGAGGAGGAGAGCATCTTGAGGCCTTGTATCAAGGTGTTGCTTGAGAGGAAGGCTATAAAAGGAAGATGAGGGCTCATCTCTATGTATAAGCTATGTATTCTCCATTTCTTTTGCCTTAGTGAACTATTTGATTGATTCCCTCCCGTGGACGCAGATCCAGTTGGATCGAACCGCGTAAACGATCTGTGTTTGCTTGTGTTCTTTGCGTTTCATGTCTATACCAGGAAGTACATATCTCACAACACTATGTTATGCTAAGTCTTGAATGTTTAAGGGCCCATTTTTGGGAGCTTATAAGTGCGGGGGCATTTTTGAAAATGCTGTTATACCGTTTGGATCGCAAGTTTCGACAGTTTATCCGAAAACTTGGTTGGGTTTTTACACTAAATGCAGGCCGCGAGTCGAACCCCGCGGTCGACTCGCGGGTCGCGTTTCAGGATAAGCTGCTTATTCTGAAAAGCACAAGCTGTCCCAAACGCACCCTAAGTCTTGTACGCTTTAGCTTCTCTTTAAGCAACATTTAGTGGAAATAATCTACTTGCCTATCACTTGACCACTTGTAAGCAGAAATTTGTAAGAGTATTAGATGTCAACATAAAAACTTTGTTATTATCAAATCAAATATTGAGATGCATTTGAGTTGTTAGGCTCATGAAGTCGGCATTATGAACTAAGAAGAAAATGTTGAGCTGCCTATTTTCAAAAATTAAGTTAGAAAACATGACAATGCATATCTCATAGCTGTTAAATCTTGTTTAGTCTAGTTAGTCATATTGATCAAACCATTGATTGAAAAACATTCATGTCTAGAATGATGTTGATTGGTTGAGGAGAGCATGATTGTGAATGTCGTGGCACAAGTTTTGCCAGGGAATTTTGGCATAATTGAAATTTACGACGCAATTGTTGATTGTATCAAAGCATCCATAAACTTCTCAGAGGATCCACATGCCTTTTATAGCCCAAAGATTCTCCTTGAATTTTTTATAGTTGTTATGTGACCTTCGTTAAAAATATTTCTCATCCTGACAGTATTTTTGGGATTATAATTGCAAAAAGGAGCATAAAATAGCAAAATATTTTCTCAATGAATGAAAAAATCTTCGAAATGGTGCATATTCTTTTCTTTTTTTATTTTATTGATATATATATATATATATATATATATATATATCAAAATATGTTTTGACTTTTTGGTTGCTGCTTTTCCATTGAAGAGCTAGCCCTCTTCACCTTCTTCTCTTAATAATATATGGTTTGAGGACAAAAACTTGAACATGGGCCAACTGGCCAAGTCTAAAATAAGTCGATGTATGAGGGATAATAAATAAGCCCAACTAAACCTTAGAATAAATAATTCCAAAATCCACTAGTTATATAACTCTAAAATTAGTTCGAGGATTGTGAATAGTGAATAAGATAGAATCTTATGAAAACAATTCGCATGGGGAATCTTCACAGGTATCAAATAGCATATCTATTTGTAGATGGATAGATAGATAGATAGATAGATAGATAGATAGATAGATAGATTTATATATATGTATTAATAATTAGTATCCGTGTTATTATGATATATGTTAAAGCCCTAAATAAGATTTGAAGAAACCGCTCAATGGATGAAAAATGTTTCTAATCAACATCGTATATTAAATTTAGATTGATGTCATGTTAGACATTGTCTTTTGTCCAGATATGTCTCTGATATTTGTAGTGTTTAACAAGGAACCTTCAAAATAAGCATCTGCAGTATTTTGACATTATATCATTAATTTGGGGTTACAAGTGGTGAATAAAACAAGAATTCATAATAAATTTTTCACCTGCATCTGCAGAAATTAAGCATAGAAAATTTCTGTCTTCTGTTAAAGTTTTAACTCATCCTAATATTAATGATAGGGAATCTTTCATTTATGCTGTAAGTTGTACCATATCATTCTACAGATTATCTTTAATATCATTGCTAGACAATCATGTATGAGGGAATCTCATTATTTCGTATTTGGCCCCAAGTATGAGTTTAAGCAAGCCAATCTTAACTTTCAATAATTTAGTAATATATATACTTGTGATGATTGTTCTTTAAATATTTACATATAATAAAAGTGCGCTTGTATGTATTGGTATAAATATATTGACATATATTGTCTTTATATGACTCTTTATGGATGTGCATATATGAGCGAGGGGAAGTATATAAATATATATTTTACCGTAAATCGAGTTAATTATGAGTTAATTAATACTAATTTAAAGCGAGCCATTCTGAAGTTAAAGCAAATCAATTTTGATTTTGAGTTGATTAAAATTAAAACAATTATCAAAGGAGTTTCAAATTTAGAACAAAATTGCCAGCCCTATATTCTATACCACAATAAACCTTCAGCTTGTGGCAAGCAATTTGAATATAAAATTATGGGTTTGAGATTGTAGAAGGTTTGCATGGTGATTGTGTTACTGTTAGAATCAGTGGAGCTATTTGGATTAGATTGATAATCAATCATAAAATGTATGCCAAAACTGATGAAATATAGATTCATTTTCATGCTTCCTAGACTGAATCCATTTTCTATATCAATCAAACTGTCTCAGGATTTTTGGCTTTAAAACTGTAATATTATTAGATTTTGTAGCTTACAGTTTTATGATCATTTATCTTTACTGAATTTTTTTTTTGGCTTTCATTTATACAAAATATATTTCCCTGTTGTGCAGAAAAGTGCTTTAATTGCAGAAAGGAAAACTGAGACGGCTTATCGGGAGATTGATGAAATAAAGAAAAAGTATGAGTCCCAAATTGCTACACTAAATCAGTTACTAGCTGAATCACAGTCAACGAAAGAAGGGCGAGTTGATGAATTTTCCTCTGGAACTGGACACAATTCTTGGCTTTATGGCTATGACCAGTGCAACATATAACTAGTTCAGGTATGAAGCATATATAAATGCAATGTAAAGTCTCTGTTGTTACACCATAAGCACAAAATTTTGTTTTTACAGATTTGTTCAACTCTTCAGTTCTGTAAAATATATTTCAAAATCTAAAGCAAATTCCTTGCGTTTTTGTAAAACATATGAAAAAGATCTCAGTAACAGAGAAAAAAATTCTTAAAAATCATTTCCACTGTAAGCATCTCCAACACAATCATGAAACAATCAATTAAGCTTTCCTTTCTAAGCCTGATAAACTCAATCAGTTTTGCAAAAACATTTATGCATCAGATATATATATATAATTAGATGAAATATGATTGGTTTGGAAAGAACTTTCATACAGCTGTGGCGCAGCTTGCATTTAATTTTGATTTCTTCTATAACCTGAGTTAAAATCTAATGGGCACACAACAGGTTTTTGGTCCCCTATTCCCAAGTTGGCTGAAAATGATTTGTGAAAAGCTCAGAGAGAAGATTTTAATGGCGTGGAAGAAGGATTTAGATATGCTATTTTGGGATTATAAGGGGACAAGAATTCAAATGTATGTCTCATACACACTCTCTGTGCTCTCCTTCTGACATTGAAATTTAATGTGGACTGCTCAACAGCAATTTTCATTCCTTCTGGGTTACAGAAGAAGAATCTAATTGTTTTCTTCCTTTTTTTTTTTTTTGTTTGAGGGTGAGAAAAGAAAGTTCATGTGGTTTTGTCCTCCTGATAATAGGGTACTACAGCTTGTGGGCCATTGCTAGTTCCTTCATTAATTGAATGATAGCAGATTAGAAGTCTTATTTTCTTCAAAAAATTAAATTTTTTTCTTATAAGTAGGTCCCCCAAATTTACATACATACCACCTAATTCTTCCTATGTATTTACATATCAAGCACTTGTTTAGTTTTTGTTTTTTTTTACATATCAAGCCCTTACACTCTAAATCTTTCATATCACCATTTTTAGTTTAGAAATGTACCATTTCATGCACAGGTAAGGTGGTATGTATCTAAAAACTGAAAAATTAGGCGGGTTAGATGTGTAAATACATAGAAACTGAGTGGTTTGTATGCAAATCTTCCTTGAAAAAAAAAAGGGGGGAACTTGTAATGTGTCTATGTCATGCCACCTTGTATTTTGGTTTGTTCTTTGTCTCAGGCTATGGTTAGCTGAAGATTGTTCATTGTGAAGGTTTAAGTAAGGGGGGGAGAGGCATGTGATTGATTGCTTGATAGGAATGTGAGCCTGTTTTGTCTCTCCTTAGGGATTATAGGATTTGATTTGTTTAATGACTTCTATTAAATGTCAATGTTGATATATAATTTTATAAATGTTAGAATTAAATTTGTGTGGGATGAGCTTTATATTCATTAGATTTATTTTAGTGATGGGCTCAATATAAGAAATAAATTTTTAGTCTTATGCTATGTTCATCTCAAAGTAAATCTAATGAATGGAAAATTCATATTAGTTAAAATGATTAGTCTCGTCAGTCGGAAAATATTAATACAAAATATATTAAATTTCAAGATTTTTTTTTTAACAAGACTGGTTGGAGGTTATGATACGAGTCATCAGCCACCCTCGTGTGTCTAACCACTGGATCTCACATTGCAAAGTAAATACACTAAGGCGGGATCGAGCCTGTGATCCCGAGGGACTATCAAAGAGTCATGGTGAGCGACACAAATTTGAAGACTTTATGTTTAAATTTTTATAAATGTTAACAAATTAAATGATATTTTGTATTCTATATTAAGTGTTTTTTTCCTCTTAATTGTTATTTTTATTAATCATTTTATTGAAATACTAGTTTAAGTAAACTTATTTTCTCTTCTATGAGATAAACTGGCTCGTGAGTCAGTTTGAATTTGTAGAATTAAGGTCTGTTTGAGACAGCTGCAATTTATTTAAAAACAACATGAAATTATTGAAAAATAATCTAATGTTCAAAACGCGTTAGGCTATTACATTTTTTTTAAGTTGAATCTGTAATTATAAAGTTATCACTGCTTCAGTCGAACAATCGTGAAAATACGGATTTCGGTGGCGAGTTATTGAACTATCAAAAACAAAGTTTACCTAACAGATAAAACTGCGGTACAGTCTGCACCGTTATTGCACCGCCGTCCCAGACACACGCTTAATCAAGTTGAGAGTGACTCAATTCATCTGCACCCCTACTCGCGTGCACTCGAGCACTACAAACTTTCATCTTAAGTGTCATGAGGGCCCAAACTGGTAAAAAAAAAAAAAAAAAAAAAAAAGAGTTTTTGGATTGGAGGGGATATGGTTTTGTTTTCATAATGGGAGAAGAAATATATTTTTCTATTAAAAAAAGAGATCAATTGATTAGGGTTTTAGCTCCCAACAAACCTTGCTAACCTAATGGAATCCAATGAGGTGGAAGGTCCCTTTCTACCTAAATTATTATTATTAGGATACCTAAACAAATTGCTTCTAAAAAGTTCCAAACCTTAATGAATAAAGCATCTCCACCCTTTTACTTTCTTAACTTAATTAAAAGCAAAATTTATGCGCTTCCCACCACAATCTTTTATGTATTTACATATCTAAACCACCCATTATGTGATATGTAAATAAATAAATATTATGTGGTGTTTATGTAAATGTCCACACACATGCCTCCAAAAATGTCTCTCTTCTCAAGAACTTCCAAGCATGGGATTGTTTTTATTTATTTATTTATTTATTTTATTTTTTATTTTTTTATATTTTTATTTTTTTGGGAAATGGCTTATAAGCCGTCAACGATCTTATCTTAACGGGGAAGAAAAGGTTTAAAATATAAATAAAAAATTGTTTTTATTATTACATAGAAATCAGTGCTCGGTACATCCAAAATTTCCCATCTAAACCAATTTTTTTAAAAAATAAGTGACAAAATAAACCTTATTGTGGGGTCATTTTATCACTTCTGTAAATTTTATAATTATCAAAATAGTTGGGGACTATTTTGATATTTTACAAAAATTTTAATTTAGTTTTATTTATTTTTTGAATCACATTCGCGCATGAGATAACCCAAACAAATTTTAATGAAAAGATCAATATAGTTTTGGAAATTAGGGATTAACACACGCTAAGTTCAATTGGGATAACAACCTTTTTATTTTTATTTAAGATTTCTAACGGAGAAATATTGCATCCTGACGGACAACCAACGACGATCATGTTGCTTATCGATGAAGTGTATAATGACGTGACAGTTGGTGGTTGACAGCCTAGACGTGCGGTGTCTGGACAGAATATTTTACGAGAAAAATAAAGTTGTGGAAGCGAAGAGATGATATTTTTGCTATAAAAAATGAAAGGTAGATTTATATATCTACCACTAAATTTTTATGCATTGAAAGATTTGGAGCGTATTAATGTAAAAATGCAAAATTTAGTTCTTAGATATGTAAAAACATAAGAATTGGGGGGTCTTTATATAAAAATGCCACAAAATAAAAATATGAAAATTTGAGCCCAAAAAAAAAAAAAAAAAAGGAATCTTTAGTGGAGATTTTTTTAAGAGCACTTGAATAAATAGAGTACAAGTCATAGCAAAAGAATTTAAAAATCTAAGGTGGTGGATCCCTTTTCCTTTTTATAATTATGTTTTTGGGTGCTTAATCATCCATAATATTTCATGATGAAGATGTGCCAATGAATGAAATGCATTATTTCTTGAAGAGTACACAAAATATAATATATGCTCTAGTATTGAATAAAATTGAAGTAGATCTATCTTAAATAAGAATATCAACTTTGGCAATATGAGGAGTTTACTTGCTTTCTTGTTTTGTTGAGTGAAATATCCAAAATTGATTCTTTTATCATAATTAATTTAATGTTGGGGTTGGGGTAGTTGATTTTTACGGTCGTTAGTTGGTTCTAATTCTCTTAAAGCCATCAGACCAAGTGTACGATGGTACTCTATTGTTTGTTCTAGTTAATGGTACCAATGATAAGCGTTGGAACCAGACAAGCCTACTCGTATAAAATTATTATAATTCTGATTACTCGTAATGCCAATATAACTTTCACTACCATAAGTCTTGTCTTCTTTCAAAAAGAAATTTCAAAATATAAGACTTATGTTCCTTTCAAAGTTTTAATATTTTTTCTCTTTTTCATATTGTGTTTCCTCTGGTTATCCTACAACAACAACAACAACAACAACAACAAAGTCTTAATCCCACAAAGTGGGGTCGGCTACATGAATCCTCTTTCTCCATTGCGTCCAATTTAGTGTCATATTTTCATTTAATTCTAATAAATTAAGATCATTTTTTATACAATAAGCCCAAGTCTTCCTAGGTCTACCTCTGCTCCTCTGGGTAACCTACAAAAAGTCTAATTCTACTGTTCTGACTTCAAACTCTAAATAATGCTTATAAATATCTCTTAGTTCAAATAAGACTCTATGATGCTTTTCATTAGTACTATAAATCAGTTATGACTGATACCCTAACAACATCATAAAATTTGTCTCACATCACATCACAGATTAGTTTTACACAAGTCTCATAAATTTATCATCTTTATGCCTCCTTATAGAAAGGGACACAAAATATTCTCTAAAAGTTTTTATAAAATATCCCTAATCAATCATCACGATCAGTAGATATTCAAATTTATCATAATGTTGCCCTCTCAAGCATCATCTTGCTTACCTAACATAAAATAACAAGCCATACATTTCTCTCCTTAGGACAAAACCTACCAATAGTTTTTTCTTAATACATAGTAATCGTGGTCTCATGGCTCAGAATAACTTGAGATATTCGTCCATTATGGTGCTATTATTGCTCCCACTAGATTAGATCTTCGTGCCATTGCTATGATCATTTCAGTGGGAGGAATGGTATTAATAATAAAAACTTATGTTACTCCATCTCTTTTAGTATATTCGTCTCAGACACCATCTTGGATACTATATTTGTCACTATTAATTCTAAAAATTGAAATGTCAAGCTATGAAATAGCTAGTCACTTCAAAATTTTGGTTGGTATATGTGTAATTTTTTAATTATATGTCAAGAGAGTAAGTAACAAATAATGAATTAGAGGAAAATAGTTGGTATATAGTAATCCTATTTTAAATTAAATATTGCATTAATTTGGTTGGAAAAATAATAATTTGATGGTGACATAAAATTATGAAAGGCCTATAATTATATTTAAGGAAGATGCTTTTGTCCAATTTCATATCTTTAGTGCTTTTATGGTTGGAGTGAGCATCATAGAAACAAAGGGACCACAATTTGTTGGCTAAGTCTATCATGCCTAACTCAATCACATTGTTTGGTAGTGTGAATAATTTAAATAAATTAATTTTGGACTAAAGAAATAAATGAATTTTAATATTTTTAATTAATTTATAATTAAATCCTTAACTTTTATCATATTTTAAATATTAATCACAAGTTGATGAATTAAATTAGAATAGTTGACTCGAACCGAACTCGTCAGCCAGCGCTTGAGTTAGCTCGAGTTAGCTCACGAATTTGCTCAACTTGCTGGGAGCACAAGTTTATGTAAATTAATGCGGAATCTACATACACACCACACAATTCTTAAATATTTACATGTCTAACACCTAAACTTCGATATTTATATTTATAACACTTTCATTTGATAAATTTTTGCATGCAAATGTGTATTTAACTTTTCATAATAAGTGAAATTGGCATTTTTGATGTGATATTAAAGATTTTGGTGCTATGCATGTAAAAATTAAAATTTGGGTGTTAGATATGTAAATACATAAGAATTGTAGGGTATGTATGTAAATGCCCCCAAAAATAAAATGGACAAATAAAGTATAAAAATGTATATTTTTTTGTCGTTCGGATTAAGGGGCAGCTTTGATAATGACATATAACCTTCCATCGCTTCTTCCATCATGCCTTTCAATGACCTTTTAGATTTTAAAAAAAAAAAGATATAATAATTTATATATATATATATATATATATATATATATATATATATATATATATATATATATATATATATATAATACACTTCCAAATGCACTTCTAATGATGCCCACAAGCTACAGGAAAAAAATTGCATACCTCGATCGTACGCAGAAGTTGCGTACGTAATAGATTACACGGGGTTACACAGGGGTTAAAAGGGGGTTTGTAACTCCCGTGTAACTCACTTGTAACCAGCACGTTTCTATTTCATCCATTTGTAGATTACAGTGTTACAATGTTACACAAGAGTTACACGGAAGACACAAGAGGGTTATAACCCGCTTGTAACCCCCGTGTAATCTATTACGTACGCAACCCTGCGTACGATTGACGTACACAATTTTTTCCCTAAGCTAAGAAGGTGCTATCAAATGAAAGAAATGTTTAAGGAAAATTTACATTCATGCCCCTAATTCTTATCTATTTAGATATTTAACACTTAACATTTTGTATTTAACTTTATAACACTTGGGTGCCATAAACCTAAGTATTTAAGTAGTAACATTGTTTTTGATGTGATATTAAAGAATTGAGAGCTATGTATGTACATACAAAACTTTGTGTTTCAAATACTTTAAATACATAAGAATTGTGTGATATACATTGAATTGCCCCCATATTTAAAATTGTCTCTACATTACAAAAATATCCACCAACTAATAATTTAATTCAACTTGAACTACTCAGTGTTTCAGCCTCCTAACATCTGTATCTTCTTCATGACTTCATCAATAAAAAAGAAAAAAAATAAAAGAAATCAAACAAAAGATATCATGCACTCACGTCTACATGTAAAGGATTAATGAAAACTTTATTTTGTGGCTGATAGCACAACATCAACACTGTTTATATATCATATTAGAGTGGCAACCAACTCAGAAAAGGATTAAAAGAAAGAGATGTTGTTATTAGTCACATAGAAAAACTGATAAAAGACATTGCTTTAATCAGATTCTATCATTTGATTGAATATAATTTGGATATTAATCAGAATTGTGAAGTCAACGAACATGTAAAGATTTCATTTTTTCACTGAAAAATGAAATGATTTACATTCTAAATATTTCTATTTACAAGCAATCAAATGAGCTTTGAGAAAGTTTATGAAATTTGGAACACAACAGCTTGTTTCAGACTACATCCCAACAAAAGATAGTAAAGTTGAAAGATATATATATAAATTTTGATTTCATGAAGGTAATTGAGGCAACAAGTAGAGAATACTGAATAAATTGATAGTGATAATCAGCTTTAATACAACAAAGTGGCTGCAATGGAGTCCAATTTCCCCCACTAAACTCTCTCATTTCCTCTCCCACCCTAAACTCTCACCAAATTACATATTTTCATGTGGTGTAAAGCCATATAATTTCACCACATATGCCAGTTTGCAGTAACCAACCAAGCTCATACAATGGTTACTGAACAAAGAACAGGCAACAATCAGTAACCAAAGAAAAAAAAAATTAGATGGAAGCTATTGTAACCACTTAAATTGTTAATTTAAATCATATTATAGTTATTTCATGCAGATCTCTCAATATAGAAAGAGTTCTTGCAATTTGAATGGAGTTGAACACAATTAGTACTCTATCTTCATGTTTGTTGCAGACAATTGTCCTGTAAGAAATCATCTACACCTATAACTTTCCATCATCCAATTATGAAACTCATGAAATAATTTAAAAAAAAAATTTGTTTGATTACCATGAAAGCTCTGTGAGGCCCCTCCAATCTCCTCTGTCTGCTGGTTTTGCCCAAAGTATACATCATCCAAAAGATTCCCCAACTGAAAACAGCACCAAAGTACATCATAAAACTATGTTTTTTTTACCATGCCTTATCAAACTTGTAAAAATTCTTTTGCTAACATATTAAAATACCTGAGAGGAAGCACCTACAAACATATCAAGAGATGATTCCATGCTTGAAGGTTGATAGAGAATGGACTCATATTGACTTAAGGAGCAATTAGTGTCAATTAAATTTGAAACAGTAAGAGGAAAAGAGTTTAATTCCTTGGGTTGGTGACCAAAAGGAAATGCAGCAGCTGAATTTCCTAAGGGGTAAACTGAATTTGATGCAGAAGCTTTTGCTTGATTTGTGAGAAACTGTGAGTAAAAGCCATGTTTAGAGAGCATATATACTATATAAAGTGAGTAAAAGAACTGATTGAAGTTTTTACCTCCTTGGTGAAGAGATTATCCAAGTTGAAATCAAGCCGCGGATTCACCGTGACTAGCTTCATCGAGAGGAACTGCAAAAGAAGTGAAAGAATGGTTTTTGAAGTAATTGAACAAAGTATATTTCATTCATTGTTTTTAGAAAGTTTTCTACCTCAACTTGCCGCTGCAATGATTGTACATAGTTTATGATTTCATCAAGCATTAGTGCTTTTCCAGTTATCTATTATATAAAAATCCATTAAAAAACTAATTTTTAAACAAAAAAAAAAAGATTTTAAAATACTGATTCCCCAAATAGTACTGAGAATACCTTGTTGCAGCCCGGAACAAGATCTTGAAGCAGTTTCATTCTCTGACTGATCTTTTCCCTTCTAACCTGAAATGAAAACGACCAAAATATCAATAAGGAGATTTCAAAAAATGATTTTTTTTTCCCTTCTTCAACCACACTTTTAGCTAATTTTACCCTTTCAGCAAGACTATGACTATCCGTGGCTTGGCCTCTTCTTGCCCTGACATGGATGTAGTCTGTAGGAGGCTCAGGGGACTTTGAACCATTAACCTTCCCACTTTTCTTATCTTTATTCTGATCTTCCTTGGGATTAGCCTCCTCTTTTTCACCACTCTCAGCTGACAGGCATTTCTTTTCATTCAGATCATTCTCCTCTGCTACCTATAAAGAAAAAAAGTTCGAACTTTACATAAAATGATCAGGAATCAAATAAAGTTTAGCAAAGCCGAAGACAAAATTATAACTCTAATACCTTTCCTTTGCTCTTGTATGCTGCCTTTCTCTTCTTAACATTCCTAGTTCCAGTTAGTGAAACTATATTTGTCACCGAAGAATCTTCCGGGCCACTCCCAAACTCTCCATCTCCCATCTCCGACTGTGCACAGTTCTGAATACGGCTCTCCTTAGCTTTAAGAAACTTACTGCTCGAAACCTTCGAAAGCTTTACAGCCTCCGGAAGGCCAAATTGGGCAGCAGTTGATCCATAGTTCTCAGCACTGAAGGAGGAGTAACTCGCCGCCCTCTCAATGAATGCTGGGTCGTTAGGAACCGACATCAAACGGTTGATATGCATGGAATTGAGAGGGTCATCCACGAAGCTGGAGATCTCGCCCGAAATGGCGACAGTCGGAGCCGGAGTTACCTGCGGGGGAAAAATGGCGTTCATGAAGTCCATGGAGTGATTCCAGTTGAGCTGATCCCGAGAAGGTGGTTCGTAGTTCATCTCCGGGGAGAGAAAGTTGTTTCCTTTACTGAATTGTAGCCGTGGAGAAGGCAGCGAGAAAGAAATGCTGCGATTTTGAAGAAGCCTGACAGGAATTTGGAGCGGTGATGGAGAAGGAGAGTGAAAGGAAGGAACTTTACGGAATAATTGGGTAAGAGGAGAAAGGGGGCAGCTTTGGAGAGGGGAAAGGAGATGAGAGAAAGGGAAGGAAGGAGAAGGGGTTGACCATTTAGCTTACAGGTAGGGAGGAAATAGTGGAGGATGGTCTCCTATGCCGCTACAAGCTATCTCAAAGATGTAGCTCATGTTCTCTGTAATCTAGGGGCACGCAAGAGAGAGAGAGAGAGAGAGAGAGAGAGAGAGAGTTGTAAAAATAAATCTTTACTGAATACGCTTAAAAAAATAGAGGATGATGACAGAGACAATATACTTCAGTTTCTATCGTATTATTGCGCTAATTTCGATGAAAGGAAAATTTTTTAAATTTTTTATCCTATGAATGACAATTTTTGTCACATTTGTGTGATTAATTATTGAGGTAAAAATATGAATTTTCATGATTAAATTGATTTGACGGCATTTTTTTAATGAATTTTCTCTCATATATTCCAATTTGTTCTTTCGTATTTGCTTCTTATATTTCGAGTGAGCAATTTATATTTTAAGGTTGAACTTAGAATCTGTTTGAGTCAGCTGTAGATTATTTATAATCTACTGATAAGCAGATTATCCTGATAATCTGATAATTATCAGGATAAGCTGATTTTCTGTTTGGGAGAATTTATTCAGAACTGTTTATTGACAGCTGTTGCTGAATAAATAACTATTTTGCCCTGGTTAGAAAATTCCATCTTTTTTAACAATTCAAAAAACTAAAAAAACGATGGATTTAGAATTGATGAGAGCATCAATTTGACATACATGAAATCCGTGTTACTCCTCTCTTAAAATTTGGAGGGCGAGGATAGAACAATGATGCTAGAAGACAGGATCGAGGGGCTCAGAGGTAATACGCCGCGAAGAAATCCCGAACGCAGGGTGAAGGGAGCAGCAGTAAATCCGTAGAGTTATCACCTAATATCATACGCGATTATCCCTGCCGCCGGCCCGAACGCCCTAACCAAACACCACCGCGGCGTTCAGAAAACGCCCACCGCCAGGATAAGCTGCGCCAAACAGATCCAAACTCCTATTGAGATTTACAGCAAGTAAATCCTAGATGTAGTCAAACACCTCCTAAGAGTTTTTCTCTTAATCATAATTTTTAACTTCATCTTAACTTCCTCACACTTTCTCTTTTTATAACACATCTTTCTCTCATTTTCCTTATTTTTCTAATGCATAGATTATTATCTCTTGAAGTCAGATACTGTCACTAGAGTTTATATATACACATAAATAGAGAGAGAACAAAATACCAAACTAATTTCCGCTTATTTACATTATCTGTTTTAATCTCAAAGTTAATAGAAATACCATAATAATCTATAGATTTTTTAAGAAAGACTATTAGAGTTGAATTTTAAAGTAATCAGAGATTATTTTGACACTGCTATAAAGATCTATTTAAATAGTGAGATTATTTTAGAGAGAGAGAGAGAGAGTATCATTAACTTTAAAAAATAATTATTTCGGAAGAATTTTTTAATATTATCATAAATTTTAAAGATTGAATTTAAAATAACTACTAGATAATGACTTTTAAATTTCAACTATCTTACATCATTATCATCCAAAAATTCAAATAAATGATAAAATGACAGTGAGATTAGAAAGAAATCAGATGAAAAATCACTAATTTTGTTAAATGCCCAGAACACTTAACAATGATTTCAAATCACACATACTTGATAAAATACATATTCATTTGATTCATAAAAATCTAGATATCTCATAACAATGGCATTATAGATTTAGTTGAGACATCTTCAAATTACATAGAACATGTTAGGTCATAGAAACCTTCATATGGTAACAGTTTTGATTTACGCTCACATTCATAGGAAGATCAAATCATTTTCATATATTGAACCCGATCTAACAAGTCATTACACAAAGATGGATTGGAACATGCTCGTCTCGGTAACTCGCGCAAGAACTAACCTCGCTCGCTCTCAATCTCAGACTGAAATTCACTATCAAGAATGTCCAATCACTTGGCCCAAAAGTTGACCGCTTTCTCCATATCCCAACTATTTGTACTAGGGTATATAAATTATTTTCCATTTTTGTTTTATTGTTTTGCATGTGATGTCAAGTCTTATTCATGCAAATGCCTTTTCATGCCTTCCAACCAATTGTAGTTAGCTAATTATTTTGCTTTTGCTTATTAGGCAACCAAGTTATATAATGAGTCTTCAAAAAAGATATAGAAACAAACAATGATGTAAGTCTATCATCATATAAATAAAAGTGAAAGGCATTGGATCAAGATAACATAAAGTGTAGCAAATACTATATACATTCAAGAAGTGGGAAGCCTACAACATCTAAACATTTGCTAAGTTCATAATGCTAAACTCATAAAAGAGTTAAAAGTCTTGCTTGAAGTTTAAGTAAATTAGGTAGAATGAAGATACATATACAATCTAAGGGTTTTAGAATTATGATTTTTCATCATGGCCTTAAAAAGGGCTTTAGATTTTTACTCATGGTCTTTAAAGCTATATTATTTGTAGAATGATTCAATAAAACAATTTAGCTTAAAAAAGATCAATTGAATATTAATTAGTTTTATGTCCTTCATACGTAAATAAATTGAAAATGTGAAGTCGAGTAGAGAGAAGAGAGGGAGATGAGTGCAGACGGGTCGCCATGTCAAGCCTTAGACTTTGATGTCAGTGTCGGAGGAGAGATTGTTTTGCAACATATCATTTTTGGACTCAATTGTGTCTCGTAGGGTGGTCATCCATCGATATTGATCATCGTTGGCCTTTATACCCATTGATAAAGTTCAATCAATTGATCATGATAATTGAGGTCCCTTTGACAGACACAAAAAATCCATCGATAGTGATCATCGTTGGCCATTATACCCATTGATAAAGTTCAATCAATTGATCGTGATAATTGAGGTCCCTTTGACAGACACAACAACAAGCATATTTATTGAGTGGAACTACAAAACAACATTGCACAGGCTCGCCAATGACAATAGGTATAGTGTGGATTACCAGTGTAAATGAGTCGAGTTGAGTCGAGTTCGAGCCACCATAAGCTTAAGTTTGAGCTTGACTAATTAATCGAGTTCAAACTCGAGCTTTAGGATTATATTTGGAGTAGTTGCAGCTATTTGAAAAAGTCATTGTTGCAGGAAAGCTATATGTTTATTTGTATTATACAATTGTATACAGCATCTGTGTTGTAACTGTTTATTAAAAAATAATATTTTTGTCCTTATATGACTGTTGTTTATAAGATAACTATTTCAAGCTTGATAACTCGTACATGAATACAAAAATTACATTCATAATCCTCAAAAACTCAAATGTTAATTGACACTCACTTAATAATAAGTAACACAACAATCAAAATATATATAAAAAAAAAAATTAAAAGAGCAAACATCATGTATTTGGAAATGAAAAAGGGTCAGATAAAAGAAGCAACTAAAAATTACATCAATCGGGTATTTAAGAATGAAAAGGGGCAGCAACAAGGAAAGAGAGATACAATCAATCGGGTATTTGAATATGTCAAAAGCCCTCCAAAGTATGTGAAAAGTTAAATAAATTTGAGAAAATGTTTAGAAATAAGAAGCGAAGGATAAGTAGCACAAAAGCAATGTATATGATAATTATACTCCATATGAATTTAATAGAATTATGTAGTTTATACCTGAAAGAATGGAGATATAAACTGATAACCACTTTGCGTGTGTTATAGATAGAAATGCTTAAATAGATTTATGATGAAATTAAAAAGGACAATGGGATCTATTAGAGTGATGGCATAATAACACTTAACATCCACTACAGATAACTTGGTGAATAGTAAATTACATAGTTTGGGCATATACAAAGGAAGATGTGTAAATACACGAGAATCAAGTAACAAATTCTGCATCCCAACTGCCATTCACTAAAATTTGATAGTCTTTCCTAATCAAATCTATATCAGAAATCAGAAGTGAAAAATGAACTGAAGAAATATCTGAGGATCAACTTAACCAGTAATAACTTGGCTCCTTTGATCCCAAACTAAAACAATCTGATTCCATTCGACCTCAAGAACTCCCAATTTGCCTCCAGATACAGCTCAGGACACAAACTATGATTCCATCCAACAAAGCTTGCCAGATTCCGAGAGCAAACAGGCGAGTTACTTACAAACACTGCAGAGCTTGAGCGCCTGCAGGAAGCTGAAATTGGCCATTTCTGGGAATCCCAAGTGAAAGATGCCATTGTCCATCATGGTGAAGTTGAGCGGCGGCACGAAGAGATCCTCTCTGCTTTCCCTCACCGGTCTGGGTGTGCGACTATGCTCAATTTTAAAGGACAGAGGCATGCCTTTGTCATTTTAACACACTGAAACAGCGGGTAGCAGGTGCTTGACTGCGGCGTAAAAACGTTTAAAAATGAAGATGCATTTAATTAAACGCACCTTTGATGTGATAAGCAAACATGCCAAGCTGCATTTTCATACCGTAATGTAGGCAAAAAGCAGCGCCAAACAGACTCTTATTCTAAGGGTTCGAGCCAGCTTGATTAATATCAAAGATAGAAAATAATATTCATTCAAACTAGTATTATAATAAAATAATAAATAGAATGAGTAATTAGGAGATAAATAATAAGAACTTATCTGATATGACATGTAATATATTTTGATTATATTTTATATTAATTATTTTTTAAATGAGTCGGCTTACGAGCTAACGAGTCGAGCCGGGGCCGACTGAGCTTAGCTGGTTAGCTCATCGAGCTTAACTTACGAGCCACTTGTCAAGCCAAGCTTGAGCCACGCTCAAGAGTCAGCTTAGCTAACTTACACCCTCAATGTGGATTAGTTAATGTAGTGAGCGTAGAGATGAGAGAAAAACTAAATATGGGCTCCTTAAATAATATCAAAACATGGAGACAACTTCAGCAATTTTATTTGAATGCCATTAACATGATATGACATCAAGAAACAACCACCTCCCATAAATAATTTGATAAGAATTTGGCACAAATGAAGAAGTCCAAAAGAAGGGTCACCTATATATAAGGCAAAAATCAGACAACATGAATAATAATCAAACCGGAGTGGCCAACGAATATTTATGAGTAAAGTGCCAAAATAGTCCCTGACTATTTATATAGGGTTCTTTTAATCCCAGAGTTTATAGAAGTGTCAAAATAGTCCCCCGACTCCTTTGATCTTAAACAACCACGAAGTACTATTAGAGCTCAATTTGAAATAGTGAGGACTATATATAATCTCCTTGGAGGATTATATATAGAGATATCTGAGATGAAATGAGTATTAAACCATCACCATAGGATCATCAACAGACGATAGGTGAGCACTGACAAAGAAGGTGAAGACGTACTATAGTGAGATTAAAAAAATAGGCTCCACAAAGAAATCTGGAGATAAGCTGCAATATAAGTCACAAAATTTACATGGCAAGCAAAGATGGCAGTAACAATACCTTAGATTGTCATTGTGAGCCATAAGCAACATGATATCATGATATCCCTTGCACAATGGAGTGTGTTAAGCTACAAGCAATGCTTTGAGAAATTGTGAATAGCAGGGAATGCAAGCACAACGGGCCTGCTAGGGGTTGTGTGCCATAGATAACAGTAGCGAGATGGGCGTGGGTAAGCACTAACAAGTGCAGAGATCATGATGAATACCTGCAAGAAAAGATGAAAGCTGAAAGAAATAAGGATTCTATATCATAGAAGAATGATATGAAAACCTACCAATTGATCCTCCATTATATGAATATTCACTTAATTGGATATTATTAATAAGTTTTTATTCTACTAATTTGAAGTACTATCCACTATGTTTTTCTTCATGAATCTAAACTCTCACTTTGAAAATAACCCAATCAAAATGGTTTGTCATCTACAAATAACAAATAACTTATATCATGTTATCTCATTTTGAATATATGTGTAACTCTATGGCAAATATTAAAGACAACAATATGCCTCACTCCCCTCACCCACACGAGAGATTATTAGGTGTGGAATACGGATTTCATAGTACTTGGGTTGTATTGGTTGTATCAATACAACCAATACAATACCAAAATCCGCACCTTCCGCAACTTTCTTATCCACACCTAATAATTTTCCCACCCACACGCGTCGCTCATGTCCCCTTAAATGGCCCCCACCACATCTCTCGTAAGCACTTCACATTGAAACTATACTCTCTCACTAGCAAATTCCCTTTTCCGGACTCCCAATCTTTATGACCCCACTCCCATCCATGCAGACCTCATTCTCGTTCAACATAACTTGCGGCCTCCGTGATCTCTTAATGCTCCAAGCCTTCACATGTCCCCTCCCTCACTACACAAACCACCATCAAATTTATGAACACTAGCTTGCAGACAACTTCCAACTAACACAATCACACATCATCAAGTGGCCTTTTGATCCGATTAAATTTTGAATAACTTTATGAGTCTTTATCTTTGATCAGGCTTTAATTTTGTCTCCTTTTATTGATCATTGATTCATGTATTATGTAGAAATTTCCTTCATGGTTTAAATGTCATCAATACATTCAGCACTTATATTTGCTCACCATAATGGAATTGCATGTTGTTGGTATCCTCCTAAACACTAACGAGATAAGCAAAATAAATAACTCTTTAAAATTTAAGTAATACATCTGAAACATAAAAAAATTCTTCATCTTTAACTTGGTTAATTTGAATATAAAAAATCATTGATCTTTGATCTAATCTATCCCGAAGGCTGTCTAATCCATCGATTGTCGATCAAATAGAATTTTAAATATTTAAGTGACTAGTGAATCTTTAATCAGACCTGAGTTTTTCTTCCCTCCATCGATCATTGATCCAAATATAAGGAGATGAATGGTCGCCACAATTAGCTATGCTTGACCTAAACTTAACAATAACTTTGTCGTCATTAGGTATCAATAACTTTATTGTAATTAGATATCAAAAGGTATATAGCTGCCACATGATTTCTCCTAGAGCTGTGCAATCAGTTTGAAGATTGTTAATCACTCAACAATCAAAGTGATTTTTGGCTCGGATCGAAATAAGATCAAATAATCTGAGTTAAGCTATTAGCCACACTCCATATTGAGTTCAGATTCGATCAGATTTCGATTCGCTGTGGATCAGATCGAACGGCTCACGATTCAAATCAAATGTAGCGACATTTCAGTTAGGTGGAGCTGTGGAGCGAATGACTTTGGCACAATAGGGATCAGATGGTCGGGATTACATTGTGCAGTTAGCTTAATTGTGTTAACCCTGAACTTACATTACGCTCCACAGATGCCCTTGCTCATTCCCAATTCAAAAAAATCTTTCAACCCTCCTAGACTTCTCCCCTTCTTCGTCTATCTACCGCTCATTCTCTGAGTCCATCGGTCTCTCCCTTCCAAGGCACATCGGCACTCACGATATACTTATTTCATATCTGTAATCGATTGGTTGTGTGTGTCGCCCACAGCTTATGATCTATCTTGCAGTCACCTCTTTGTACTCTAATTCTCTTTCTCTAGCCCTAGCTCTACCACTCAGAAACTTGTGAGTTTTGGCCTTGTGATTGGTGCTCTTAAGATGTTCGTTAATACTATCTTATTTTGGATTAGGGTTCCCTGCATATGCATTCGATCAAAAATATCATTCAAGCCAGCTCAAAAATCGTTCAATTTCAATTATGAGCCAGATCCATAAGCCGATTTTGATCCATAAACAGCCAATTCGATCCAATTTGAGTCGCCCTTGGATCGGCTTGAAATCAAATCGTTTGCAGCCCTAATTTCACCATCGTCAACATACCCTTGAACTGTAGCAAGAGATAGACAGGGTCTAGGCGCATCAACAAAAAGAGAAGATATTCAATATAAATGCATCTATTACTCCATAAACCAAATATGCCAACCACCAAAAACATTAAAAAAAAATTATATAATAAAGGAGTTTGTATTATCTATTATATTAATTCTCAAGGTTACTATCCAAAGAGGTCAGCAAATACTACTTTGTTAGTCCATGAGATACATAAACCAAATAAGAGATTGTATAAATACATTGATGCATCAACCAATCAATCACGACACCATTAACATGAAAATTTACAAAATTGTGTAAAAATGGATCATGGAATGAGATTAAAAAACCTTAGTTCTTTCAAGTTATAAGTGTCAGCCCATCAATCTAGATAAGCTTTACTCATCAAAATGTCTCCAAGTCTTCATAGTTTTATAACTCCAAACCATCTTATTTTTTAATCCAATTAATGCATAATATTCCATTTCACATGAATGTAGGGATGATCTAATGTACAAAAAAAATAATAATAAATTGAATATATATATATATATATATATATATATATATATATATATATATATATATATAAACTCAGAAAATTCAAGTTTAAGGGAAATTTGTATTTTGTCGGTATAAGGGAATTCAGTCTTTTATTATTATTTGTTGTTTGGTATAAATAGACTTGTTATGTCTAGGATTAGGTTTATGCATGAGATTGAGTTGTGAGTCTTAGGTTTAGGTTTGGGAGAGATTTCTTTCCACCCAAATTGTAGAAATTAAGAGAGTCACCTATGTCTCGATTTGTAGTGTTTATCCTTGTATTCTTATTGAGTTCTTTGAACTATTAAGAAATATTATGTTTGTCCTAATTTTTATGGAAAAACGTGCCAATTTTGAAGCCGAATCATATCAAATTGGCATCACAACAATCTATTCTAGGAATCAAAGAAAAATGATCGAGCATGGAGAGGTAGATTTTTTATCGATGACGTCATCTAGGCGTATAGTGAAGCCACGAAGTGATCGCAGCTTACCGAGATGTGAAACTGACGTCTGTCTCCTCCCCAAGCGACAAAACATGATCCCACACCTTGTTGATTGAACCCTGCGATACAGCCTCAATCATAGATTGTTGGGAAGGCGACGACGTGACCGAACCCAAGCGAAACAATCCTAATCATTGCTAGTTGGGAAGGTAACGACGGGCTCGCAGCTTATAAAAGAAGGTAACGACGGGTTTAGAGCCTTCGTCGGCTCGTATTGTCGTAACTGAACCCTGTGATACAGTCAATCAGAGCTTACCGCGATACAATTGCGATCAGAGCTTGATGGAAGGTTGTTTGTCGCCTTCATGACTAAAACCTGTGATACAATCACATTCATCACTTGCAGGGAAGGTGATGACGAGATATTATCGGGTCGTGACAGAAGGCTTGTGATAGAACATCTACTCGAGTTACCTGGGAAACAAAAGCAATTCTGGATTACATTCATCTCAATTTCACTAAACCGCGTGAAAAAGACAAAATCAGATCAGAACCATCGGTGAAGACTACTGCGGGATAGCACATGCCTTAATTGCGATCGTAGAAATCAGTGACTGGATTCAAAATCGAGCGTGCCCTAGTGATAGGAAATAATGGTAGCCAAGAAGGTAGATGATTCAGATAAAAATTTATAGTAAGAGATGAGTCAAATCATACTTGGGATAGAAGAAGGAGTCGCCGCCATAGAAGATAGGTTTTCTTCTATGGAGAACCAATCGGAGGATCGATTCGAGAGCATGAGGGACATTCGATAGACGCTAAAGAGGCTCATTGAGATGCAATCCAAGACCACACCGACGACTCAATTTGCAAACCCTGACCAAAGGTTGACTGGAGAATCTGTGGCAAAATCGAAAGAAAAAGAGATCGAACACAAGCAACATAAAACATCCACTATCACGAGCCCTCTTTCAGGCTCTGATCGAGAGTGGACTAGAGATTTCTGATGGAGGTAGTTAGGTGGGCCGAAACATGGAGAAGAGATTATGTAAGAGGTATGGAGCAAAAAGAAGAGGAAAAAGAAACAGGGAGGGGATATGGCTACGACCGAAGGAGGGAGTTTTACCCTCAATACATGGGGGAAAACAACGGAGTAAGAGGAAATTTGGGTGGAGATGCTAGAGTTAGGAAGTTAAAAATGCCGACCTTTGAAGGGGAAGACGCACATGAGTAGGTGTATTAGGCAGAGCGATACTTCGCGATAAATGAACTAGATAAGGAGAAGAAACTCATAGGAACAGGGTTATGTTTAGAAGGGAAAGCTCTAGCATGGTTTCAGTAGAGGGAAGCCAAAAACCCGATCCATTCGTGGGAGGAGTATAGGGATTGTTTGTTGGAATATTTCTGAGCAATTCAATGAGACCTATACGAGCAATTCTATGTCATGACTCAAGAGGGGATTGTCATGAAATACAAGAAAACATTTGAGCTATTGTCGAGAAGGCTGAGGAAGATTTCTGAAGCAAGATTGAAGAGAAATTTCATGAAGGACTTAAAGCCTAACATACTGACATCACCCCGACTACTGAGACCGCGGGGATTGAGGGAGACAATGGAGCCAGCTCAGATGGCAGAGGGTAAAAATTAGATGAAGAAAGCTAGCAAGAGTAACATAGATGAAACGCCGTACCGAACAGCTGCAACCACGACGAAATCAAAAGCCCGAACAGCGCAAGTCTAGAGGATGGATGCACGGGACACGAATAATAGACCATGAACAGAAGTAACACTCAAGCACCTTACAGAGATAGGTTCCAGAGAAGAGAGCCAAGAGATTACGTTTTCGATGTGATGAGAATTTTACCCTCAGACACAGTTACAAGAATCGAAAATTACAAGTTCTCATCGTGTATGATGAGGAGGTAGAAAATGAAGAAATAGAGAAAGCTGTGGGGGTAGAGGAGGAATACTCAAACTTTTTTCCACATTGAGGACAATGTGTCTTTTGGAGCGAGGGGAGTATTATTATGTTGGTGCATAGCCTAAGAGTAAAGTTGTCTTTTGTACATCAAAGAAAATTTAGTCTTTTATCATTATTATTGTTGGATATAAATAAGCTAATTATATCTAGGGTTAGGTTCATGCTGGAGATTGAGTAGTGAGTCTAAGGTTTAGGGTTGGAGAAAGATTTCCTACATCTCGAATTGTAGGAATAGGCAAAATTTGCCTACCTTTCGAATTGTAGGTGTTTATCTTCATATTCATAGTGAGTTATTTAAATTATTGAAGAAGTATTTTATTTTCCCTAATTTTTGTAGAAAAAAAAGTATCAATTTTAACGTCGGATCATATCAGGGTGTCGAGGTGCTATAGAAATCCTAAACAATTTCAAGAAGAAAGATTTACATTCATGTCACAAAATTCTTATGTATTTACATATTTAACACCTAAACTTTATAATATTCACCTTAATATCACTTCACCTATGCATCAAAAGATGTATTTCACTATTAAAAAGTTAATGAAAGATGTATTTTTGATGTTAAAAGAAAGATTTGAGTGCTAGAAATGTAAAAAATCAAAGTTTAGGTGTTAAATAAGTAAAAGAATTGTGTGCTATGCATGTAAGTGCTCATTTCAAGAAAGAAAACACAATTATGAATATATTATAGGACCGTTAAACGATATGATAGTGCACCAATAAGTTTATCCACACTAAAAGAAACAAACAAATGCATTAAAGGTTATGAAGTAGTTCTGAACAGATACCAAAGAATTTTCCAGAGAGCCTTGAATGACCCACTACAATTATAATGCTTCTCAGGGACAATAGATGGCCAAAATGCTCTCTTTACATAAGTATATTCAATGTTGATTAAGTTGGTCACGTAGATAAGCCAAGGACATTAACTTTATCTTGCTATCTCTAATAAATCTCAGTTTCATGGCAACATGTACGACATTAAAAAATTAAATTCCATTAAATGGGTTACCTTGCCTATAGAAGAGTATCTTGGGTTGATTATGGACCATCTTGTCTATAGGGTGATGCCATAAGACCAATAATTGGGTGGATTCCATCATTTAAATCATTCAATCCAATATGTAACTGTAGAATCCTTTTAGGACGTAGGGTCTCATATTATTCATGGGCTCATACAACTTGGAAGAGACCTTGTTTTGGGAGAAGTGCAAAAGAAGAAAATAATGGGGTGCAATTCTCTCCCCCAAACCTCAATTCTTAGCCTTTAAAAATAGATACGACCAAAGAAGAGATTGTAAGCCCACCCGCTCGAAAGTAGGAGGCGCCTGAGATTATATCCCTATTCCCATTTGTCCCTCCTCTTTGTCCTCGAAAGTAGGAGGCATCCATGGAGAGCAACGCAAAATACACTTGATAGATTTGCGGTTTGGGGAATGGATGCGAAGTTAGGATGTATGACGAGAAATTTTAAATGGTATAGTAAAAAAGAAAGCTTTGATGTGAAGATAGATAACCGCCAACATATGAAATGGTGTTTTGAAGTTAAATATTGGGCTAGACATTCAATTGATAAGATATATTGCAATAAGAATTGATTCACCGCACAAATATTTTGGAACTTGATAAGAAATTGAACGGGATACCTCAAGGAGATCTCTGTTATTTCTCTCAACTATCTCATTTTGTTGTGGGGTCTCAATACATGAATCAAAAATGGTGTTAAAATATTTCTTTGTATTATCAGTTTTGAGGATCTGAATTTGGCTTTGAATTGTTTTTAAAACATGTCATGGAAGATTGGAAGATTTGGACTAATTCAGATTTCTCCTTCATTAAGAATACCGAGTAGATTTAGTGTGGTCGTCAAGAAATAAGACAAACCATCTAGCCTCGCTTAGGGTTTTCACTTTTGAAGATCCCTAAATATCCTTGTGGATAATGGAGAAAAAGTGTGAGCGTTTGTACCGGGTCATGGGACAGACATTTCTAATCTATTTGGCAAGTGATAAATCTCACATTGATAATAACAAGGTTTTTATTGATAAACAAATGAATATACAACTTGGCAATATAATTGAAATTAAGATGCCCATACAAAAATGTCATAACATGACTTATTTTTTAATAGACATATACTCGACAAACTTAAAATTTTGAGAGAAAAATGTAGTTGGGATTACTTCTGTGTATAAAGAGAGATTTTCCTTGAGTAGGTAGGTATAAGTCTTGATGTATGTCAACACTATCAATCACCTTCCCCGAATCCACCACCTGAAATTCACAAGTTTTTGCAAGAAATTTAATTCTACATTTGATATCATAAATAAGCTTATGTAAATTAAATTGTAATCATTGTAGAATATATAAAACAAAAGAAAAAGTAATATCTCGAGAGAACTCTACATTTTATTTTCCAACAATATTTTAGTATGATCTATCTACAAGTATGACAACTTTAGATGCAAAAGCCTCTTAGTAATTGACTATAGAATTGATGTCTCCAGTCATATGATCATAAACTTTTGAATCTAACATCTAAAGTCTAAATCTCCCATTACAGGCAAGATGAGAGAAAGATATTACCTTAGTGTGTTAAGAGGCTGGTTTTTTGTTCTGAATGACCCGTAAGGAGATTTTTCAGTACTTTAGGTTGCTCCTTCAAATTATTTTTATTTAAATTTTTATCCTTAAATTTTTTGTTGTATGTAATGTACACCACAAAATTTAGCTTAGGCTCATCAATGATTTCTTCTTCTGTATTAACTTGATTATATGTGCTTCAATTATGATCACATTTAGATGAATTAGAAGCATGAAACTCCTATACTTAAACAACAAAAAATTATAGTGCTAGACTACCATCACCAAATTTGATCCACTGTTCAATTATATTTGAAAAAAAAATCCATATAATAAGAATTTGAAATTTTAGAAATAGTACCTTTATTTTAAAATTATTTGGAGAATGCTTTATAATAGTACCTTTAATTTGTTGTAGCTCACAAATTTTTTTATTATTTCTAAATGGAATAAGTTGCATAAAAACAGTTGTCCTCTCAGTTGGTCAACAATTAATCTATCCATGCAATGGTATTTGCAGATTTTCCCTCAACATAGTAAAATTGAGGGTTAAAAAAATATGCAACAGAATAAATTTTATCTCAAAATTTGCAGACTTGTCCTTAACATATTGAAATTAAGGGTTAAGGAAATATCCAGTAGTATGCAAAAGATGGTAAAGCAGATCATGTTTCTCATCAATGATATCTCAAATCTCTCTATAATGGAATTCTTCTTCTAAGTTGCGGGCTAGTAATTCCTAGGTCTCATCCATTGCATTATAAATAAAGCTCATAGCTGATTTTTTCTTCGCATCCACCAACCTCAAAACTTAAACCAATAGATTCGTGGTTGTCATTGTATATGTGATATTTGATCAAAATACTTTACTTACAATAAATTTTTTGACTTCTTTTTTCTCAGCTTTTTTTTGCCAGTGCATAATTAAGCTATTAAATGGATGTGAACATTACTTCCAATAGTTTCCTACCTTTTAACTGAGTCAAATAAATTATAGCAAATTTTATAGCAGTAAGGCGAATAGTTATTTCTTAGAAAGCTTTATCATCAAAGATAATACCCAAGAATGATTAGAACTAAATGTATTAATCCTTTTTTCTTTGTTCAAGCTATTTTTATGACAGGATATGTCAACAAACTTCTTTAAAATTGGGCCAATACAGTGTGCAACACAAGGTTTCTAATATATAAAATTTTTCTTCTCCATCAACTTATTCCCATTGTTCATATAAGAATTAGCATTCATTATCACAACTTAGGCCACAAAATGCTCTCCAACCTCCTGTATCACTCCATCAAATGGTCCAAAAATATACTCTGCATTTAAAATTTGAGATATTTCTATAGATTTCATAAAAATTGTCATAAGGATTACTTACCAAAATATTAATCAAAAATCTATTTTTTATGTATGACCACCCATCAAACATAAGTTCAGGTTCTTTTAATCTCCTTTATGAATTTTTTTGTATCACTCAGCTCCTAATTCAATACTTATGTCCTCAAATCATATATGAACAAGGGTTTCAAGCCTCTATCATAAACACCTATTGAACATATCTTATTGAAGAAAAAGATGATTGACACGTTGAATTGAGTAATATTCTCATAAAAAAAATCTCCCAATATCCAATAATAGGTGTTTGTGTGCCCCTCTAATATGCTCCAGAGATATTTTTGCGCTGCAGTTGCACCCTCTCCATAACTCATTACAACAACTCCATATACCATATAGTGATCTTGACGCCCTCTTGTACATCTACAGAATATCAGTTGTAAAGATGACAAATGTTTAGCACTATGCTAACTCTTATAGTAAAAGCGGACATCAATTTTATCATCAAATTGTTTCCATGCAAGATGCTTTGATATCGCCAACTTAAGTCATATATGATCGGAACTATTCTTTCATTGTTTTGGCATTTTAGTACACTTTCAACATTGTATGCGAGTCGTGAAGGTGTGCCTTCATCCTTGTAACACCTTCTTTAATAACATTTTGACAAATAAATATGTCTTATCTTTGCATTCAATGTCAACTTGCACTGTGTTTCCATGTTGAATCCGTTCGAAGGCTTATTATGAATTCCTTCTTTTCTCTAATAAATTCTTATAAAATACTAGAATAAAAAATTTATTTCAAAATACAAATAAATTTGAACCAATGCAAATATTATAATAATAATAATAATAATAATAATAATAATAATAATTGGATTTATTAAAACATTAAAACCTTATGAAACTTGGAATAGGACTATTTGGTAAAAGAGGGAACAACGGCAACGACAATAATGGCGACGATAATAACAAGCAGCGACAAGTGGTGCTAGAAGTAGCATGCAGCGACAAAGTTGGTAGAAATAGCAAGTAATGGGGACTACGACGCTAGGGGCGAAGGAAGGCAATGCAGGTGGTAGAAGCAGCAGACGGAGTTAGCAGAAGAATCAGAAGCAACAGGCGACATCAGCGGCGCTGGGATGGCTGACTAGGATGTTATCATGAGAGGGGAGATCTTGCACGGGAGGGTGTGGGTCTGGCATGAGTTGTGGTGTATGGTTAAGGTGTTCAAGCGCTTAATATAGAAAAATAAAATAAAATAAATGAGGCGCGCACCTCAATCTAATTGTGGGCATACATAAATGTGAGGTGTACCACTCGTACGTGTTAGATCCTATTTTGTTTGTGGATTCACCTCACAGAGAACATAGATCCCAATTCAAAGGAATGCCAGTGCCTTGAAATCTCTCAAAATTCTCACTTTTATTTGTAGTGATTGCCCTTATTTATAGAGGATTTAGTATACACCCTACAAAATAATGCATTAATAACACACGAATCTCACTAGATATCATTTCTATCCTCTGTATTCTTCTAACTTGCACATTATAATAAAATAATTTTTATAAAATCTGGCCTAAATAACAACCTCTTATGAGTGTAGCTTTTATGTTGTTTCAACTTCAGTAACGATCCTGTCAGCTAGGGCAGCCTTGAATAGAGTTAATGAGATCCTTCCAGTCCCCTTCAGAAGCTTTATTATTGACTTCGCTTGTAAGAGCTTGGCAATGTTGATCTTCTAGAAGAGTTTAACCAAGTTGCCATGGTTGAGTGATAGAGGTTGTTGATTTTGGGCTATCATGTTGGATTTCCCAGTCAAATTATGCGGTTGGATTAATCTAACAAACATATCTTGCCGACACTGACAGCTGAATAACTTCACAACTTGAATTCAGCCCAATAGTTTTCGGTCATATAGTCTAAGTTGCTAGAGGCATGGCCTCAATGCAATTTTGGGCTCAATTGCATTGAGGCACACCTCAAATTGTGCAAATTTAAATAGTGATTCTACTAATAAGTGCCATATAAACAAGGCCAAAAATAGTAAGACAAAATAGAATTCTTTTAGGTTAAATTTTCATCTAAACATATAATAAGAGAATGGCATGTTCATGCTATAAGAACAAATGGTAAACATCAAAGAAGCATACCCCTTACCTGAATAAGCCGATAAACCAATATAAGAAATCAAAACTATTGCCTTTCTCTTTAGCTATGTACCAAACAAGAAAGCAACGGAAGATCAAGATCCCAGACATTCAACCTCAAGCTGCTCCATTCTCCTCGCTAGCTCATGCTTGCCACAATGCCTCAAACCCTCCACTACAATATCAAAGCTCTGAGACCTCGGCTTCAGCCCCATCTCAGTCATCTCCAACAAAAAATTTGCAGCTTCCACCACTCTCCCTCCCCTCACACACATTTTCACAAGCATGGTGTATACAGGACGGTTTGGCGGATGACCCCTCACCTTCATGTCGTTAAAGAACGAGAAGGCATCGGCAAACCTCCCAGCACGACACATAGCTTTGATAATGGCGGCGTAAAGACTCGGGAACGGACGATGCCCATCCTCCATTGCACAGTTTAAAAGTCTGAATGCCTCGTCGATCTTCCCAGCCTTCGATACCGCTGGTATTAATGCCTTGTAAGTCGATATATCTGCGCAGAGGCCGAGCTCGTTTGCATCCTCGAGCAGATCAACGCAGAAGTCGATTTCCGCAGCGTCGCAGAGAGCATCGAGGAGGGAATTGAAGGTGGAGACATCAGGTAGAAGGCCCTCCTTCGTCAATCGAAGAACAATACGCTTTGCGGACTCCAGATGGCCGGCGCGCACGAGACCGTCGATGAGAATATCGCGGCCGCGAACAGGAGGCGAGAAGCCTCGCCTGGCCATCTCCTCCAGGAAATCCTGTGCCTCGCGGAGCTTACCGGCAGCGCACCATGCGTCGACGAGGATAGAGAACGTTTGGCGGTCTGGGGAGACGGATTTGCGGTGCATTCGGCGGACGAGGGCATAAGCGCCATGAAAGTTGCGAGCTCGGCAAAGAGCGGAGAGGAGGGAGTTGTAGACCTCGGTGGTCTGGGGACAAGAAAATTTAGGCATGCGGTTGAAGATATCGACGGCGAGGTCCGGCAGACAAGCATCGGCATAGGAGGAAATGATGGCAGCGAAGGTGGATGAGGAAAGCGGTAAGGAAAGGGATCGCATGTCGGCGGCGAGGCGCCAAAGATGGGGAAAGTGACGGTGACGGCCGAGAGCGAGGATGAGAGTGTCGAACTCGGCAGACGAAGGAGAGGAGGAGGATCGGGAGCGGGACCATGAGAAGAAGCGAAGAGCTTGAAGAGGGTGGGAACCGGCGGTAGCGCGTAGGACCCGGAGGACGATATCGGGTGTGGGAGTGGGTAAATGAAGACGATTGAGGGTGCGTTCCAAGTAGAAGTCTCGCCGGACGATGTTGGAGATGTGGTGAATTGCGGCGAAGTAGTCGTCGCGCGGCGGCGATGCGGGTGCAATGGGAAGGGAGTGGTAACTCAGTTTATGGGTTTCGGTGAGACGAACGGGAGGAGGAAGAAAGAGAGAAGAGAGGCGGCTGCCGCGGCGGAGGGTGAAGCCGGCGAGGAAGTGGAGCATCGCATAGCTTCGGCGGTGATGGAGGAAGAAGTGGATTTTATATGCATAACTTTCAAAATATTAGTATTTATAT